>JBBBDQ010001604.1:2822500-2872500 GCA_037127315.1 Ascarosepion bandense
TGGTATTCTCTTGGATTTCTTCAACGTCTTAAAATCTTGTTCCATTCAAGTAGTATTTGAATTTTAAAAACACGAAAATTCTCGAAGGACGAGATCTCGTGTTTGTCGAGTCTTGGGAATGTTGTACTTGGCCCCAAACCTGCTGTACAAACCATGGTCAGCGATGGAATCTTCGTTGCGGGGTAGGACAACAACTCTCTACACATCTTCTTTCAATGCACTGCTATAAATGATATATACTGCCGCTGGATCTAGACACACAGCGAGAAAAGCGTATATATAAAAATGTAAGTTTATATTTTCATTCCTCATCGCTAACGTTTATGTTGAACAGAAGAGTAGCTGAAGAGAAATCACGCAAAAGTGTTGTCGGGAGTCGGAAGCCAGCGGGAATTCTCTGTCCTCAATCAAACATTCTAGACTTTATCTAGCCTTAAAACTTCCACGCATTTTCGCTTTTTTGGGTTATCGCTTTGTTGACGTCATCTACAGCCAGATATATCTGTCACCCATCTTTGTCCTTGGTTGAGTTTTATTTCTGGCTGGATGTATCTGTCAATCATATCTTTCTCGTTCATCGCCTTTCAAGCCGGTTGTCGTTTGTAATTTTTTTTCTTTTTTGTTGCACTTGTTGCCATCACCCACTGCTGGATATATTTGTCAACCACATTTGTCCGTTGTTAACCTCACCCACGCCCGGATATACCTGTCAGTTACCTTTTACGTTTAAGGTAATATATTACATAAACAACAGAAGTGAGCGAGAATGTTATAACTTGGTGTGAATACGAGGCAGAGTTCAAAGTCTATCTGTGCCAATGGGCTTCACTCTAAATACACTTTTTTACTATATCTTCAGTCACGATACTTTTTTATATGACCTCGTGTATATACGTTTCTCTCTGTGTGTGTGTGTGTGTGTGTGTGTGTGTGTGTGTGTGTGTGTGTGTGTGTGTGTGTGTGTGATAAAAGAGTTGTTGTTTTGAATCTTGGCTCCAGATATTTACATACACAAGTCTCGACGAAAACATCAAAAAAAATAATTTTCTCAAAATGCCTATCATTTGCGTGCTGTAAAGATCCAAATTGCTTGAAAAACATGCAGAAAAAATACGATTCAATATTTTAAATATATTAGCATAGAAACAATTCTCAGATAAAAATATATGCAGTGAAGAATTTTTTGTTTTTGTTTTCGTGTTAATGATTTCAATTTTTGTTTTATCAACCATCTTGAATCGTTAAGACTTCCGAAATGTCCTCCAGAGATTGGCAGTAGTTGCATTTCTAATACTGGATATTGTTTGTGCGGTTTTTATTTTATTTTATTTTTTTTATCATTTCACCCCGAGCAAGGCGGAAACACCACTGATGTGCAGGGGGTTACATAAATGTAAAAAGATTAATTAGAAAAGAGTGAGGAGTACAAGCTAGTTAGAAAGGAACAACAGAAAGCTGAGAAAGCAGGTGCGATGACAGATACATAGGTGGAGAGAAAGGAAAGGTTATACAGGGGAGGGGAGAGAGCTAGAGTCCAGCGGTTAGTAGATGAGTATTAACTTTGCATTTAAATTTCTGGAGGTTGTAACCGTCAGGAAAGCAAGAATACGGGAGTGAGTTCCACAGGCCGGAAGTGCGAGAGAGGAAGCTGCAGGAGTAGAATTGTCGTCTGCATTTGGCTAACCTGACTGTGAATGGGTGGGACCCAGTTGCCAGTCTGGTTGCACGGGTAAACACCTGTTGAGGAGGCATCAGTGACTTAAGCTCATCCGAGCAGAAGCCATGAAAGTATTTATAGAAGAGACAGAGGGAGGCCACATTTCGACGATGGGAAAGTGGCTGCAGTCGAGTCGCCAGATCAGTACCTATCACATTACAGACTCTCCTTTGGAGCTTGTCAAGAACACTGAGGAGAACAGTAGGAGCACCTGACCATAAATGCAGCAGTACTCCATGCACGGACGGACGGTTGACTTGTATATATGCAGGATGGATTCAGGTGGAATTTTCTATTTTTCATTTGATTAGTAAGTATTATTTAACAGGGCTATATTTTTTCCTGCTATTGTTGAAAAATAAATCTGAACTTTCTCATTGGAAGCATAACATGTTAATTAGAAAAAAGAATAGTTGGATCCTATATTTTTCCAGCTCAGTGAACGAAGCTTCTATTAAGTCATTTAGACTACTAGGTATAGTATGCGTGTCATCTGAGCAAATTCATGATAGTAATTGCAGTTCAATGACGCATAATGTATTTGTCAAAAGAACTAACATATTTTAACTGTTTGCTAAGTTATAACAATGCAATATACGGTACCTAGCAGTGCGTGTTGTTGGTTGTTCGCTATACAACGCATGTAGAAAGATTAGTGTCAATATATTATATTTACCTTACGCAATTCCTTTGCAGGGTAGGCATGACTAGTTAAGGAATGGTAAGACAATTTCAGACTTGCTAAGACAAGCTTTGTACTCAGTTACCTTGTCAACGGGGACTGGGTAATATTTGACCAGTGGGCCAAGCATCCGCGCTTGGAAACTTCAATTTAAAAACTGACCTTGTGTCACAACCCGCTCCCGTTGGGGAGCGGATTAAATATATTTACTTCATACAGGTCTCCTGTGGGATAGACATGGCCAGTTAAGACATGCTAAGACAACTTTAGGCATGCTAAAACAAGCTTTGTCGGTAAAGGCTGGGTAACATTTGACGAGCAGTCCGAGTTTATGCGCTTGGCTTGTCCACACTAAAAACCAACTTTTTGCCACAATTCGCTTCGGTTAGAAGGAAGGGTAAATACACTTACCTGCTGTAGGTAGAGATTATCATATCTCAGTTGTGTTTCTGTCTTCGAACAAAGTGCGGCTCAGATGTCTCTCTGTCCGAGTAGATATATGCTTTTGAGAAAAATATATATTAATAGGTGGCCGCTCCTGGCAAACAGATGCTTGAGGCTGAAGAACCCCAATGCACTAAAGAGGTGAATCGGTGGTCGCCACCGACGGAAGTGCAACCAATAGTTGCGGGGACTGGGAAAAATTTGGTCCTAGCATACGCGTTCGGGTTCTTCACAATAAACTTGAATTAGTTTCATATCACGTCCGAGTAGAAAGACAAGCTAAATATCTATGCAGGTAAGTGATGTAGTTTGGGCACAGGTTACCGTATATCATATACCTAAATTCATTTTTCGGTAGGTCTAAGCTTTAAGTTACTGGTAGCCTACTTTATGTTTGGGGATCAATATATACGGTAAGTATAGTTCTAATTATACTAACTCATTTTAAGCTAAAAATCTTGAGGTTGACTAAACACACTAACTACAAGATAATATTTGGATCATATATTTTCGTTATTTCGTTATTTTTCATTGCTTGCTAAATCTGGCCAAATGTTTACGCAATGTTAAGATAT
The DNA here is from genome assembly GCA_037127315.1 of Ascarosepion bandense. Lineage (NCBI taxonomy): Eukaryota > Metazoa > Mollusca > Cephalopoda > Sepiida > Sepiidae > Ascarosepion > Ascarosepion bandense. The sequence goes on from JBBBDQ010001604.1 coordinate 2,825,919, forward strand.
ATTTAAGATACTTTTATTGATATGATATTGGAGTAGATAGATCTATCTATCGCCCGGTTCACACTCCACCCACGTCTATTGAACAGGTTAAGAGGCTCATCCCTTGTTCCCTGTTTAGGATGTGGTTTCCGGCTTTCTCTTTTCCAATCTTTTCACTTTGTTTTTTTGTTTGTTTTTCAATTGGAGTAGATAGATCTATCTATCGCCCGGTTCACACTCCACCCACGTCTATTGAACAGGTTAAGAGGCACATCCCTTGTTCCCTGTTTAGGATGTGGTTTCCGGCTTTCTCTTTTCCAATCTTTTCACTTTGTTTTTTTGTGTTTTTCAATTGGAGTAGATAGATCTATCTATCGCCCGGTTCACACTCCACCCACGTCTATTGAACAGGTTAAGAGGCTCATCCCCTGTTCCCTGTTTAGGACGTGGTTTCCGGCTTTCTCTTTTCCAAACTTTTCAGTATTACGTAGCCCCTGCACATCAGTGACGTTACCGCCTTGCTCGGGGTGATACGATTTAAAAAAAAAAATGAAAAAATTAGTTTAGTCTAAGGACAAATAAATTTGCCAAGATGGATAAAAGGAATGTATTGAGTTAATTTTCCTGTTGGGAAGGTCCTAAACACGCAGAGTGAAATAAAGAGAACTGACGGTAAGGCCTCAACAGCAGCAGTATTAGGAAAATAGTGACCTTTGTGAATGTGCAACAAGCAGCAGCAATGCCCGCTGCAGGTTTTGGGCTCCTAACTCCAGACTGAGGATTGTTAGAGGCGTTTGTTAGTGAATTTGATAACGTGAGTATAATCTCTAGGTCTGGTAGTGCAGAATTAGGTTCAGTAAAAACAGGGTGATCAATAACTGATCAGTACCAAACAAAGAACAAAATGAGACAGAATCATAGATTAAATAAAAGCTTCAATTCAAAATTCTCTGAAGTTTATCCGGATCGACAAGCACCTGAAGACAACAACTGACACGTTGTGATAATAACATCGAAGATGATTTTATTAGTTTCAGTGTAAATATTGAAATCTCATCATCTCAAAAAAATCAGACTGAAATTAAAAAAATATTTGCACTATTGTCCTCATCTTTGTTACCATGCGTACGACGTTTCGGCCGTTGTACGCTCCGGCCTTCTTCAGGTGCTAGGAATTTCTAATCGACCCTTTATTATGAAGATCATATACCCCAGTGACTGTAATGAAGGGTTCGATTTGAAGTTCTTAGCATCTGAAGAAGGCCGGAGCGTACAATGGCCGAAACATTGTACAAATGGCATTAAAGATGAGGACAATAATCCAAATAATGTAAATTATGTAAATACTGCTTCATCTCAGAAATAAAGACAAATACTAAAGAAATAAAAAATGTTGGTTTTATGAGTAAACTCGGACACCAACAACTGTCACAGGTATAGAGTATGTAACTACCTCAGCCAAAATATTCAGGCACAAGGCCACCGGAATGAGCACTCGGTGAGAGTTAATACGACATTGATAATCCGTGGAGTGAACTTCATCAATTCTACTCATTTACTGTTGTTGTTGTTGTTATTATTATTATTATTATTATTATTATTATTATTATTACGTTATTATCTTTAATTATTTCCAAAATATTCAGGCACAAGGCCACCGGAATGAGCACTCGGTGAGAGTTAATACGACATTGATAATCCGTGGAGTGAACTTCATCAATTCCACTCATCTACTGTTGTTGTTGTTGTTGTTGTTATTATTATTATTATTACGCTATTATCTTTAATTATTTCCGTAAATATCCGTACCGCCATTTCTTTCTTTGTGTATTTATTTACGTTTCTGTCATAGTCGTACAGCTGTCTACAGGGTGTAACGGACTGCCTTCTTACTTCTTACATAAAGCAAAGATCTAATATTGGCATGGTCAACCTTTTTCAAACACAAGACCACATGAAATGCAGTACATCATAAGGCGGGCCATACTACTATAATATACCCCGGTAAAAGTTCATTGCTGAAACCGTGGCCATTTTCTCAACAAAAGACCATGCTCATTAGCATCTTCTTTAGAAATGGAGAAAAACCCTTTTTTTTTATTTTGAGAAAAGATTCCGTCTATAATAAAAAAGAAAGACCTCTAAGATTTGTTTCTAATTTATTCATTTGAGTATGCAAAATATTTATAAAAGTAGTATGTTTATTCGGTAGAAAGAAAAATAATTATCATTGACACATCCTGTTTATGAAGCAAACTATGTTCATGCCTTTGATTTCCCTTAGTCAAAAATAGACAATAGTTTAAATTTTTGTTTATCTTTTAACCTAGTTTTTGACTCGTGTAAAAAAAAAAAATTAACTTTACGATGACGTTGTTTTGGGATGTTGTTAGGGTTCACGTGTGGTGTACATTCCATCAACTCACGAGATTCAGTTGTTATCAAAACATAATGTAGTCTTCTACTGTTTCCATCATGTTTTTATACTGCGGATGTACTCGAGACGCCTGGGTTGGGTCCGCTGATCGGCGCTTATCGACACTAGTGAGCCAGGCTATTTAACCTGGTATATTCATAAAATTAGAGAAAAGATTTTTGGAGATAACTTTATGTAGATCAACAATCTGAAGAATTGTCTTCAAGCCAAAAGATTTGTCAGAATTGAAAAATATTGATTCTTTTTTATCATTTAAGAAAAAGGGGTTCTGTTTATAATAGCGATATAGTGTTAAATCAGTCCCTTCTATTTGCAGTTATTGTAGCTAGCTGTTGACAAATTTCAAACTGTGCTGACATCATTGATGCCAACATTTTTTTTTAATTTTTTTAATTGAAAAATCTTAAATATTTCTTTTTATCTGAAATCTTTGAATTTTGGAAAAAAAACAACTCCATCGGTATTTTACAGGGAAGTGTATTTATTATTATCATCTATAGAGATTTATGAGTGGAAAACTCTCTGAAAAGAGATCATTGTCTTGAAATTTATATTGCATATTATAAACGTAATATTTAGATAGACTCAAAGAGAATCTTACAGCATAAACATGATACCGCTTTCCCCGCTGCGCACAGTCGTTTTTAGCGTGTCTTGAAAAAACAATTGCATTTATTTATCGCCAAAGGGAATGTAAACTGTGGCTCAGTCGAGTTGCACGAGAGAAATAGTGTTGCACGATGAAGGCGAACAAAATAACGTCATTTTATCAATAACATTTTTACAGGCTAAATAAAAACGAAATATTTTTATTTGTGGGCTGAACATTATCAGACGTAACTCACAATTTATCTATTGCGTAAGAAGTTGAACATTTAATAAAAGATTTAAATATTTTTTTTAAATTTAAACTTACACGGTATTTTATTTATCTAACCCCGAAGAACATAGAATCCAAAAATTCGTGTCCTAGTTAATTGTTTTTTTTTTTTTGTTTTTTTTAATCATTTCACCCAAAGCAAGGCATTTCACTACTACTGTTGCGCAGGGGGTTACATAGGAGAAAGTGATGAGAAAGAGTGGTTAGGGGGTTACATAGGGGAAAGTGATGAGAAAGAGTGGTTAGAGGGTTACATATGGGAAAGTGATGAGAAAGAGTGGTTAGGGGGTTACATAGGGGAAAGTAATGAGAAAGAGTGATTAGGGGGTTACATAGAGGAAAGTGACGAGAAAGAGTGGTTAGGGGTTTACATAGGGGTAAGTAATGAGAAAGAGTGGTTAGATATAGGAAATGTCAGAGGGAGAGTGATAGACGGGTAAGGATACCGAGGATGAGGGTTGGGTAGAAGGGAAGAGTGTTTGAGAGAATGAATGCGAGTTAGTATGTTAGGAGGTGTCTATTGACCTTACATTTAAACTTCTGGAGATTGTAGCTGTCGAGGACGCAAGTATACGGAAGAGAATTACAAAGGCTGGAAGTGCGAGAAAAGAAGCTGTTGGAGTAGAAATTGTTATTCTATCATTTCACCCCCAAGCAAGGAGAGACTGCCGCTTGTTCACAGGGGGTTACAGTAAGAGAAAAGACTGGATACAGAGGATATTAAAGAAAGGATAAAAGATAAACAGAATTCAAGAAAATAAAAGATGGCAATTGATATTGCATTTAATTTTTTTGGAGATTGTAGCTATCAGGTAAGCAAGTAAATATTTAACCATTTCAACAGTAAAAGGGTGCGACTTAGATGTCATTTTAGTATCACGCTTAAATTCACTTGTTCAGGGCACAAAAAATACTCGTCAGAGCAGTTGCTGTAAAAAATATTTATAGCAGAGACAGAAGAATTGCACTAGGAATATCTAAACTTACTTATAAATAGAACTTTGTCTCTGTGTGTGTCCGTTACCTATAGACTACGAAACGGCTGAACCGATTTTCTTGAAAATTTACACAGTGTTCTTAGCTAGGTTTTGTGTCGATAATCGAAAAAAAATCAGGTTATAGAAGGAGTGGTCCGATTTTAATCAAATTTGATTCACTCATAGACAAAGACATGAGAAACGATATTCAGAGGTTTCAAGGTTGCAGTTCTTACAATAGTACAGAAAATTCGATATCGATACCAGTAAATCAATATTTGACTTACGTCCATTCATTTTTCTTTCAGTCTACAGTTTTACTTTAACTGGAAACAACTATTGCTTTTTAGTCTTTCGTACCAACGTCCAAAGAGTCTGAGCTCCAGGACCATGGATTAGTTTTAAACCTTTTTTTACACCCGAGCAACGCTAGGCTACATTGCTAGTAATATATATTCCACCATAGCTACATAATCGATTTTGAATTCAGCGATATCCGTCTCCTAGGTGGTTGCCAGCTATAGTTAGAAAGTTCTGTTGTTGAACTCATACCGGGGAGGGTGGTGGAAATATATGGATTCATACTTTCCAAAGATTATATGTACCAAAGTATAAATAACAAAATCAGTCAGTTCTTCTTACCGACTTACTAAGAGTTACGCTTAAGTGTTAAGAAGAACAATATTTAAATTTTAAAAAAATGGAGGTTTATAAATTTGTAAAAAAATCCTTTGTAATTTAAAAAATATTGTTGTGGATTCCAGATGAGGATCCGCCAAAATAATGAACAACAAAAACAAGTTTGAAGATAGAAAAGTAGGTTATATTGAAAGTGATATACAAACTGGAACGCGGGTTAGTCAATTCAGGAATACAATTAGTAGAAATAAATATATACAAATCTTGAAGTGAAATAGTATGTCCGGATAACTTATTCTAGCTGAGTGGAGCTCAGAGATAGTCTGGTTTCTGGGTAACTTTGGAACTCTTCGGTAACTGTAACGGATCTCTACGATTACTCTTCACTGTAAACTGCAACTACAACTGAGATTCCAGAGCTTTACCTGCTGTTTCCTATATGGCAGGATTATATGTACACTCAGTCGAGTCCATTATCATATACAAAAAGGGGGAGATCCCACAAAAGATATTTAACAATTTAATGAAATACCTTATTGAATTTAATTAAACTTAAAAAGTTATAGATCTAGTGAAATTTTCCTATTTCGAATTTGCTTATATCGGTTATTATCGTTTGTGTGTAGTGGTGCAGTGGTGCAGTAGATATCGGCTCGGAGGGAGAAATCGAACAGCCGAGTTTACTTCTACGCAAAAGCTGCTGGAAAAGGTATTAATCCGTCTTTCTCCTCCAGCTACAGGTTAAATAACAAAACAAATTGAATTCTATAGCCTTGGTAATGCAACCTACTGTTGAAAATCTTCTTCTCAGTCAATCTCCCCAGTATCCAGTTTTTTCTCTCACTGTAACCCCCCTTCGTACTGGTGGCGGTCCATCTTTGCTTCGGGTGAAATGATTAAATGAAATGGTATTAACTAGGACACGGATTTTTTAATTCTATGTTCTCTTTAAAATACCTTTTGATTATAAATCAAAAAGTATTTATCTTCGAATAATATAGTACTTAAATGACTTACTGTCGATTTGTACACCATTTGTCACAGATGACGCTTCTACACCCGCGGTGATATTTACTTTAGTCGCTATTCATAGCAAATGTTCCAACGAGTTCTGTTCTTTGGTGCCACTATCTCAGACATGTACAATCGTACTATTCCAGATTTAAATTGCCCTTATTCTTTACGCTCTTCGTTTGTTCTGCCTACGAACTGGTCCTTTCCCTGTACAGACTCCCGTGAGGATGGTTCCTGGAGCACTACAATCTTAATCTGTTCATGTCATGCATTAATAATTATCTTCCTCCATATTCTTATAGCCTTTTTTTATTACGTACACGCAGCACAGTCAGTTAAGTGCCATACGTGATACACGCTTTGGGCGATCATGTCTCGAAAGAGACATGACTGTCTGGGCAGAATGTTATCCCGCAGTAGGTTGCCATTGCTTTCTGGGGTAGACTGGTTGCCACTCAAGGCTATAGAACCTAACCTGTCCCGTTATTTAACCCATAACTGGAGGGAAGAGACGGATTACTACCTTTCCCAAAGGTATTTGTGAGTAAGTGAATGCAAGGAATTCAACTGGAATTCGAGCACGTCTCCCCAATTTGTCGTTCCAAGACGATATTCACTGCACCACAACGCACATCTCTTTCGAAATATGATCGCTCAAGCGTGTTTCACGTATGGTACTTAACTGACTTTCTGAATATAATAGTAGAAAACATTATTAAGGCTTCTACTCGGCATGAAATGGGGGATCAGTTTTATATTATTATGAAGTCATAAACTGATCCCCCACTAATTACTACTTAGTAATATAATACATATCTTCTTCCTCCTGTTATGGGTTAAATAATAGGGCAGATTGGGTTCTATAGCCGTGGCTGGCAACCAGTCTACCGAAGAAAGCAATGGCAACCTACTGCGGGATAATTTTCTGCCCAGTCATTCATGTCTCTTTCGAGACATGATCGCCCAAAGCGTGTATCATGTATGGAACTTAACTGACTGACTGACACGCAGCACACAAATTGTTTAATAATCCTCTACCTTGAGTGGCACTATGTCTTGTCATTGAGTGACCATTAGCAAACGATTATTAAGCCGATTCTCTCAGTTTTGTACTACTTTAATAAGCAAACACGTGAAATTTGATTGGTGGAGTTGATCACGTGGTCAATGGAATGTCCTTGTGTCGTATGGAAGTTTCTTCCTTTTACGCTATTTGAAATGCCAAAGCAGTTTTTCTTTCAAAACCTCACATTTTTTTAAACAGGCTCAAAAGAAATGAGAAAGAATGTCAGTAATTTATACAAGAAAAAAAACGGATAAATACAAAATTTGATTTAATTAGAATATATTTTTTTATTTTCTTATTACTGTAGCACTTAAAATAACCAATTTTTTTATCTTTTGAACGATAAAGTATAATTGATTTAAAAAAATGAATGGCGAATATTGGCACCGCAATCAATTCTGTAAAATTAGCAGCTATTATATTGAATTAAATTGGGAGAGCTGAGAAAGAACAAAAGAAAAGTTTCGACTTTTTTCTTCAAAATAAAGAAATATAAAAATAAAGGATACTTTGCCCACAACAAATGGCGCCGACTTAATGTTTAAGCAAAGGACGTAAAAGAAATCGATGAATGCAAGGCTATTGTGATTCTATTGGTGAATTATTGTGGAAGGTGTGTTGCTGATTGGCCAATAATATTTTCTATTGGAACTTCATTAGAGAAAATAATGACTATCCGCTTTTGATGGTTTCATTTTATTGAATATTATAAATTGAAAGAAAATATTACAGAAGAACAATGAGCGTGTTTTAATAATAATAAAGTTGTGCCTGAAACATTTATACTGTCACTTACACACACACGTATATATATATATATATATATATATATATATATATATATATATAGTCATCAGTAGACAGATCTATTTCGCTGTATCACAGCTCATCAGTACCGTTAGACAGTTGATTGCTTTTTACCCAGGATTGAAACCCGACCGAATTGGCATCAGTCGGCAATTCTACCTCTGAGGTACGGGCGCTCGGTAGAAGGTGGCAGACTTTTTAGCGTGTATATTATCATTATACACGCCCAATAGCTGAGAGTGTTCTAATTCATTGCTGAATGAACGATGCGTAGATGCCAGAGTAGCTACTGTTTTTCAAAGTCAACCATTCTTCTAGAGTGCTCAATCAGGATGTGAGATCATAAATAGTCATCCGCTGACAGATCTGTTTCGCTTTATCACAGCTCATTAGTACGGTTAGACAGCCGATTACTTTTTACCCAGGATTTAAACCCGACCGAAATGGCGTCAATCGGCGATTCTACATCTGAACTACTGGCGCTCGGTAGAAGGAGGATATATATATATATATACTTTCTTCAAAATTCCAATCACTAACCACCACCAACACCCCAAACACGACCGACCAAATATAAGAAAAAGAGGCTTTCCATTCCTATACATACCGTCTGATGAGACATTGAAGTTTCAATGTTGAAACAAATGTACCTTTGTAGTGGATATATATAAAAAAAATTATGTACATGTTCTAAAATATAATTTATAATAAATATATAAATATATATATAAATGAAAAAGCTTAGTTTTAAGGTATTTTTTGATTAAAGTGCTCAATGTGAGGGATAGAGCGGATGTAAATATAAAATGAGACATTGAAGTCAAAATTGAGGGACTGTTTGTTTCACGCTAAACTCAATTCTCAATTGCGTTTAGCATGAAACAGAATGCAGAGCTATATATATATTTCAATGCCTCTAAAACGAAGCTGTTATCAACTAACCACCATACACAATCGCATCTACCTCCAATTAGCATGGGACAGGCTAGCCTCCCAGAGAGTAAAATACTACGCCTCCATGGCCTTACACTTTCGGCGGACCTCAAATGGAATGACTATATCGAATCCATTGCCAAATCTGCTGCTATAAAAATCGGCTCTCTGTGCAGGGCCAGGAAGTTTTTCCCACCTGAATCTATTCTGCACATATACAAATTTACCATCCGCCCGTGTATTGAATATTGCTGCCATATCTGGTCGGGTGCCCCTGCTGCTCTCCTTGGGCTTCTTGACAAAATACAAAGGAGGATCTGTAACGTGATTGATACTGACTTGGCAGACCGGCTGCAGCCGCTCTCACACCAGCGTGATGTGTCTTCCCTGTGCCTCTTCTACAAGTACTTTCATGGCTTCTGCTCCGATGAGCTTAGATCACTGGTGCCGCCTAAGCACGAATTTACATGAGATACTAGATTAGCAACTAGGTCCCACCCTTTTACAGTTAAACAAATAAGATGTAACCGTAAATTCTACTCCAACAGCTTCTTTTCTCGCGCTTCCCATCTGTGGAACTCCCTTCCACAAGTTTGCTTTCCCGATAGCAACAATCTCCAGGTGTTTAAATGTAGGGTCAATAGACACCTCCTATCAAAATAACTCCCAATTATTCTCAGAACACTCTCATTTACCCAACCCTCATTCTCGGTATCCTTACCCGCCTATCACCCACCCTCTGCCATTTCCTATATTTAATCATCCTTTCTCCACTCTATGTAGCCCCCTGCGCAGTAGTGGCAGTGACATGCCTTGCTCGGGGTGAAACGCTTATACATATATAAAAAATATATATATATATATATAGTCATCCGCAAACAGATCTGTTTCGCTGTATCGCAGCTCAACAGCCATTGCTTCTAGCCAGGATTGAAACCCAACCGAACTGACATTGATCGGCGATTCTACCTCTGAGATATAGGCGCTCGGTAGAGGAAGGCAGAATTTAGCGTGTTATATACAATGTAAGCATATATATATATATATATATATATATATATGCGCGCGCGCGTGTGTGTGTGTGTGTGTGTGTATATATATAAACTTATCTGCAAATTCTGATAAAGTGGAGAAATTTAAGGCATGCATTCTTCGACCCCTTATAAACAGAGAATGAGGAAAACTTTAAAGCATAGGGGTTAGCTTATGTAAAAGAAGGGGTTCAGATGTATTGGTTTTATATGGGTTAGGCTAGGGGAAAGAATTTGGTAGTGGGAGTATTGTGGCTTGACCCTTGAGTTAGTGTTATATATCGACAAACAACAAACACGCATATATATAAAAATATAAATTTATATTTTTATTAATGACGATGAACCGTGTAGCATAGGGAACAGAGAATTGAGAGAGCGCGCTTCTAATGGGTTGACGGGAGTGTAGTCTTATCTGTTGTGTCTCTCTCTTCACCGGCCGATCTCTGTTGCTCCTCTACCCTGGCGAATCCGTGAGCCGAGGTCTTTTTATAATCTTCCAGAACCGGGACTTTTTCTTCCGGTTTTGCCTCGCCCACGCACGCCCACGTAATTCTCAGAGACACCTGTTCTGTTTGCCTCTGTAGTTATTTCCGCTGCTGCCGGAAATAAGGTCAAAGCGACATCCGTTCCTTTCAACGACCGGAAACACCCTCGCTTGCATCAGCCTTCCTCGGGTGGGGCCAGATTGTTATATTACATTAGTAGTGGTAAGTGGTGTAGAAGTAACTGCTTGGCCAAATTTTCTAAAAACATTATTGAGACTATTTGGGAGAATAGGATAATTATTGTAATTTATACTTATTTCTATGGCGACTCATACTTATGATCTCCCTTCGTTTGTTTAGGAGTATATTTTGGTCTTGAAATTTTAAAATTTTTATTTTTCTGTTAAACATAGATTACATCTATCTCTTAAGCTATTAGGGGTCCTAGTTTTGCCTATGATTTTCCATTTTATCTGGGAATCTAAGTTACTTTCTTTTAATTACCAGTATTTTTTAGAAAGGGCTGTTTGGTATCTTAAACTAGAGTTGGTGAAAGCATGCCTGTGGGTATAAAGCCTTTGCTTTCAAATTCCCGCCGAAAATCCGATATAAACATTACATCTCTCCTTATTTTCCTTATAGTAAATGGTGGCTTGATAGATTACATTTTCCGATCTACACCTACCCTCAACCGGACAGTTATTCTAGATCTACAGTTACAGTCGGGGTATCATTTTATTTTCTATATTAGCTTCCCCACACTTCTTCAAGATTTGGTTGTTTTGGGAGCTAATAATGTTATACATATTATTGGTACACGAGTAATTAATCTTGATAGTTTTCCTATTGAATATATCACACAAGATGCTATCTCCATGTTTACTTATTAATTTAAGAAAGATCTTATGTATCAGTACTGTAAAATACAAAATAGACTTTAAAAATAAACATTTAAAAATATCCTTATTTCTTTTGCAACATGGAAAAAACAGTTATAACATCTCTCTTAAAAAAATTCCAACTAAAACCAAACAGGATTATTTCACCCAACTGAAGACTTAAAACGAAGGATGAGATGGAAAGCACATTTTTTCTCCATCCTTATGATTTTTCGAAGGATAAAGATACTTATGATTTTAAAAGCTTAATGACTTCACTTTCATCGAGAAGCTGTTAGGTTTTGAAAATGATTTATTTGAAATCATAATTACCATCAAGATTTACACACACAAAAACCATTTCCATAAACTTCTTGATACTATTGTGAAAGACACTAACTCATCCGATAAAATCTTTTATCTTCCGACAAAACGACCAAATAACTACTCCTAACAACGGCATATCATTAATTAAAAAATGACAAAGTAATACTTATAATCATTGGTAATTTAGTTGAAGACATAACTGTAACAAGTAAATACATCACAGATAAATTAAAAAGCAGGGTGAGAGTTAGCAAACTCTGCACTGTTGAATCATACAACACCATTTAAGGTCATGAACCGGATTATGAAATTAACTGCAGCACCAGGATTATCAACCCCCACACAACCTGAAATCAGCAAAATCAGCAAAACCATCCTTGATAGAATCAACTTCTAAATAAAAACACACCTAGTATTAACACAATAGGTTAACACCAATGATTTCACCTACTAGTGCAACTGAATAAATAAGAAGGCCAACTGTCCGTTTATCAGGTTTGACATCGTAGATTATTACCCTTCTACCTCCAAAGACTTATTCGCTTTGGCCTTAGAATTTGCTAATGAGTATTTCAATCTAACTAACAAGGAACGGATAATAATCATGAATGCAAAACGATCCGTACTCATTCACAATAATGAATAGTGGAAAGAAACAAATGTGAAGACCCATTATTACAGTGGGATCTCAGCAGAGGACATATTGAGAACATAGGGTTGTACAGGGATGATGGTCTTATTTTTATAAAAATTTAACGCAGACCCTATGTATATCCACCCTAAATTTAACCGCCTTAGATCAATCATCAAACCCTTACTCTATTGAAAACTGAATTAGTAACAAATCCTCGAGTGAAGATATATTTTATAAACATAGCATATTTTATGATACTGCCCTCAAAAACATCGGCTTCAAATGCTAAAACATTAAATATAACAAGCATTATAATAACAACAACAATAATAGAAAGAGATAAATAACTTGGTATACACCCCTATTTAACCAAATGATTAGTACTAAGTTAGGTCATGAATTCCTCAAATTAGTTAAGAAACGCTTCCCTAAAAATTTCCCCCTTTTAACAAAACTTTTGACAGATAAACTCTTGAGTAATAGTTCTATGGATAACCTTGAGGAGATCATCAAAAAATATAATAATAGAATTTTAAAACAATATAACAACCTAAGCAATCAATAACATTGAAAAAATAATGATTACAATAACAATACATGCAATTGTCTAACACCGATTGAGTTTTCATTACAAAAGATTTTTAACTGACTCCATAGTCTACCTATGCTCTACTTTTGCCATTGAAAATTCTACAGTAAAATAAATATTCATATACCGTTTTTAAAAACGGTATTTTCAGTACATCTTATCTTATAATAATAACAATTACCGCAATAGTACATCAGTCAGTCAGTTAAAGTGCCATACGTGATACACGCTTGGGCGATCATGTCTCGAAAGAGACATGACTGACTGGGCAGAACATTATCCCGCAGTAGGTTGCCATTGCTTTCTGCGGTAGACTGGTTGCCGACCAAGGCTATAGAACCCAATCTGTCCTGTTATTTGACTCAGAGCTAGAGAGAGAAGAGATGTAGTATATTTTTAAGTGGGGGATCAGTTTATTACTTCATAACAAAATAAAAGTGACATCCCACTTTATGCCCATCAGAAGCCTTAATTATGTTTTCAACTATTATATTCAGTCAGTCAGTTAAGTGCCATACGTGATACACGCTTGGGCGATCATGTCTCGAAAGTGACATGACTGACTGGGCAGAACATTATCACGCAGTTGGTTGCCATTGCTTTCTGCGGTAGACTGGTTGCCGACCAAGGCTATAGAACCCAATCTGTCCTGTTATTTGACCCATAACTGGAAGGAAGAGACGGATTAATACCTTTCCTAAGGGTATTTGCGCGTAAGTGAATACAATGGATTCAACTGGAATCACTTTCCACATACTATTGGTAATTACTAGAAGCTAATGAAACCCCTACTGTAAAATGGAAAATATCAAAAAAATATTCTAAATCGTTACCATAATCTATAATCTATCCCCATCATAAATTTATTGATTCTCCCATCTTCAGTTAATTAATTTGCTACAAGTAACAGATAAGTCACTTACTAAATTGACTAAATGCGTTTAACGTACATTATATTTTAACACTTTCCCGTCAATATCACATTTTCACTACATTAAATAATAAATAACAGAAAGAAAATCCTGTAACTGTTTTACGAATACACACGATGCCTTTCTAAACATGCTAAGATACGTATTCATACATCCAAATGTTTGAATACTGACATAGAAAAAGGCTGGGTTTTTGAGTCATTTCAATTCTCTACTCCACTTACCCTTATAATCTAATTCCTCTTATATATCATGACCTAACATTCTATTGGTTAATTGAAACACATCCTCTTCCGCTTAATTGTCTGGATATGGTATCAATTGTGTTGGTTTTAAGTTTCTATAAACAATGATACTTAACCCTCTAGGGCCATTCGTATCATATTTGATACAGTATTTCCCTATAAGGAAACATTTGGTATTTCCCTATAAGGAAACATTTGGTATTCATTGACTGAGCAGTCAGTACTGCTTTCATTTGAAATTTATAAAATATTTCTCTTAAAAATTTTTCAGGAAAATATTTCTTTCAAGGCTTGTTTTCATACTGGATCAAATATGATACGAATGGCCCTAGAGGGTTAATAATATAATATGATTAAGGCTTCTACTTGTCATAAAGTGGGGGATCAGTTCTATATTGTTACGAAGTAATAAACAGATCCCCCACTAATTACTACTTAACCCTCTAGGGCCATTCGTATCATATTTGATACAGTATTTCCTTATAAGGAAACATTTGGTATTTCCCTATAAGGAAACATTTGGTATTCATTGACTGAGCAGTCAGTACTGCTTTCATTTGAAATTTATAAAATATTTCTCTTAAAAATTTTTCAGGAAAATATTTCTTTCAAGGCTTGTTTTCATACTGTATCAAATATCATACGAATAGCCCTAGAGGGTTAACAGAAAAAATATTTCAAAAAAATTATCACCGAAATAGAACGGCCCTTGTGTTTCAGTAAACTATGTTTTTATTATAAACACTGATACATATATGTATATGTGCGTGTATATATATATATATATATATATATATATATATATATATATATATTTGTGTGTGTGGATGGGGGGTTGTGGATTCCGGGTGAGGAACCGCACAAAATAATGAACAACAAAAACAGATATGGAGATAGAAAAGTGGGTCATATTGAACGTAATATACAAAATTGAACGCAGCTTAGTAAATCCAGGAATACTATTAGTAAGAAAATAAATATATATAAGTCTTGAAGTCGAGTCGTTGGAAATAGTATATCCGTGTATATTATTCTAGCTGTGTGGAGCTCAGAGCTAGTCTGGTCTCTGGGTAACTTCGGTATCTCTCGTAACTCTTCGATAACTGTAACGGATCTCTACGATTACTCTCCACTGCCAACTGCAACTCTCTCTCTCTGATGTTCTCTCTATGGCAAGAGTATATGTACACTCGGTCTAGTCTATTATCATAGACAAAAGGGGGAGATCCCACAACACCCCCATTGTTCCAGGTTGTCAATGCACCATATAAATTTTAAACATTCTGAAGTAAACTTGTTCACCTTGTTTGAATGTTTCTTTTGTAACGATGGGTGCAATAAATACTGGTTGCACATTCTTCTTTGCCCGATTTTTGTTGCGAATTTGTTACCTAGTCTTAGTCCACTTGCGAATGCCTCTTTCTATTTCGTAGCTTCAGTCGGCTGGCTTTTTATTCCTTTACAATAACAACTAATGGGTAAATCACATACATTAAACTTCTGCATCCAGTCTGTTCCTACCAGGTTATGTGTGTTTTTCATAACGTATATTTTTATTTTTTTTTTGGTTTTTCCCTGAAATTTCACATTCACGATTATTTCACCTTCGAAATTAATCCGCTTTCCAGTGACAGATTTAGCAATTTTTTGTGTGTGTAAAATGGTCAGCCGATTCATTTTCCGCCATGTAGGTTGATTACTGTTTAGTCTGAACCTGAATCTAATTGTAGTTTGATCTTCTTATTCAATATTTCAAGTTCTACATATTTCCTTGTGTTTTGGTTGTTTTCATATTCCACTCTACTAGATCTTACTCTACTAGACTGTCTTTTGTTTCTACATACCGCTGCCTTGTGTCCCATCTTCCCACACGCTAGGCAATTTTTGTATTTGAACTGACAATCTCTAAACCAATGCAATCCACCACATCTGTAACATGCAGGTGGAGGGGCTTGTTTTTTATTTAAATTCTGTCACTAGTTGTTTTATATTTTGTAATTTTGTCACTAACATCTTGTTTTACTTTTGAGGAGGGTGAAAAACGTAAATTTTTGTTTAACTTACGAATATGCGCGACCCCTGATTCTTCAATATCTTTACTGTCTTTTTTAATGCTTAGGCATTTTTGGCATTCCTCTGATAGTTTTTGCAGGATTAAACCTGGTCCATTTTGTAGTTTGGTAAGCATTCTTTTTTGCATTTTGCTGTCTTTAGCATGCCTTATGAACGTTAAATCGTTTGTCTTCTTTGGCACAATATAATCTACAAATTTAGTGTATTCCTCCGTACCTAATTTTCTGAGCAAAAGCCTTAACTTTTTCTTTTCTGTCCAGTTCTGACAATCGCATTCCACACAGCATCTCGCAAAAACGTCGCCTTTTTCCGTGTTCCTGTCTTGTGTGTTGCTTGTTAATTTTAGTACTAGTTCTTGCAGTTGTAATTGTCTTTCTTCGTTCACCCTTTGAATTTCAATTTGTCTTTCTTCATTTGCCTTTTGAATTTTCATTTTTCTTTCTTCTAATTTAATTCGTGTTTCTATTTGTCTTTCTTCACTTCTTTTTATGATTTCTAGTATTCTTTTCTGAAAGACATCCATGGTTTGCTGCTTTGATTCCGTGAGGGGTTTCACTCTTTAACTATTGCTTTCTGGCAATTAATCTCGTAAAATACATTTGTGGAATTTTTTTTTTGTTGTAAGGAAAAAATATTGACTTACAATTTCCATTTTACAGTTTTTTCGTTCTATCTGTTAACGTTCCAAAGTTGTAATGCCAGCAGATTATCAGCGATAGTTTTGCCAAATTGTTTGTGGTCAACTTTTGCGGCACTATGGTTTTTACGTTGTTATGTATGAGTTCTGTTGTTGTGTGGTATACATGAGTTTGAATCAGCCGTCGCCAAATCATTGCGGCGACTCGAGTTCAAAATCTTCGTTGCAAACTTGTTGTGGCGATATGCGTGTACGTGAGTTTGAGTCTTCGTCGCTAATTTGTTATGGCGACTCGGAGCATACGTGTACGTGAGTTCGAGTCTTCGCCGCTAATTTGTTGTGGATTCCGGATGAGGAAGCGCACAAAAAAAATGAACAACAAAACAGATATGGAGATAGAAAAGTAGGTTATATTGAACGTAATATACAAACTTGAACGCAGGTTAGAAAATCCGGAAATACTGTTAGTAAGAAAATAAATATATACAAATCTTAAAGTGAAGTCGTTGGAAATAGTATATCCGTGTATATTATTCTAGCTGAGTGGAGCTCAGAGCTAGTCTGGTCTCTGGGTAACTTCGGTATCTCTCGTAACTCTCCGATAACTGTAACGGATCTCTACGATTACTCTCCACTGCCAACTGCAACTCTCTCTGATGTTCTCTCTATGGCAAGAGTATATGTGCACTCGGTCGCGTCCATTATCATATATAAAAGGGGAGATCCAGCAACTATATATAAACATGTTTTGTTAAAAACGAGTGACAAGGAATGTTTTATTCTTCTTTTATTTATTTTTTTCCAATATTCTTACTGTTTTGCAGGGAATAAGAAATATAAAATTGTTCCATGATTTTCAACTTGCCAAGCGCTTTCAACGTCTTCACAGGCCATTTTCAAGGATGTATTCTTTTTATTGCGTTATTATTACTAGATAGGTGGCATGTAAGACATCTACTTAAAGAAGTAGTAGTATGGCCAATATAGGTAATTGATTCATGACAAGAAACACATTCTTGTACAGGGCACTGGAATTCATATACTATATTAATCGTCGCTAGTTTAGATTAGGTAGGGTTATTATTATGAGAAACAACAAAGTTTGCTATCTTCCATTTCCTATAATATATTATACATTTTACACGTTTTTGAAGAATTACGGCAGGAATAATGTGTTTAATAATTTTTCTTATAGAAAATTCGTCTTATTTATAATTAATCTGCATTTGGTTCCGATCTTCTTTAGAATCTGTCTATATTTCTGAAATGATTTATTGTAACTATTTATACTATTTACATTGTTCGAACTGTTACCCTCATTTTTTCTATCAGATTCACAACGTTTCAGCCGTTCTAAAATTCAACGTCTATCTCCTGAAGAAAATTGACGGGTACAACGGGCGAAACTACGTGAATATGAAAACAAACATGAGGACATGAGTCTGAACAATGTAAATAGTGTAAAAAATTACCTGTTTCTCTTATATTTTGCTTAACTATAGGGTAGTATATTTCGCTATTCAAATCCACCTTCGAATTTTTTCTATGTTTAAACATAATTTTAGATATTCACATTTTTGTACTCGCTTGAGTTTTATTATGGATTCTGGGTGAGGAACCGCATAAAATAATGAACAACAAAAACAGATATGGAGATAGAAAAGTAGCTTATATTGAACGTAATATACAAACTTGAACGCAGGTTAGTAAATCCAGGAATATTATTAGTAAGAAATAAATATATACATGTCTTGAAGTGAAGTCGTTTGGAATAGTATATCCGTGTATATTATTCTAGCTGACTGGAGCTCAGAGCTAGTCTGACTTCTGATGCGGTAATCTCTGCATAACTTCGGTATCTCTCGGTAACTTACATATCAGATCCGGTACTATTCGATAACCGTAACGATCTCTAGGAATACTCTTTCTACTCTACTCTCTATGGCAGGCGTATATATATACTGAGTCGAATCATTATCATATACAAAAAGTGGGAGATCCTACAACCATTTTGTTGTCTCCAATTCTTATTTCGAATCTTGCTGACACCCATATATTTTGTATTACGATTTATCTGTCGTCCTTTCTTCGCACTTTCTTTTACTACATTCTGTAGGATTTCTTGTAGTTTCCATTCTGTGGTTGCTATCAACACTGTGCCATCAGCATATCTTATTGTTAAAAGTGGGGCCGACCATAAGAAATAGTGGATTCTGGTAGGTGTCACTGAAAAGGTTGAAAAAGTTCACGGAGATGATGCATTTTTGTCTTACGCCACTTTTCATTATATATTTATTTATTTTCATAAAATATTTATTATATATATAGCACCAATTTCTATATTTGGGGCAAGCCTTCTATGAAAATAAGCTAAAAGAAAATGCAAAGAAGAAACAAATTTCTGATGTAATAAATAAAATTATTCCTATACGTATACCTAATGAGACTTTATGAGTATCATATCCTTGAAATGTGGTTTCATGAATAATAACTCGCCATCATTGTAATATGGTTATAATAATTAAAATAATATGTAATATGGTTATAATAATTAAAATAATATGTAATATGGTTATAATAATTAAAATAATACCGATTAATAAAGTAAAAGTTTTTTTGCGTATGAAATCAAGAACTTAAACCTACAGTTAATAATATAGCACCTAGTAATCCTGTAAGGGGTCAAGGTCTAAATTCTACTAAGTGGAATGGTACACGAATCACGTCGTCGTATTCGTCGTCGTCGTCGTCGTCGTCGTCCTGCGGACTCGGCCGAGATAGAACTCACTACACCTCTCCAGTATTCCCAATACATTTGGAACCCTGGCGCAGTTTATAGCGAAATTCATAATCTTGTCAAATAGCTGAATACTTGATGCTTCGACAGGGCTACCAAGGGTGTTTTTATTGTAACACCAACACTGGATGGGTTGCCTCCAGGCCCAAATCCTTTTATTTAACCCATAACTGGAGGGAAGTGACGGATTAATACCTTTCCCAAGGTTACCAGTGCTTAAGTGAATGCAGGGTACTCAACTGGAACTCGAACTTGGTTCACCGATTTCTCTTTCCAAGCCGACATCCACTGCACCACAACGCACATCCGTTTTGAATCACACACACACACACACACACACACATATATATATATATATATATATATATATATATATATATAGAGAGAGAGAGAGAGAGAGAGAGATATAAATATACATAATTATTAAATAGGGTTTGTAAATATAAGCAAAACTTAAATTTTAATAAAATAACTAATTTTTAAATATTTCCATTGATAAAAGTGTAAAATAAAAATGGGCAACAGGGAGCCTTTTTTATTCTTCATTTTCCATCCTCAAGCAGGTGCTATACCACCAGCATATCCACACATGAAGGCAATCAGAATTACTAGGCTACCTAATTGTATTGTTTGATTATAGTAGTGAAGGCGCGTGCAGAACCTATCTTACTTTTGGGAATTGTAGTTAACAAAGATACCGCGCAGTGTACCACGAATATCCAAACACCTCTCCTGAAGTTTTAATACTGAGTCTTCAAACAAGGAATTAAAAAAATCTGCTCTATTTAGAATTTCAGTTCAATTCATTGCATTCACTTACGCGCAAATACCCTTGGGAAAGGTAGTAATCCGTCCCTTCCCTCCAGTTATGAGTTAAATTGCAGGACAGATTGGGTTCTATAGCCTTGGTCGGCAACCAGTCTACCACAGAAAGCAATGGCAACCTACTGCGGGATAATCTTCTGCCCAGTCAGTATTGCCTCTTTCGAGATATGATCACCCAAGCGTGTTTCACGTATGGCACTTAACTGACTGAATATAATTCTTGGAAACATAATTAAGTTTTCTACTGGGCATAAAGTGGGGATCAATTTTATATTGTTATGAAGTAATAAACTGATCCCCCATTAATTACTACTTAATAATATAATACATCTCTTCCCTCTCTAGCTATGAGTCAAATAACAGGACAGATTGAGTTCTATAGCCTTGGCTGGCAACCAGTCTACCGCAGAAAGCAATAGCAACCTACTGCGGGATAATCTTTTGCCCAGTCAGTCGTGTCTCTTTCGAGACATGATCGCCCAAACGTGTATCCCCTATGGCACTTAACTGGCTGACTCTATTTAAATCCTGCTATTTAACTCATTGCTGTGCCTTGTGATGCAGTTGACATCAGCTCAGAACGAGAAAATCGGAGTGCCGATTTCGAATTACATTTGAATTCGTTGCTTACGAGCAAAAGCCTTGGGAAAAGTATTAATCTGTCGTTTCTCTCTCCAGTTATGAGTTTAATAGCAGGACTATAGTCTTCGTTGGCAACTAATCTTCTGCAAAAAGTAATGCCAACCTACTGCGAGAATCAATCATGTGTCATTCTGCCCAATCAATCATGTGTCTTTCGATGACATGATCGCCCAAGCGTGTGTCGCTTATGGCACTTAACTGACTGAATGAATATAATAATTGGAAACATAAGTAAAGCTTCTACTAGGCATAGGCATAAATGTGGAGGGTCGGTTTTCTGTTGTTATAAAGTAATAAACTGATCGCCTACAATTTACTGTTTAACATAACAATATAATATAATCTGCGTCTTTTTCTCTCAAGCTATGCGTTAAATAGAAGAGCAGATTGGTTTCTACAGCCTTGGTTGGTAACCAGTCTATTGCAGAAGTTAATAGCAAACTACTGCGGAAAAATCTTCTGCTCAGTCAGTCGTGTTCCATCCTAGACATGATCACCAAAGTGTGTATCACGTATGGCACTTAGCTGACTGATTTAACTCATAACTGTAAGAAGTTTTTTTTTTTCCAAAAGCATTAGTACATTTTTTTTAAGCATTAGTACAATTTGTTTTTTTTTAAAGCATCAGTACAAATTTGTTTTTTTCCAAAAGTATGAGTATGAAGAAAGCGAAACAGTATTCGAACACGGCCTGGATATATTTATAGTTTGTGAGTGTTCAATATCGGAGATAGCAGGTGCGTGATGTGAGAGTTTATTTAATCTGAGGGAGCATGACCCATAGGCCCTGTGGACGTATGAATCAACTCTGCATGGTGATTCTATAAATAAAAAATAGAAAAAATAAAACGTCTATGAATATTCATCAGGTTGTGGAAAGTTCAATCAAAACGTGTGGAGGACACGAAGTGCCATCATTCAAAGACTGGTATGCCTAAAGTGAGCGAGAAAAAATGATCATATGTTTTATAGATGAAAATTGTATAGATTGGGATCAGACCATTATGGTTTCGAATGGCCGTATGTGCTGCACATATTTAAAAAACGTGTGGTGATGGATTTAAACGTTTTCGTTTTATTTTTTTACTAGCAGTATAGCCCGGTGTTGCTCGGGTGTAATGAAAGCTTTAAAACTAATCCATGGTCCTGGAGCTGAGACACTTTGGACGTTGGAACGAAAGACTAAAATGCAATAGTTGTTTCTAGTTAAAGCGAAACCGGAGACTGAAAGAAAAATGAATGGATGTAAGTCAACTTTTGAAGTTTGGTGAGAAACGGATAAAAATTGTGGATTTGTATAAAGGCCATACAGACAGATAAACAGACACACACACAAACATTTTGCCTTTTAGATATATATTATCGATTTTCTGCACTATTGTAAGAACTGCAACCTTGAAACTTCTGAATATCGTTTCTTATCTCTTTGTCTATAAGTGTATCAAATTTGATTAAAATCGGACCACTCCTTTTATAACCCGATTTTTTCGATTATCGATATTCGATATTTATCGGATGTACCTTGACACAAAACCTAGCTAAGAACACTCGTAGACGCTTATAGTACAACTATGTACATTTTCAAGAAAATCGATTCAGCCGTTTCAGAGTATATAGGTAACGGACACACACACACACACACACAGACAAAGTTCCATTTATAAATAAGCTTAGATTCGATTTTCTTTTTGTACATCTGTGCGGTCGTTTATGTAGGGTTTTAGGAGAGGTGAGCTTGGAAAGAAACAGGGGCTAGAGTTATATTTTGACAAGATTCTGTAGCGGTATGCTGGGGAATTTTTCTTCTAAGATATATATATATATATATATATATATATATGTATGTGTGTGTGTGTGTGTTTATCTGTGTGTACTTATTATTTTTCTTGTGTATCTCTCTACTTATCTATCTATTCCATTCTATTCATATCTATGAAAAGCTATTAATTTTCGTATTCATGTCTGACATTACTATCTATCTCATTCTTCTTTATATCTATCTATCTATCTATCTATCTATCTATCTATCTATCTCATTTTCTTTATATCTATCTATCTATCTATCTATCTATCTATCTATCTATCTATTTCATTGTCTTTATATCTATCTATCTATCTATCTATCTATCTATCTATCTATCTATCTATCTCATTGTCTTTATATCTATCTATCTATCTATCTATCTATCTGTCTATCTATCTATCTATCTATCTATCTATTTCATTGTCTTTATATCTATCTATCTATCTATCTATCTATCTATATATCATTTTCTTTATATCTATCTATCTATCTATCTATCTATCTATCTATCTATCTATCTATCTATCTATCTATTTATCCATCCATCTATCTATCTATCTATCTAAGAGTAGAGAAAATTCTCTGACTATGCAAGCAAAGTTTCATAAGCAAATCAAATAACTTCCTACTAAATATAATTTTTATAAAGGGCGAGATAAACTTGTGATCTAAACAAATTATATATATATATATATATATATATATATATATATATACTAGAGGTGGGTATTTATTTTATTTGTTTCCCTTATACATTTTTTCTTGCAATAACAGCTGAATTTCGATTAATATTTTCCACATCTTCAGACATCTTAGCTCCAAGACAGAGTTTCTTGTTCAGAAAAGCAAAAGTCATAGCTTTTTCCGACTCCTCAGATCACATATTAAAAAAAACGCCTATTTCGCTTTGTAAATCCAGTGTAGATCCAGAAAAAGATCAGAATCTTCATTAACTTTTGATGTATTTCATCACAGTACAAACTCTCTCATTGCACAGCTCTGCTATAATCCCACAGTAACTCTACGAATATAGGATTTATTTTTGTTGATAAAACATGAACATTTTCGGCTTTCTGTCTTACTTTACTCTATATACTTATGGATTATTATCCTCATTTTATTGGTATCTAAACTTATTTATAAATGGAATTTGTCTCTGCGTGCGTGTGTGTGTGTCCGTTACCTATAGACTCCAAAACGGCTAAACCAATTTTCTTGAAATTTTACACAGTTCTACAATAAGCATCTGCTAGTGTTGTTAGCTAGGTTTTGTGTCGAGGTACTTCCGATAAATATCTAAAATCAATAATCGAAAAAATTGGGTTATAGAATGAGTGCTCCGATTATAATCAAATGTCATACACTCATAGACAAAGACATAAGAAACGATATTCAGAAGTTTCAAGGTTGCAATTCTTACAATAATGCAGAAAATTTGATATCGATAACAGGAAATCAAAATTTGAATTACATCTATTCATTTTTCTTTCAGTCTACGGTTTCGCTTTAACTGGAAACAACTATTGCTTTTTAGTCTTTCGTGCCAACGTCCAAAGAGTCTCAGCTCCAGGACCATGGATTAGTTTTAAAGCTTTCATTACACCCGAGCAACGCCGGGCTATAATGCTAGTTATTATATAAATCGTTTCAATTCAAATTTTTTACCCAAATTAACAAGCGCTTGGTGGTGCCGAATAGCAAATCGGCTGAAATCTTGTGATAATAACAAAAATGAAGGCAATAGCTTGAATGTAAATAACGTATTTAATTTCTACTGTGAGATTTCCTCCTTTTGTATATAATAATGGACTCGACTGAGTGTATATATAATCCTGCCATAAAGAGTTGTTGGAATCTGGAATCTCAGTTTTAGTTTCAGGTTTAGAGTGGAGAGTAATCGAAGAGTTCCGACAGATACCGAAATGTTACCTGGACATACTTTGCACAATGATTTCAATTCAAGGCTGTAGAAATTTATTTCTGCAAATAGTATTTCTGAATTGACTAACCCGCGTTCCAGTTTGTATATTACGTTCGATATAACCTACTTTCTATCTCCAAACCGGTTCTTGTTGTTCATTATTTTGGCGGTTCCTTATCCGGAATCCATAACAATTTCCGAATTATTTCATTTGTATTCTGGGATCATTGGTTTGATTCTACCAAAAGTTTATCTGGATTGTTCTATCAAAACATATCAAACAAGTATATGCGTAAATTCAAGATGATAGCGATCATGTTTTTTCTACAGCTTCCTGTCGTGGGTAGTCTTCTTTTAGTATATCTCTTTATTCTTTTGCACAGAAGCGCCCTGTGAGTACTAAAATCTCCTAGCCGTGTTTCCATTTAATGCATTTCTAAAAGCTTTCTTGTAACCTTTCCTAGATTTTAAGAAAACGTCATTTTAAAAAATAAACATGATTTCAGTGGGCTTTAATTGATATAGATTGTCCATTAAATAGTAACATAGAAACCAAGTAATTAGAAAAACTATCAAAATATAAAGACTGTTGTGGGTTCTTATTTCGAAACCACACAAAATGATAATAACAAAAACAGATATGGTGAGATAAAAATGTAAGTTATATTGGACAAAAATATATACAACATGGAACACGGGTTAGTAAATACAAAAATACTAGGAATACATGTTAGTAGGAATCAAATATATACAATCTTGTAGATAAGAAGTAAGTCCGGGTAATGAGTCTATATTCTTACTGACCAACTAAGCAGCGGTCCAACTACTCAAATGAACTCTTTACAAACACTATATTTAGCTGTCCCTCCCACTAAGGGCAACATGTGACACATGGTCAGTTTATCAGTGGGAATTTCCGGGCTATATTGCCCGGCCAAAAAATGTCTATTTTTCCCCAGTCGTGCTTCTACCTTTCGGCGGAACCACGACTGGGTTATTGCTCTCTGCTCGGAAGCAGAGAGCTGACAGTGAGAAATGTAGTCGCAGCGAGAAAACTCTTTGACAAACACTATATTTAGCTGTCCCTCCCACTAAGGGTAACATGTGACACATGGTCAGTTTATGAGTGGGAATTTCCGGGCTATATGGTCCGGCCAAAACATATCTGTCTATTTTTACCGAGTCGTGGTTCTACCCTTCGGCGGAACCACGACTGGGTTTGTGCTCTCTGCTCGGAAGCAGAGAGCGCCCTCTGCCCGAAGGCAGAGTGCTGACAGTGAGAAATGCCGCCGCAGCGAGCAAACGCTTTGACAAACACTGTATTTACTAGCCTTCCCACGCAAGGCCGGATGTGACACATGGTCATTTTAAAGTGGGTATTCCCGGCCATATAGCCGGGCCAAAAAAATGTCTGTCTATTTTTACCGAGTCGTGGTTCTACCCTTCGGCGGAACCACGACTGGGTTTGTGCTCTCTACTCGGAAGCAGAGAGCGCCCTCTGCCCGAAGGCAGAGTGCTGACAGTGAGAAATGCCGCCGCAGCGAGCAAACGCTTTGGCAAACACTGTATTTACTAGCCCTCCCACGCAAGGCCGGATGTGACACATGGTCATTTTAAAGTGGGTATTCCCGGCCATATAGCCGGGCCAAAAATATGTCTGTCTATTTTTACCGAGTCGTGGTTCTACCCTTCGGCGGAACCACGACTGGGTTTGTGCTCTCTGCTCGGAAGCAGAGAGCGCCCTCTGCCCGAAGACAGAGTGCTGACAATGAGAAATGCCGCCGCAGCGAGCAAACGCTTTGGCGAACACTGCCGTTCTCTGTATAAGCCTGATTATTTGTACACCTTAGACGAGTCCATTTATGGTGCAATAAAGGAGTGATCCCCAACAAAGACCTAGAAATAGAAAAAGAAATATGTGAATATTGAAAACCAGAATAGTACTAATAATAGTCGGTGCGCTTGGAATGATAAAAACAAACACATCAACATATTGAAAGAATCGCTAGAAACCCAAGTTTAAGAGACTTACACAAAATTGTCTTGATATGTACAGCCTACACACTTTGTCTATGTAACGCTAGTGACGTTATGGGTGATAGAAAAACAAATGAAACCTAGCTAAAACAACACACCACTACTTAACTTAGGTCTTTCCGTAAACTTGGAAGGCAGTGTGACAATAGCAGATATCAAATTATGATGAAAACGACATAATAATAATAATAATAATAATAATAATAATAATAATAATAGACCATCTAATCTCAGGCTGTTCTGTACTTGCTCCAAATGAAAATAAAAACCGTCACGATAGAGTGGGGCAATATTTACATTGGACAATGCACAAACACTATGGAAATATGGAAATAAACACTGGTATGAACATCACCCAGCTCCGGTTACAGTAATAGAAGATGTCACCATTCTATGGGATTACATAATCTACACAGACAGAAATATTGAAGCATATAGGCTGGACATTATTGTTAAAAACCAGAAAGAAAAAAACTTGCCTATTAATTGATATGGCTTGTCTAGTAGATTGTAATATAGCAACAAAGGAATTCGAAAAACTGTCAAAATATAAAGACCTGGAAATTGAAATAGAAAAAATGTGGAAATTGAAAACAAGAGTTGTGCCCGTGATAGTAGGTGCACTTGGAATGATAAAAAATGGAACAAAACAAGATATTGAAAGAATTCCTGGAAAACCCAGCATAAGAGATATACAAAAAAATGTCTTGTTAAGTACAGCCCACATACTAAGGAGAACTTTGTCTATGTAACGCTAGGGATGATAGGGAAAAAAAGCAACTGCAAAGTACCAAATTCAGAAACGATGTCAAGATTACTTTCTTCGTGCTCAATATTCTGTCCGTACCAATAAGGATGATGTAGACAAACACCATATCCATTAGCGGTTATCTTTCTGCAAAAGACTAACGCTTGCTAACTAGAAATTACTCCTCACAAAAAATGGTATTATTCTGAAATGCAGATCGTGTGATAAATCTCCCGAAACAATTGACCATCGGGTTTCACGTTGCTAGCGCTTACTGAATATAAAGCTCGGCATGAGAGAGTGGGCCAGTATCTCCACTGGAAAACATGCAACCTTTGAGGGAAGGAAACTGTTAAGAAACTTGTATGAACGTCACTGAGCCGCTTTTAGAAACTGGTATGAACATCACCCTAACCCAGTTACAGAAGTAGGACCCGTAACAATTTTATGTGGGTTTTAAATACACACAGACAAATATAATAAAAGCTAATAGCCCAAACATCAAGATCAATAATCATGAAAAGAGAATGTGCTTTCTTATTGACTAAGCGGTTCTGCAGATTGAAATGTACTTTTGAAGATCTTCAAAAACTATCAAAAAAGAATTTTGAAGTGGAATTATGAAAAATGTGGAACACGAGGACATCAGTAATTCCAGTTGTAATTAGAGCATTCGGATTGACGGAAAATGGTTTTGATGAACTCATTGAAAGGATTCCTGTAGACCAAGTCTTAAAGAAATACAAAAAGTTGTATTTACAATTATAGCTCACACATAATGAAGATTGCACAAAAGATAGAACAAATAAAAAATAAACCAGAACACACATAGGCTGAATTTACAGAAGAGGATGTTAAATTTGCACTAAAAAAAGCACACAATTGGAAATTTCCAGGTATAGACAAAATTCTTAACTTTTGGCTATATTATTTAAATACAGCACATAAAAAACCAGCCAAAGAACTAAATGAAATGGTTGACGATCCCACTAAAATTCCTGTATGGATGACCAAAGGAATTACATTTCTTCTACCCAAGAATAGTGATACAAACAATCCGAAAAACTACAGACCAATTACATGCCTTCCGACAACATATAAACTATTAACATCTATTTTAACAAAACAGACATATTTATTCTTAGAAAGAAATGACATGTTATCGCTTGAAAAAAAATGGTGCAAACGTGGCTTTTACGGATGTAAAGACCAAATGTTTATTAACAAAATGATCCTGGAAAACTGCTACAGTACAAAGAAAAATCTTATTACTGCCTGGAAAGATTATCATAAGGCATTCGATAGTGTGCCACATTCCTGGATTTTAAAGACTTAAATATAAACAAGATATCACCGGTCATCATCAATTTCATCAAACAATGCATGTCGATATGGAAAACAACCCTTTACCTCAATCATATAAATGGAACGTATAAGTCTGGTGAAATAAACATCAAAAGAGGTATATTTCAATGTGATTCTTTGTCTTCCTTACTCTTCTACATATCATTAATAGCACTAACCAGTCAACTTAATAAGACAGAATGTGGTTATAAAATAGGCCAAAAGAAAATAAGCCATCTATTTTACATGGATGACTAAAAATTGTATGCTAAGAATGATAATGAGCTGGAAGGTCTTCTGCAAACTGTAAAATGCTTCAGCAAAAACATTGGAATGAAATTCAATTTGAATAAATGTGCTAAAGCTACAGTTTTACATGGATCACTACAAGAAACTTCATCAATTAGCTTAGACCCTGCTGTAACAAAAAAAGAATTAAAGCCAGAAGCTTATGAATACCTAGGTGTAAATGAGAGTGAAAAAATTCACCATAAAAATGAAAGAAATAGTGCGTAAAGAGTAGTATAGAAGGCTACGACTGATATTAAAAACAGAAATGAATTCTCAGAAAAAGAATTATGGCTATTAATAGCCATGCCATCCCAGTGGTCTAAAATTGTTTCAACATCATAAGCTGGGCCCTAGACGACAACAGATGAATGGATTATAAAACAAGTAAGCTTCTTTCTAAGCATAAGATGCATCATCCAACGGCTGATGTAGACCGTCTATATATACCCCGTAAAGAAGGTGGAAGAGGTCTTATTCAGCTAGCATTGGCATACAAGACAACAACAATTGGCTTACTAACATACACAGAAACAACAAAGGACGGGATGATACAATTAGTAAGGCAACATGAAGAAAGAAAGAAAAATATTCAATAATAAAAGAAGGCAGTAAATACAAACAAGATTTACAGTTAGTAGATTCTGTAGAAAAGCAAAACAGAAGCCAAGAACCAACTATTGCGGCAAAAAATATGAAAATGAAAGCCAAAGATAAAGCTCTTGAACAAATGAAACAGCGCTGGCAAGACAAACCTCTGCATGGCCAATATCCAGAACGTGCCAATAAATCCAATGTTGACAAAGTTAATACTCATCGATGATGACGTGCATCTAGATTACAGTCTGAGACTGAAGGCTTTATTCTTGCAGCACAAGACCAAAGTCTTTTCACTAGAAACTTTCAGGCAAATATTATACATAATAATATGGATCCAAAATGCAGGGTTTGTCATAAACACCAAGAAACATTAGACCATCTAATCTCAGGCTGTTCTGTACTTGCCCAAAATGAATATAAAAATCGTCACGATAAAGTGGGGCAATATTTACATTCGAGAATGTGCAAACACTATGGAAAATCTGTAAACAAACACTGGTATGAACATCACCCAGCATCGGTTACAGAAATAGAAGATGTCACCATTCTATGGGATTACACCATCTACACAGACAGAAGAATTGAATCAAATAGGCTGGACATTATTGTTAAAAACCAGAAAGAAAAAACTTGCCTATTCATTGATATGGCTTGCCCAGCGGATTGTAACATAGCAACCAAGTAATTTGAAAAACTGTGAAAAAATAAAAACCTGGAAATTGAAATAGAAAAAATGTGGAAATTGAAAACAAAAATCGTGCCAGTGATAGTAGGTGCACTTGGAATGATAAAAAATGGAACAAAACAAGACATTGAACGAATCCCTGGAAACCCCAACTTAAGAGATATACAAAAGATTGTCTTCTTAAGTACATCCCACACACTAAGGAAAACTGTGTCTATGTAACGCTAGGGACAATAGGGGTGATAGAAAAAACCTTAAATAGATTTATAACAACACGCCAAGACCTGCCTTAGGTCTTCCCGCAGACTTGGTTGGTAGCGTGACCATAGCAGAAATGGAATATGATGAAAAATGAAATAATAATAATAATAATAATAATAATAATAATAATAATAATAATAATAATAATAATAATAATAATTGTTGTGGATTCCGAGTGAGAAACCACACAAAGTAATAAATAACAAAAACAGATATGGGGATAGAAAATGTAAATTATATTGAACAAGATATACAAACTGGAACACAGGTTAGTCAATTCAGGAATACTATTAGTAGAAATAATTATATACAGTCTTGAAAAGAAATAGTATGTCCGTGTAATGAGTCTATATCCAAACAACTCCAACTAACTCTGCGCCAACTTACTGACCAACAAAACAACTGCTTTACCACTCTTCAATTCTACAACTACTTTGCAACTACTACAACTACTCGGCCGTTCTCTGTATAGGCAGGATTATATGTACATATCAGGCGAGGCCATTCTTATGTGCAAAAAGGGGTGATCCTTAACAACAACAACAATAATAGTAACAATAAGAATAATAATAAATAAAAGCTTATAAATACCTAGGTATAAATGAGAGTGAAAAAATTCACCATAAAAAAAATGAAAGAAATAGTGCGTAAAGAGTATTATAGAAGGCTACGACTGATATCAAAAACTGAATTGAATTCTCAGAAAAAGAATTATGGCCATTAATAGACTTGCCATCCCAATGGTCTAAAATAGTTTCAACATCTTAAACTGGACCCTACACGACATCAGACGAATAGATTTTAAAACAAGAAAGCTTCTTTCTAAGCATAAGATGCATCATCCAAAGGCTGATGTAAACCGTCTATACATACCCCGTAAAGAAGGTGGAAGAGGTCTTATTCAGCTAGAATTGGCATACAAGACAACAACTATTGGCTTACTAACATACATAAAAACAACAAAGAACTGGATGATACAATTAGTCAAACAACATGAAAACAGAAAGAAAAAATTTTCAATAATAAAAGAAGGCAGTAAATAAAAACAGGATTTACATTTAGTAGATTCTGTAGAAAATAAAAACAGAAGCCAAAAACCAACTATTGTGGCAAAAAATATGAAAATGAAAGACAAAGATAAAACCCCTGAAGAGATGAAACAACGCTGGCAAGACAAACCTTTGCATGTCCAATATCCATAACTTGCCAATAAAGTCAATGTTGATAAAGTTGATACTCATCGATGATTACGTGCATCTAGATTACAGTCTGAGACTGAAGGCTTTATTCTTGCAGCACAAGACCAAAATCTTTTCACTAGGAACGTTTAGGCAAATATTATACATAATAATGTGCATCCAAAATGCAGGTTCTGTGATAAATAGCGAGAAACAATAGACCATCTAATCTCAGGCTGTTCTGTACTTGCCCCAAATGAATATAAAAATTGTTACAATAGAGTGGGGCAATATTTATATTGGACAATGTGCAAACATTCATGGAAAATATATAAACAAACAGCTCTGATTACAGAAATAGAAGATGTCACCATTCTATGGGATTACACCATCTACACAGACAGAAAAATTGAAGCATATAGGCTGGTCATTATTGTTAAAAACCAGAAAGAAAAAACTTGCCTAATAATTGATATGACTTGTTTAGCAGATTGTAACATAGCAACCAAGGAATTCGAAAAACTGTGAAAATATAAAGACTAGGAAATTGAAATAGAAAAAATGTGAAATTGAAAACAAGAGTCGTGCCAGTGATAGTAGTTGCACTTGGAATGATAGAAATTGGAACAAAACAAGACATTGAAAGAATCCCTGGAAACCCCAGCTTAAGAGATATACAAAAATTATCTTATTAAGTACAGCCCACACACTAAGAAAAACTTTGTCTATGTAACGTTAAGGATGATAGGGGAGATAGAAAAAACATGAAATTGAGCCATAACAACACGCCATGACATGCCTTAGGTCTTCCCGCAGACTTGGTTGGTAGTGCGACCATAGCAGACATCGAAATATGATGAAAAATGACGTAATAATAATAATAATAATAATAATAATAATAATAATAATAATAATAACATGAATATAGAAATATCAAAGGAAACACACTAGTATAAATAGTTGAAAATAGATTATAAAGTGTTTTATACATTCTGCCATAGACTTTAATAAAACATCAGAAAAAAACTGTGATTGATTGAACCTGTGACTTTTGGAAACGAAAGAAAATACTCAAGATATTTAAAAAGAGAAATCACTAAAAAATAATCACCTATCATATGCTGAAAAAAAAATTATAAACAAGTTTTATCTAATATCCAGAAAATGATAAAACTGCAATTACCACGGATATGAAAAAAAGAAAATGTTTAAAATAATATTAAGAAAATATTATGAAACAATATTAAGAACATATTTTGAAACTATATTAAAGACATATTATGAAACAATATTAAGGACAAATTATGAAACAATATAAGGAGATATTTTAAAACATTATTAAGAACATATTATGAAATAATATTAAGAAAATATTATGAAACAATAATAAGAAAATATTATGACAATATTCAGAATATATTTTCAAACAATATTAAAGACATATTATAAAACAATATTAAGAAAATATTTTGAAACAATATTAGGAAAATATTATGAAGCAATAATAAGAAAATATTATGACAATATTCAGAATATATTTTGAAACAATATTAAGAACATATTTTGGAACAATATTAAGGACATATTAAGAAATATTATTTAGAATATATTTTAAAACAATATTCAGAAATATAAAACAATATTAAGAATGCGTCCTCTCCACTCTTATCAGTATTCTCCTCCTTCTCTTATTCACTTCCTGACACCCCCTTTAACCTGTCACTCTTTCTCATAACTTTCTTCCTATGTAACCCCCTGTAAAACAGTGGCAGTAAAATGCCTTGCTTAGGGCAACTTGATTATAAAAAAGGAAAATTAAGAAAAGATTGTAAAACAATATTAGGAATATATTAAGTACTAATATTAAAAAAACATAGCATGATGCAATATTAAGAAAATTGGGAATCAGTAGAAAATCAGTCCAAAACAAAAAACAATAACGAAGAAGCTGATTAAACTGCAAATGGATATCCGGATTACCTAGAATAAAATTCGAATGAAAAAGATAAGATTTTTCGAGAACTCGTAAACAACATTGATATCTGATGTAGACAGATCAAGTCTAAAAGAAAAAAAACAATAACTATTTTATAGCAAATTAAATAACCAATCACGGCGGCTAAACAAATACCTGTGAAAATAATTTAACCCAAACCTTATTGAATTAAATGTGTTAATCTATGCAAGTGCTGCGTTCATCGACCAACTGACGATGGTGCATGTGCGCACAATATGAATAGAATTAAACCTGACAATGCATGGGAAAACTAAAAGAATATAGAAAGAAATTACGGGGGATAAATATTTAATCTTTGATGACGAGATGACTCGTGTTTGTAAAACATGAAAAGCAGAAAAAACAGTTAAAGATAAGGAATCATGAATTTACATTTATAAAAAAAATACAAGAATAGAAAAAAACCCTTAAAAACAGAAAGATCAGCTAAAATTAGAACGTATCAGAAGACTTTTAAAATTGGTAAAGTTTTTCCAGAAAGAATAAATATTCATATAAGATCCAATTTTTTTACTATCGAGCCAAAAATGAAATGATGAAAACAATAAAAAATAGAAAAAGATTTTAAAATCAAATGAAAAATCGCGTCGTGTAGAAGTTAGGATAATCATAACAGAATCTGAAGATTATTTAAAATAATTTAAATGAAAATCAACTGGCATAAAGACAATGCAACACTTCTGGTTCTGTTCGCTGCCCTCTACACATAACATTGAAGTAAGGAGCTCGAGCAATGTTCATTAAATTGTCCTTGTGTCAAACATAACAAAACTCCCCACAATTTACTCCAGATCAGAAAGTTGAGAGAATATAAAACTATTTCGTTTATATAAATAAATGGAAATTTATTTACTGGAAGCATAACCTCAAATTGCAGGCATAAAATGTTCTAAAAGGAAGTGTAGTGAGAAGTTGAAAGAATTAATAGTTAATTTGTTTTAGCGAATTTTGAAATTTGCATAAAAAGATAAATCCGTGTTTTCGCTGAGTGTATCAACAAAGTAGTAGTAATGTCTTGTTCCTCTTTTTTTTTTTTTGAGCACGTGGGTAGGAGAAGAGGAAGAGTAAGAGAGAAAGATGAATAAAATAATACGTGAGAGAAAATGAGAGGGTGCGAATGCTGGTCACCGAGACAGTTGTGCCTGATCGATAGTCGCCAGTTTTTGTTACATTATACTGGGTTGGGCCGAGGTCACCGTAAAACAAGGCCTAGACGATATGTGCGTCCAAGCCGCATTCATCCTGGTCGGGATTGAGCCGGCTTTCTCCACAATGGAGAAAGTTTCATTGGGATTTGTTTAAGGGCAAGGTCCTAAGTCCTGCCCTGTTATTTAACCCATAACTGGAGTGAAGGGACGGATTAATACATTTCCTAAGGGTACCAGTGCGCAAGTGAATGCAGGGTGTTCAATTGGAATTCGAACTCGGCTCACTGATTTCTCTTTTCGAGCCTACATCCACTGCACCACAACGCACATCCGTCAATATACGCTTACAGCACCTGGTATTCCCAAGTGGTCACCCATCTAAGTACTGACCAGGCTCAACCTTGCTTAACTTCGGTGATTGAGCGAGCAGGTGTATTCAACGTGATATGACCGTAAGCGTCTAGTCGATAGGAGAAAGCAGTATGACTTCGTTTTTGGGTCCTTTAACTTTCAAGAAAGGTGTCGTTGTTTGTGTATTAGATATTACAGTTTTTTGTTAATTATTTAACGTTTTTCTTTTAAATATTGCATTAACTTATAAACAAAAACAATGCCTTACAGATGTGTTGTACCAAATTACAAAGGGAATTATAAAAACGGTCCAAAGGTTCATGTATTTTCTTTTCTGAAAGATAAAGTATTATCTGATATTTGGATTCGTACTAACAAAAAAGACAATTTTTACGTATTCAGCAACAAACTGTGAAAGTTTTTAAAAGCAAAAAACCCCATTAGAAAAACTTTAAAACTTTTGTTCGATATAAATTCATAAAGGAATATTTTTATAGACATAAAAAATAATTCCAATAGTCTAACAATAGTCTTTTTTTAGAATTGTTTTATTCATAAAAATTTAATTTATTATTTTGATTTAAAAATATATAAATGTTGAAAATTCTCTATTTATTTGTGCTTAGCTTCGTCACTGAATAACTTTGTTGAATTAATAAATTATATCATATTTCTTAAAAATATCAGAATACTTTACTTTCCCTAGGATTGTAAGTAAAATTCTTCATATTGTAAATTTTTGCTGACTGATTTTTTCTTAGAATTTCTCAAGAATTTAAAATAGGTTTGGTTTTAAAATTCTTTTAGGTATGTGCACTACATTTTCGACCGGAGGACATAAGGACAGAATTGTCAGCGTTTGACAAAAAAAAACAAAAAACAAAAAAAAACAGGTATCGAAATTGCAGTTAGACTTCAAAAAAACCTTGTGGTGGCGGTGGTTGAGTGCTCTCTGCTTCTTTCTCTGTGCAAGATATAAAAACGTTAAATATGTAGCCAAGTCGATCACATAGCTCTCAACAGAAACCTCTTTTTGTAGGCTGGAAGAAGCATGGCATGGGCTATTGAATGTTCAGTTTGTTGTTTTCTGAAAATCGCTCTCTTTTCATTGGTTAATAAATATTTTCACTCTAGTTCGCGAAGGTGAAAACAGTGAAGAAAAGAAAGTTATTTTTATTTTGATCCTGACTGTCTGAAAAGATGGCTTAATCTGTAATTTAAAATAAAAATAATGCAAAAGAATCACAGGTTTATTATATGTCCTCCTAAAACATAGAAAATATTTACACCAGTATTAACAAAAAATATTCATCTTTATAGACAACAGAAATATCTGCCGGCACGAACAGAAAGGGCACTGATATAGTTACAAAAATTATACCACTGGGTTGAGAGTGGACAGATAAATTATATTTAGACCGGCTGTTGAAAAGTTAAAGGAACACAAAGACGACACGGGAAGCGGTAAAGTTGACAACCATTTAATTCAAATTCCAGCTCGATCTGTTTTGTTCCTAGCCTTCCCTAATGGAACCGGAAGTGATTACAATCATCATCATCATCATCATCATCATCATCATCATCAACATTATTTATGCAGTTTTAAAAAATCAACTATTAAGCAATACAAATAAATAACAAATGATTCCTTAAAAAGAAAGATCTCTTCTCACCATATTATCACCATTTAAAACAAACATTGACAGTCTAATAATATCCAACAGGTAATGATTTATTGGCGGACTTGAAGGAGACTGCCACCACCTTTAAATTCGTTGTTTTCATTTTTCTTTTACTTTTTTCAGCGCAGTTTTTTCTGTTATTATATAAAGTTTCCGATTATCAAAAAAAGAAAAAAATTGAAAAACTTTGATTATGTAAATAATCTGGTGGGGTGGGGACTCACTTTCTCATAAAACGTTATCGTAAATCGATCCTCAATTTTGGAACCACTCGAGTTGGGGTCGCTGTGTTTTTTTTTTGGGGGGGGGGGACGAGTTGCTCTTGTTTTTGGCTTTTTCAAGTTTTCTTCAGTTCTTACGATGCCATCTCCCTCGGAAACTTCAAGAATATTTTTTTATTCAAAAATTTCGCAAAGAATTCAGTCGTTGAATATGCCCAAGCAAAAAAGTTAATTGCACAGGATAAATTTACTATACGGTTGTATAAAAAACTGAGCTTACCACCGCCCACAATTGTTTAAATGTTGAAAATTTTACAAATTTTTTTTTTGTCAGTCGGAAAGTTTAGGGTTTAATCGATAAGATTACACTTGAAAAAATTAATTAAATAAACATTATAATCAGTCAATTTACAGGTGGTTGTAATATCGTACCGGTTAGTGGTTCCAAAATGGAGGATCTATTTACTATGACGTTGTATGAAAAAATGAGCCCATCTCCGAAAATTGTTGAAATATTGAAATTTTTCCTAATTTTTGTTGTCAATCGGAAAGTCTAGGGTGTAATCGATAGGATTGCACTAAAGAATTAATAAAAAAATGAAAAACAACAAATTTAAAGTTGGGGTAGTCTCCTTCAGATCCACCGATTTTTTTTATTTAAACAAAGATACGTGATTTTTTCTTGCAAAAGACTTCCATTTTTCTATTAATTTCAATTACATTTTTATAAAAAAAATGTCAATGAAATTTTCAGACATACTTACATGGTTCGTGGGGGGATAAGGGTTGACATACCTAAAACTTATTTCCGTGTATGTTGTGGTGGATTTTAGAAACCATTTTCAGATTTACGCTATAAACCTTTCTCTTCTATCGAGAAAAGACGGTACATTTGTGTGAGATTTATGATGTGGGAACAAAATAATTATATCACTTTGTTTTGAAAGCAATGTCATTTACAGATTTTCATAAAGTGACTTCAATCAATCTATTCTCGAAATTTGATTAATTAATGCTGAACTTTCGTTGGCTCCTTCCTCCGACACTAATAAAATGGAAACAAATCTTAATATGTTTCAAATGCAACCTTATATTGCGAAGATGTTTAAAATGTGGCTTTATGAGTTCGAGTCGGACTGACAGCGTTATAAAGTCATAGCCGACTCGCACTAGTTGTGAAGTCATATATCTAAAGCACTGAATAGCAATTGACAGGAAAAGGTGATTATAATAACAAATAATGAAGTTTTTTTTTAATCGTTTCACCACGGGCAAGGCGTAAATGTCACTGATGTGCGGAGGGCTACATAACTGAAAGAAAATTAATTAGCAGAGAGAGAAGAGGAGTACAAACCAATTAGAAAAGAGCAATAGAAAGATGAGAATGCAGGTGAGAAAGGGAGGGATATACGGGGTGGGGGAAGGGCTAGAGTCAAGTGGTTAGTAGGTGAGTATTGACATTGCATTTAAACTTCTGGTGGTTGTAGCCGTCAGGAAAGCAAGAATATGGGAGCGAGTTCCACAGGCGGGAAGTGTGAGAGAAGAAGCTGCAGGAGTAGAATTGTCGTCTGCATTTGGTTAACCTAACTGTGAATGGGTGGGACCCAGTTGCCAATCTGGTTGCACGAGTAAACACCTGTTGAGGAGGCACCAGTGACTTAAGTTCGTCTGAGCAGAAGCCATGAAAGTACTTATAGAACAAAGGGAAGACACATTTCGTCGGTGGGGAAGTTGCTAAAGTCGAGCCGCCAAGTCAGCACCTATCACGTTACTGACTCTTCTTTGGAGCCTGTCGAGAACACTGAGGTGACCGGCAGGGGCGCCTGACCATAAATGGCAGCAGTACTCCATGCACGGTCGAATGGTATACTTGTATATATGCAGGATGGATTCAGGCGGAAAAAACACCCTGGATCGACACAGTGACCCAACCTTCTTAGCAGTGCATTTAGCTATGGCTTCTATGTAGCGGTTCCATTGAAGATGAGAAGACAGGGTAAGGCCGAGGAGGCTCAGTGTATTGCACTCAGGGAGAATCGCTTGGTCCATGCTTATGGGAGGCAGGGGAGGTTACCTGTGATGGTTGACAGACAACAGCTTGGTCTTAGACGCGTTGAAATTGACGAGCCACTTCTTGCTCCAATTCACCACAGAGTGTAGATCGCGTTCAAGGTCAGCAGCGGGATTATGTCTGTCCGCTACGCCAGGTTTCTTACTGATGCGGGAGTATATTGTGGTGTCATCTGCGTAGATGCCTACTTGGGAGTTGATCTCATCTGGGAGATGAAAATAAGTAAGAGCGTTGGGCCCAGGAGAGAGCCCTGGGGAACACCGGCATTCGTGCTGTAGGATGAAGAAGCATGCCCATTCAAAACGACCTTCATTTTGCGGTTGTTTAAAAAAGATTGGATTCGGTCAAGCAGGCGTCTGGTAATACCGTAACCCCGTAGCTTGCAAAGAAGGCCAGAGTGCCAGACCCTGTCAAAAGCCTTGGAGATATCCAGAGCAACCGCACGAGCCACGCCTGACTCAGCGAGGGTCTAAAGCATGTACTCCGTGATGATTATACGGATGATGATGATGATGATGATGGCAAAAAGAAGAGGATGAAGTAGAGTGAGAATATATTGATGGAGAAGGGAAAAGGAAAAAGCCAAAAGAAAGTAATGGAAGAAGAAAAAAAGAAAAGAAAAGGAAGATGATAGAGAAATAAGAATAAAAGGCAAGAAGAAGAAGGAAGAGTAGGAAGAGGAAGGAGGAAGAGAAACAAGTAGAAGGAGGAGAAAGAAGAAAGAAGAAGGAAGAGGAAGAAGAAAAAAGAAGAGGAAGAAGGAGGAAAAGGAGGAGGAGAAAGAAGAAGAAAGAGGAGAAAGAAGACGGAAGAAGAAAGAAGAGCAAGAAGAAGAAAAAGAAGAAAACAAAAGAGGAGGAGGAGAAAGAAGAAAGAGGAAAAAGAAGAAAAAAGGAAGAATAAAAAAGGAAGAAGAGGGAGAATGAGGAGGAAGGAGGAGGAGGAAGACGAAGAAAAAAGAAGAAAAAGAAGATGAAGAACAAGGAGGAGGAGGAAGGGAGAGAAGGAGAAAAAAGAAGAAAGAGGAGAAAGAAGAAGGAAGAAGATGAAAAAGAAGGAGGAGGAGGAGGAGAAAGAAAAAGAAAGAGGAGAAAGAACGAAGAAGACTAAGAAGAAAAAGGAGGAAGAAGGAGGAGATAAAAGAAGAAAAACGAGAAAGAAGAAGAAAGAAGAGGAAGAAGAAGAAAAAGAAGAAGGAGGATGAAGGAGAAAGAAGAAAAAAGAAGAAGGGAGAGGAAGAAGAAAAAGAATAAGAAGAAGATTGATATAACCAAAAAATAAACTACCCTGAAGAAATGAATGAAAAAAAGAAAGAAAAGAAAGAAGCACGACACTGAGGAAGAAAAATAATATATATATATATATATATATATATATATATATATATATATATATATAAAGAGTTAAGAACAAATAAAAACTACAAAGTAAAACGAACGAAGTTGAAGCAGAAAAGCACTTAAACAGTTTTACGTAGACTTTCGAGTTGAATAAAATATTTGTTTTCTAGGGAAAACGTGTGGCTGAATTTTGTGTTCCACCTGGAAAAGAATTTCTGAACTTCTGTGTGATTGCGACTTCTGTGAAATCTAAGGCAGCGGAAATCCAATACGAACCATGAGGCGAGAACTTCCACTCGCTTTTCAAGATGTCTGTGAGATAGACGAAAGATGTTAGCTACCTCTCGACTTTATTAGTTCCCGATGTAAACATATTCTCACAAGATGCACATTTACGACTTTTTCCCAACCCATCCGTCAAAGGGCCGTATTATGGTGTCTAATCGTTTCGCCATAACCTGGAATATAAAGAGGTACAGATTGATTTAAATCAAGAGAAACACCCAGTATTTAAGTAATTGAATCTACCACCACGTATGCAAATACCGCGATATAATCGCGTAGCAATGATTGAATATGCCATTCTCTGGAAGAAAATTTGGGCTTCCCCAAGACTTATTTAATATATTTAGATTTGTTTCTTTAACAGCACGTCAACTACTTTGGGGTCATTTAATGCCGAAATTTAATTTCTTGAGAGATTTTGAAGTAATAAAAATAAGATACAGTGTAACCCTGATATAAAAGAGTTGTCGGTACCGGATAAAAGTTCTATATATCAGGGTTTTTCTTATATCCGGGTTTGGCCTATTTTATATAGATTACCACAGGCTCTAATTTGGGACCAGAGAAAATATATCTTATATCCGGGTTTCTCTTATATCCGGGTTATGTTATTCTGCTTTCACCGTTCAATACATGGTAGATAATACTCATTAATTTTTAATATACATGTTTGCGTGAATATAATTACTAGAGGCAGTAATAAATGTGTTTTATGTTGCAATTTTTTAAAAGTTATATTTTGGGATATAGTTTCTTTAAAGAATTGAAGCATATTACATGAATTGATGTCATGAAAGTTGTTCTTTTATGTTGTGTGTTTGGTTGATTTTGTTTAGCGGCTTATCTGCCGCCATGTGTTGTTTCATGTCGAAATCTAAATATTTTGCATATAATTTTATGGCTTCAACTATCGATAAAATGTATTATTTGTCATTTACTATAAAATATATTGCTGGTCATCTTGTTATTTATATTTACTGCTGATTATTTTAGAATTGAGATATTATTCGTATTTGTTTTACTATGAAAATGTGTTTTTATACTTTTATAATGCTTTGTTTTTGTTTACGGGTTCACTACTTGCCTATAGCTGTGACCCTAACAGGTCCTACCAGGCCAGGTGAACGTACACCTATGCACAACAGCAATTAAGAGGTGGTTGTTGGTAAAATTCGCCATAGTTTATGGATAAAGCGGAGGGATTAGTTCATGCATTGATTATAATAGAGAATCAATCTTCCTAATGTACATTATATAGCAACAACAGTCCATGATGGTCACAAAGTCAGGGATCAGTTTATGTATTGATTATAATAGAGAATCAATCTCCCGAATGTATATTATATAGCAACAACAGTCCATGATGGTCACAAAGTCAGGGATCAGTTTATGTATTGATTATAACAGAGAATCAATCTCCCGAATGTATATTATATAGCAACAACAGTCCATGATGGTCACAAAGTCAGGGATCAGTTTATGCATTGATTATAATAGAGAATCAATCTCCCGAATGTATATTATATAGCAACAACAGTCCATGATGGTCACAAAGTAAGGGATTGAAGATAATATTGACAACGTTCCTGGATATAGAGTATCCTTATGGCATCTGATGACCATGTTCGTCATAGGTTATGGATATAGAATATCCTCGCAGCACGTAATCTGTTCAATGAAAGAACATCAAAGATTATCACTCCGGAATCAGACACTCTCCTGAACCGGATTAGATCGACAATACTCGGAAAAATATTGCCTTCTTTTATACACGTCGCATTGAATATTTTGAGCTTCCTGATTGGTTAAGGCTTCTATTGGTGAACTATAAAATGGTTTAGCTCACAGGTGTTTGCACAGTATATAGGAGTAGCAAAAAAATCCAACAGTGGTTTCACGCTAGTCAAAACATTTAGCCTCCCGATGTTCGCTGTAATTTATCGACATAACCCGGACTCCTCAGTACTTATCTGATATGAAGATAAAGCCGGGCTAAGTTTTTTAAAACTTTCAGGAAATCACCACCTTGAGAATCGTTACTGGTAAGCTGATGTCTACTCAACCTTCTGTAGATGTAAATCATTCACAAAACAATTTTTAAAAGCTGTAACACCTCTAAAATGTCAGTGATTAATGAGTATGAGAATATGAGAAAAAATATTATGGAGAAAGAACAATAAATAACAGGAATTAAGAGGACTAATTATAACGATGGATGTGCGTTGTGGCGCAGTGGATATCGGCTCGGAACGAGAAATCGGGGAACCGAGTTCGAATTCCAGTTGAATTCCTTGCATTCACTTACGTGCAAATAACCTTGGGAAACGTATTAATCCGTCTCTTCCCTCCAGTTATGGGTTAAATAATAGGACAGATTGGGTTCTATAGCCTTGGTCGGCAACCAGTCTACCGCAGAAAGCAATGGCAACCTACTGCGGGATAATCTTCTGCCCAGTCAGTCATGTCCCTTTCGAGACATGATCGCCCAAAGCGTGTATCGCGCATGGCACTTAACTGAACAGTAACGATTGCCAATGGATTTAAAAACTTGGAAGATCAATGTTGACTGGAAAGCAAGAAGCCGAAATAGAATTTCCCATGTGAGAAGTGCGAGAGAAGAAACTGTTAGTATAGATCTTATGGTGACATTAAGCCATTTCAGCTATAAGATGATGGGACCTTGATGATAATCCAGTACCACGCTTAAATTCAAAAAGTCAAAGAGAATAGTTTATGAAAACAATTACCATAAAAATACTTATAGAAAGAGCACAGGAAAGCTAAATAGCGTTGATGAGAATGTGATTGAAGCCGAAATGTCAGGTCAGAAGCGATAAAATTGCAGATTCTTCTTTTGATTTCATCGTGAATTTCTAAATACATAGCAAAAGCACCAGACCAGATATATGATAGCAATCGTTATATTTTTTCTTCTTCGGTTCTCTTCTTTTATTGTTCTTTCCTTTATAAGATATTTTTTTTCTTTTTCTCACATTCTGGTACACTCCATAATCCCTTGCGTCTTAGGGACTTTATTACCTAGTTTGGATTGAAATTATTATAATATATGTTTTTCTTATACCAGGAGTCAGAAAACCCTTGAATGAGTTCTGTCCGGTCCACCAACTTAACAACTAATTACACTGGTCAAACGATTTTCAAACAAAAAACAAAATACGTTTATTAGCTAATTTGAATAGAGGCTGATTCCAAAAATGACCTTAGATTTTCATTGCTCTACTGAAATTGCTCATTTAAAAAAAAATCAGTTTACGATTTTGGCTTATCGCAATATTTAGTCATTAAAGGTCGTAGAAACCAAATGAATTTTCGGGTAGGCCTTTCGAATTCCAGCCGAATTCATTGCATTCACTTACGCGCAAATACCCTTGGGAAAGGTATTACTCCGTCTATTCCTTCCAGTTATGGGTTAAATAACAGGACAAACTGGGTTCTATAGCCTTGGTCGGCAACCAGTCTACTGCAGAAAGCAATGGCAACCTACTTCTGGATAATCTTCTGCCCAGTCAGTCATGTCCTTTCCGAGACATGATCGCCCAAAGCGTGCATCACGTATGGTACTTAACTGACTGAATAATATAATAGTTGGAATCATGATTAAGACTTCTATTAGTCATAAAATGGGGGATCAGTTTATTTCTTCATAACAATATTAAACTGATCCCCCACTAATTAATACTTAATAATACATCTCTTCATCCTCTAGCTATGAGTCAAATAACAGGACAGATTGGGTTATCTAGCCTTGGTCGGCAACCAGTCTACCGCAGAAAGCAATGGCAACCTACTGCGGGATAATCTTCTGCCCAGTCAGTCATGTATCTTTTGAGACATGATCGCCCAAGCGTATATCACGTATGGCATTTAACTGACTGACTGACCTGAAATAAACTATTTTTATGTAAAAAAATTGTTTTTGAGTAAAAAATCTTAAGACAGAGGTACAGATTTGTTTTCAATGTTTCACTAAAATTCAAATTACCTGATAAACTTCATTAGTAATACGCTAATATGAGTATTTACACTCATTTTTCCATAGCCATCTAGATAAACTTTCCGGATAATTGCGGAGATGTGAGTGATAAAC
Organism: Ascarosepion bandense; assembly: GCA_037127315.1. Lineage (NCBI taxonomy): Eukaryota > Metazoa > Mollusca > Cephalopoda > Sepiida > Sepiidae > Ascarosepion > Ascarosepion bandense. The sequence continues at coordinate 2,870,838 of JBBBDQ010001604.1, forward strand.
AGGGAGAACGATTCCATCAGGATATCAAAACAATGGAACAGCATGGACCAGGCTTGCCTCCCAGAGAGTAAAACACTACGCCTCATTGGTCTCACACTCTCAGCGGACCTCAAGTGGAATGACTATATCGAATCCATTGCTAAATCCGCTGCTATGAAAGTCGGTTCTCTGTGCAGGGCCCGAAAGTTTTTTTCCGTCTGAATCTATCCTGCACAGATTTAAATCTACCATCCGCCCGTGCATTGAATACTGCTGCCATATCTGGTCGGGTGCCCCTGCTATTCTCCTCGGGCTTCTCGACAAAGTGCAACGGAGAGTCTGTAATGTGATCGGTATCGACTTGGCAGAACGCCTGCAGTCTCTCTCTCTCTCTCACCGGCGAGATGTGGCTTCCCTGTATCTCTTCTATAAATACTTTCACTGCTTCTGCTTCGATAAACTTAGATCACTGGTACCCCCTAGGTACGAATTTGCACGAGATACTAGATTAGCAACTAGATCCCACCCCTTTACAGTGAAACCAATAAAATGCAACCGCAATTTCTACTCCAACAGTTTCTTTTCTCGCTCTTCCCGACTGTGGAATTCTCTTCCAAACGATTGCTTCCCCGACGGCTACAATCTCCAGGAGTTTAAATGTAAGGTCAATAGACACCTCCTAACACACTAACTCGCATCCATTCTTTCAAACACTCTTCCCATCTACCCAAACCCCAGCCTCCGTATCCTTACCCATCTATCACCCTCCTTTTGACATTTCCTATATCTAACCACTCCTTCTCTTTACCTTCCCCTATGTAGCCCCGTGCGCAATAGTGGCAGTGGAATGCCTTGCTTGGGGTGAAATGATTAAAAAAAACAGCGGTACGTGGGACAGTGGGACAAATGAAAGATGGCTGACAACTGCTGGAGTATCAAAAAGGAATTGAATAACATTAAACATGAAAGACAGTCAAGAAAGAGAAATTTTTACCATAGTTTTTATGTTCACTAAGTTTCTATTTCTGCTGTTAGTATATTAAATGATGTGATGAAGGTATTTGTTGGTCTTGATATATTCAATCGTAATATTTTTAAAGTTTTGTTGTTGAAAAATAGTATATCTCAATAAGTAGACCAATAGTTGTTGGTTTAAATACGAACTGAGAAGTTACAACGATGTTACTTTGAGAAATATTGCCATCAGTCAATATCATATTTACATAAAACAAAGGAAATTTTTTTTTCCAAAAATGAGCAAAATCTGTGTCTAACCAAGAAAAAGTAAGGTCATTTTCAGATTCAGTGTCCTCAAATTAGCTAAAAAAGATATTTGATGTCTGGACATCATTTACAAAAAAATGTTTTACTGTTCAGTGTTATCTAGTTAAATTGTTGAGTAAGTGGCAGAAAAATATAAATTGGTATTAATTGACTTACAATATGACGCATTTTTAAATTGCAATTTAACTCCGAATCTACTGCTGACTTTTACAAGGAATATGTTTAGCCAAGCTGGAAATCTAAAAACCTACCGAATAATGTGAAAATAATGAGATCTTTATTTGGAAAAGATTGCGAACGACATTTTTCGGAAATAAAATATACTAAAATTTGTTTCAGAACAAGTTGGGTGATGATCACCTGGATATTGTTTCGCTCTTGTCATTGACAAATATTTTAC
>JBBBDQ010001604.1:2877500-2882500 GCA_037127315.1 Ascarosepion bandense
GATCGCGTAATAACTCGTTTTCAAATTAAGAATATTCAAAAGTTCTACAATATAATTGTATTGAGCACTTTTTAATAAACTGTGTACTGGTCTAATTTTATTATGACCAAAACTAAGTAATTAAACAATTATATATATATATATATTCTTTTAAACTCTCCCCCTATGTACATCCTAACTCGTCTATCGCCCTGTGTAACCCCCTGCGCTATAGTGGCAGTGGAATGCTTTGCTTGGGGTGACATGATTAATATATATATATATATATATATATATATATATATATATATATATATATAATCGTATCACCCCGAGCAAGGCGGTAACGCCACTGATGTGCAGGAGGCTACGTAATAGTGAAAAGATTGGAAAAGAGAAAACCGGAAACCATATCCTAAACAGGGAACAAGGAATGAGCTTCTTAACCTGTTCAATAGACGTGGGTGGACTGTGAACCGGGCGATAGACAGATCTATCTACTCCAATTGAAAAAAAAAAGAAACCAAAGTGAGAAGATTGGTAAAGTGAAAGCCGGAAACCACATCTTAAACAGGGAGCCAGGGATGAGCCTCTTAACCTCTTCAATAGACGTGGGTGGAGTGTGAACCGGGCGATAGATCGATCTATCTACTCCAATTGAAAAAAAAAAGAAACCAAAGTGTGAAGATTGGTAAAGTGAAAGCCGGTAACCACATCTTAAACAGGGAGCCAGGGATGAGCCTCTTAACCTGTTCAATAGACGTGGGTGGAGTGTGAACCGGGCGATAGATAGATCTATCTACTCCAATTGAAAAAAAAGTGAGAATATATATATATATATATATATATATATATATATATATATATATATACCAGAGCAATATAGACCACTAATCAAAGGATCAGTTATTTTCCAAATGCTTCTTACAACGACGCCACAACTCGAAAGAAGACTAAACAACGATTCTCCTTTACACTATTTAGATCGTTCAGACCTTTGCCCTTTCGTTTACTGTCATATTTACGACGTTAGGCCATTGTACGCTCCGCCAATTTTCAGGTAATATTTATTGGAATTGCGAATATATTTAGTCAACATGGTTAGAATTAATACCACTTGCCATACATATGGATATCTCATTTCTAATTAATTCGTCTTGATAGCTCTCCACATGTTTGTTCTCTCCGATGACGCCAGGGATTGAACTCTCAACTCTTTGGGTCAAGTCACTTTTTGGATCAATCAACCAATGCTTTTACCCACTGGATGCGGTAAGTATTCTGCTGCAGTGTCTCCCTGTGAAACTTTTCGATATTCGGAAAAAATAGTCAGTACGGAGAATTTGCCAAAATCTAAATATAATAAATATCTTGAATAATACACAGAACAAATTGGGTCGAGTATTTTGTCAACACTGCAGGTATTGGAATCAGTGTGACGAGTTTAAATCCCGACTGAGATTGCGCTTATGAAAGGCATGAATCTGTCTATTCTTGCCCTGCTATGCAGACTGAATCTAGCTATTTTGGAGAACGACAACTGCTAATTAAAAATAGTAAAGGCCCTAAGACGATACTACGACGCTGGGTTTAGATAGTAAACCTTTTATATTTATATCTACCGGCCTGATTATTTACGATAATTTTTAATTATGAAAATATGTGTCATACAGCATTTCGTAATAAAAATTTATCGTAAATAATAAGACTGGTAGATATAAATATATAATACTGTTTAATTAAAAAAAATAGTAAAACTTAATAACAAGCACAAAACTGGAGACCTGAATGCACTTCGACGGTGTCCTCAGTCTCCCCGAAGCATTAGTGTCGGTTTCAATCTGTATCTTTCAGGCAAAATTTTACCCAGGCCTACAAATTGGAGAGTAAGGCTTTCTACACCATTTGCCATTGTATTTAAAAACTAAAGCAATCAAATTAAATATTGCTGCATTATAAAAAAAATCATTTAAAACTAAGGTATTCAAATTAAATTATAAACCATTCAATTTAGAACACTGCAATATTTTTTGTTGTCGATATAAAATGACATCAAATTCAACGCCTTAATTAAATTCTCAGGTTTTTCAGATGAACACCAAGGGAGGCAACCATGTATTTAGTACTAACATAAAAATCGCATTTTTAAATTAGAATTAGTGAATTTTAAAGTCATTCTTTAATTATTCCTTAGTTTTTAAATTGAATATCTTGTTTTTTAATTGGAATGCAGTAATATTTAGTTTGAATCAAGTAATATTTAATTTGAATGCAGTAATATTTAGTTTGAATCAAGTAATATTTAATTTGAATGCAGTAATATTTAGTTTGAATCAAGTAATATTTAATTTGAATGCAGTAATATTTAGTTTGAATTAAGTAATATTTAATTTGAATGCAGTAATATTTAATTTGAATACAGTAACATTTAGTTTGAATCAAGTAATATTTAATTTGAAGGCAGTAATATTTAGTTTGAATGCAGTAATATTTAGTTTGAATGCAGTAATATTTAATTTGAATGCAGTAATATTTAGTTGAAATCAAGTAATATTTAATTTGAATGAAGTAATATTTAGTTTGAATCAAGTAATATTTAATTTGAATGCAGTAATATTTAGTTTGAATTAAGTAATATTTAATTTGAATGCAGTAATATTTAATTTGAATACAGTAACATTTAGTTTGAATGCAGTAATATTTAATTTGAATGCAGTAATATTTAGTTTGAATGCAGTAATATTTAGTTTGAATGCAGTAATATTTAGTTTGAATGCAGTAATATTTAATTTGAATGCAGTAATATTTAGTTGAAATCAAGTAATATTTAATTTGAATGCAGTAATATTTAATTTGAATGCAGTCATATTTAACTTGAATATTTAGTTTGAATCAAGTAATATTTGATTTGAATGCCTTTGTTTATAAATTGAATGACAAATGGTGTAGATGCAATTCCATATGTCTGGATGTCAAGAATATCATATAAAGAAATATGTATGGAATATTAGTGTACTCAAAGGGCGAAACCATGGAACCGTGCTTAAAAAAACAAATGTTACCTTTTCAAAAGTGACGATTGAGTAACCATGAAGAAGAGCATACTATTGTCGATAGTTCTGATGTTCACACAAGCCAGACAGAAAGCAAACCGAAGATAATTTTGCCTGCTTGTAAATAAAAGTTTCAAGATGCCAACTGTTAGGAAAATTTATTCGTCTGAGAAAAATATTAGAATATCATAAAACAAAATCGAATCCCATTCATTTCATCCGTATTTTAAATTGAAGAAGAAAATTACAACCAGCTTTTTCCAAAGATTTCCCAATTGTTGGTACATACATGGCTGCTTTTTTGATCACTATAATCTTAATCTTTTCCATTTAAGATTCTTTTATCTATCCACCCTATATTAAATTTTGCTTTCTACCATTTCTTCTTCATTCATATCAAACACCCAAATCCTCGTAACTATTTTAACAATAACAACCAACATTGAGTGGCTCTCGGGCATTGGGTAAGCGTTAACATCAAAATGATTACTCAAAACAAAGAGCTTAAAATAGAAAAGGATATAAGACAGAAAGGCGTCATCTCACCAGATTTATTCAACGAGGCTATCCTAATAAAACTAGAAGTTCAAACATGATTTATTAGACAAGATCACAAAAATCGTTTTGTAACTTGCATAATTTTTTACGACTGATTTACGGACAATTTTGCACCGCTGAATCCGAAAATGACATCCATTTCTCGCGATCAGGTCGGGTTTTTATGCTAAGTTGATTTTAAAAAAATGCGATCTTCTAACTAAATCGATTAAACTTTTATGACATTATCGGTTGTTTTATGTTAATATTTCTGATCATAAATAGGTTTTAAGGGGAAAATATTTTTCTAACAAAATGTATTAATTAAATGTTACAAACTTCGATTTCTGTAAATTGGATAATAGACATTGATAAAGGTCAGTACAGGTAAATTGAATGTTATGTCATCACTGTGCAAAATTAAGAGCACGAACTTCCCTTAGAATGCTCACAGGACAGGGATTTCTCTCTTTAGAGTCCAACAGTAATCAGCCATCATGACTGCATCTCTGCATCCCCGGTACCTGGTCTGCATCTCTTTCCTGTTGTGATGGATTCTCTCCCCTTGCTCATCGTTCACTGATCCTAGAAGTCCTAACAGGATTTTTTATTCATAGACACATACTTAATAGCATACGATTTTTTTTAATCGTATCACTCCAAGCAAGGCGGCAATACCACTGATGTGCAGGGGACTACATAAGAGTAAAAAGATTAATTAGAAGAGAGTGAAGAGGAAGACGAACCAGTTAGAAAGGAGCAAGAGAAGGATGGAAATACAGGTGTGATGGCAATTGCAAAGATAGAAATTAAAAGATATACAGGGTGGTGTAGAAATAACTAGAGTCAAGTGATTAATAGATGAGTATTGACATTGCATTTCAATTCCTGGAGGTTGTAGCCGTCAGGAAAGCAGGAATATGGAAGCGAGTTCCACGAGCGGCAAGTGCGAGAGAAGAAGCTGCAAGAGTAGAATTGTTGTCTGCATTTGGTTAATCTAACTGTGAATGGGTGGGACCCAGTTGCCAATCTGGTTGCACGTGTAAACACCTGTTGATTAGGCACCAGTGACTTAAGTTCGTTGGATGTAGATAAAATCGTGTTGAATGCAGATGCACAGTGGAAAAGACACAGTAGTCAATGAATGAGAGAAGAAAGGGCAAACTGTTTAAAAGATGGAATGTATGGTTGAAAGAATGTGAAAAAATCCAAGTTGCGATCTACGCAGAGAAGACATCAGAATCCAGTAGGCACTCTGTGGGAAAGGTTTTAATCATCAACGGCAAATATGGCGCAGTATATGAAGCTGTATGAAAATTAAAGAAGACATCTTCACAAAATTAAACAAAGTTAACGTTCGTTACGGTGCAATGGATATCGGAATGAGAAGCCAGAGAGCTGAGTTCGAATTGCAGTTGAATTCGTTGCATT
>JBBBDQ010001604.1:2887500-2985000 GCA_037127315.1 Ascarosepion bandense
ACAGAAAAAGCAGAATAAATTGCAAATGGAAAAGAAAATAAAGAAAACTCAACTAAAATACAAGAGGGAAATTGCGTAGAAAAAAATAAAACAAAAAGGAATTAAGCGTTAACGGTCATAAAAAAAATAATTAAGAAAAGGAAATATAAATTGAAAAAAGAAGTGAAAAATAGAAAATGTGATAAAGAAAGACTAAACCCTAAAATGTAGAAAGGGTAAAGATAATTAAGAAATGTAATAGATGGATGAACAAAATAATAAAAAAAGAATGTAGAATTCAAGACAAAGATTCACAAAGAAAAAAATTAGGTTTAAAGAAAAAAGAAAAAGCAAAATAAATATAGTGATGAAATGAAAAGGAAATGAAAGAAAAATGGACAAATGATAACGAGCATGAAAAAGTCTATGGAAGGAATTGAAGGAATGGGGGAGGGAAATATAAAGAAAAAAGGAAGAAAAAAAACAGGAATGGTCGAAGGAAAAAACGGCATTAAATGGAAGTAAGTTTAAACAGGAAAAAGGGGAAAGAAGAAACGTAAGGAGTGTTGAAAGGATGAGAAGAAATAGAATGAAAATAGTGAAAAAGAAAAAGGTAAAAAAAAGAAATAAGGAAAGAATAAAGAAAGGGAAAATAAAAAAAAAGGATTTGAAAGAATGAAGAGAATGAAAAGCTAAACGAAGTGTTAGTTAGAAAGAAGCAAGTGAAAAAGAAAACGTGTAAAAACAGTTAAGAAGGAGTGAAGGAAAGACAAAGGGAGAGAAAGAAAAAAGAAGGAGAGTCTAATATAGGATTTGTAAGTGTGGCAAAGGAAACAAAGACGAACAAAAAGAACGAAGGATAAAGAATATAAGAAGAAAAAATGGTGGGGAAAGAAAAAAGAAACAAAAAGAAGGAAAGGAAGCGAAATAAATGAAATGACGAAGCAAGGGAAGGAAATGAAGGGACGAAATGCAAAGACCGAAAGGAAAAAGAAGAAAATAGAATGAAAAGTGAAAGAAACAAGAAAGAAACAAAGGAAAATAAAGAAAAGAGATTAAAAGAAAGAGAGGTAAATAAAAAGAAATAAGGGAGAGAAAGGAATGAAAAAAGAAAATATAAAGAAAGCGAAAGGAAAAGAAAAGGTAAAACGAAAGAAAGAAAAAGAGGGAAGGAAAAGAAAGGAATGAATAAGATGCAAGGAAGAAAGGGAATAAGTAAAAAAAATATGATAAAGCTTGAAAATATATGGATAGAACATAATATCTCATGACAGAAATATCTAACCCCCAATAAAGAAATATTTACCAATAAAGAGAACCTCTTTCCAGTCAAACAATACATTTTCTTTAACTGTGAAATGCTTTTCGCCTTAGTCAAAGCGATGAATGCAAAAAGTGAAAGGAATGCTTGTTGAAGTTTTGCTCTAATGTCTTTGTTGAATTGCTTGTGTTAGGCATTCAACATTTCGGTAAAGACGACAAGAATAAAATAATTTTAACACTGAAACAAAAGTGCATGCAATATTCTTGAAAAGACGGCACAACTTTGGGAAATAGGCTTTTCAATAATACAATCATAATGTTCTAATAATAAACCTGCTCATAATAAAAAAAATAATAAAAGTAAAAACCGATTTTCTAACCGACTACTTCAAGTCCGGATCTCGCAATGAACAAGGAATGGTCTCTCAGATCGAAAACATGCCTGGGTTAAAGGACTACAGAGCAAAGATACAAACAATGAAATGTAGAAGCAAGCCCAGCGAGAACGTAATCCGTATAACATAAGTGCCACCTATAGTAATTAGAGCACTTGGATTAGAGCCCCGGTTTTCATACAGACTTTAATCAACGTCGAGCTTTAGAAAATACTTTGGGTAGTGCAATAAATAACGGCTCGGAATTGGATATCGAAGAGCCAAGATCTAATTCCGATCGAATTCATTATGTTCACTGAGGCGCAATAACTTTGCAAAAAGTATAAATCTATCTCCTCTCCTTCCAGCTTAGGTTTAATTAGCAAGACTTATATGAATAAAATCATTATCTCCAAAAGCTGTTAAAATCTAAAAATAATTTCTGACTTTAAATAACCTGAAAATGGTTGATAAGCCGTCAAAAACAAATCAATCAACAACAACAACAACAAAAAATAAATTGGAGCAATTAGGATTCTGGGGCCGGTTTAAAGTGCCTTGACTATACATATAGTGTGTTCTAAGAGGATAAATAGAAAAGTGATTTATATATATATATATATATATATACAGCCTTTGAGATTTCACGCACCCGATCGACTCAGTCGATGATGAAAAACTTAATTGGGCGATTAAAGTTTATTGCTTTACTCGCCAGCAGTCAATTAAAGAACAAGAAAATATGATTCCTTTTACAACCCAAAAGTACGCCAGTGAAGATTCACAAGTTACTCAGAATGACCTACAATGATATTATTGAACTCTTGGCTTTTATCGTCCCGGTCAGTGTAAACATTTGTTAAATTAACGCTTTCAGAGTGGAGCCAAAATGTCTCTGTCGCCAAGATTAATGACGCTCACAGATTTTTAGAAACTTATTTTAAAATACGCATACTACTTTTAACCGCGCACTGAAAAACAAATTATACAAGTAAGCAATTCTTTATAGATAATCGTTGACAAAATCAGATTTCTTATTTTTTATCATCTACGAAATGGAGGTTGTAGTCAAACAGAATAAAGAAACGACGAATTTAGGTACCTCCACTCAATTGCCAAAAATAAAAAACTACAAAAAAAGCAGGATATCATTATGTTAAAAGGGCTTAAACTTAATAAAAACAAAGTTATATCATCAAAATGTTTATGCTATTATTAAGAGGCAAAATCAAATGTTTTTGTTATTATTTTTAAAATTTTTAAAATCCTTTGTAAAACGTCCGAAATTTTAATTAAAATTTCATTTTTTGTTTTCCGTCAGCGATTCGCGCTATGTTTACATAAAGCGACTGTTAAAAAATGGAGTCGGTCGAGTAAAATGATTTTAGAGCTAGTAAATCTTCCCTCGCTCTCGAACGCCGTTCGAGTGATTTCTTTTTTAAATCTCAAAGGATATATATATTGTTAAATGGTTATGCGGTGCAAGGACCAAGAGCCAACACGATAGGGATTTACTGAATATGGTTGTTTTATGGACGTAAGATGGGAACCAAGTTAATATGAGAATATGCCAGATAGATTATGATTGTTCTAGACTTAAAGAGATTAAAATTATTCTGATCGGGAAAGCATCTACTCACGAGCCTCTTCCACAAGGAGGGTATTTTCGGGAAGAAGCTATCTGAGTAAAATAGTTCTTCTTAATTGTAAAGGTATGAACTAGAATTTAGTCCGTTTGAAGGCGATAAACATCACGCACTCCGAATAAAAATACCTGAAATTTAAGAGCAACAATAAAAAGAGTAGTTATGCTACTACTACTTCTGTAACACTATGGTAGAGTGCTCACCTACGGCATAGGAGGTTGTTCGTCCTATCCCCAGCCGTGTCATACAAAAGACTTTAAAAATGGTACTGGACGCCTCTTTGCTAAGCAACAAAGAGAAGGCTCGAAGGTGAGTTGAAAAACTTACTATATTTGAGTAAAGAATTTAAGTAAAGAAAAAACACAGTGTTCACAATATTTAACGATAATTCAAGTGAATATTTGCCTTCTTCGAGTTATACTAAAAAAAACATTTTCCAAAAAAAATATAATAAAAATTATAAGTCATTGTACAAAAGTTGCTTATCTTGCAATACAAAAATCGGCTAAACTGGTAATCAACGCATCAGAATAAATGAAATGCCGCTATGATTTGCTCTTGGTGGAATTGATCGTTGTAGTTTACTTCCTTTCTCAGGTAAAGGATGTTAGCCTGAGAACTAACACTCGTACGAGAACTGTCTCAACTGAAAGTTGCATTGTTGCTATGGATGCCTAAACATCGTTTGATTGATGCAAAATTATTTTCAACTGATCTTTTTATCACTGCCATTCATGACTAATAAAAATCATCTAACTTTGCACCATGTTTAGAATTTATTGGATCAGTAACGTTGCCTTTTGATTTGCAATCTGTATGTACCATGATCCGAAGGAGGCAGAGGATTAGTTTAACTAGAAATGTCTTACATCATTACAAAAGTCGTCCTTGAATGATAGCTGGATACTACAGGCTGGATGATGATCTGTGTTAAAGAAAACGAAAGGAGTAAAAACCTTTATTCAATGATAAAGGAAGATTACAAGTTAAAAATGGAGTTTCAAGTGGGTGAATAAATGCAAGTAAATCATAATAAACCTATCGCAGCTACAAAAACCATAAAAACGAAATCAATTAAAAATGCATATACGGCAACGATAGCAAGATAAACCTCTTCATGATCAATATTCTGTCGTACCACTGAAGCTGATGCAGACAAACCCCATGTCCATCAGTGGCTAAAAGCTTAAACCGAAAGTTTTATTTTGTTGCATAGAACTAATGCTTGCTAACTAGAAATTACTAAGCACAGATACTGAAAGATTGCGTTAGCCTAAAATGCAGATTCTGTGATGAGTATATAGAAAAAACAATTGACCATCTTGTATAAGGTTGCATGGTATTGACACATAATAATTATTGAACCCAACACGTGAGAGTGGGCCAATATCTGCATAGAAAAATCGGCAACTTTTACGGAAAGGAACTTCAAGACATTGGTATGAACATCACTCAGACCCGATTACAGAGATAGGATCTGTAATAATTTCATAGAACTGTAAAATACAAACAGACAGAGCAATCAAAGCTAATTGTCTAGACAAAAATGCACAGTGGAAAGTGTCTAGAAGCAAGTTCTGATCTTGGAAACCGGATGGAAATTTGTATACAACAGAAATAAAAAATAATAATCATAATAATAAACAATAATATTAGAAAGCTTCTTTCTAAGCATAAGATGCATCATCCAAAGGCTGATGTAGACCGTCTATACATACCCCGTAAAGAAGGTGGAAGAGGTCTTATTCAGCTGGAATTGTCATACAAGACAACAACTATTGGCTTACTAACATACATAGAAACAGCAAAGGATTGGATGATACAATTAGTAAGGCAACATGAAGAAATAAAGAAAAAATATTCAATAATAAAAGAAGGCAGAAAATACAAACAAGATTTACAGTTAGTAGATTCTGTAGAAAAGCAAAACAGAAGCCAAGAACCAACTATTGCGGCAAAAAATATGAAAATGAAAGCCAAAGATAAAGCTCTTGAACAAATGAAACAGCGCTGGCAAGACAAACCTCTGCATGGGCAATATCCAGAATGTGCCAATAAATCCAATGTTGATAAAGTTAATACTCATCGATGGTTACGTGCATCTGGATTAAAGTCTGAAACTGAAGGCTTTATTCTTGCAGCACAAGACCAAATTCTTTTCACTAGAAACTTTCAGGCAAATATTATGCATAATAATATGGATCCAAAATGCAGGCTTTGTGATAAACACCAAGAAACAATAGACCACCTAATCTCAGGCTGTTCTGTGCTTGCTCCAAATGAATATAAAAATCGCCACGATAGAGTTGGGCAATATTTACATTGGGCAATATGCAAACATTATGGAAAAGCTATAAACAAACAATGGTATGAACATCACCCAGCACCGGTTACAGAAATAGAAGATGTAACCATTCTATGGGATTACACCATCTACACAGACAGAAAAATTGAAGCAAACAGGCCAGACATTATTGTTAAAAACCAGAAGGAGAAAACTTGTCTATTAATTGATATGGCTTGTCCAGCGGATTGTAACATAGCAATCAAGGAATTTGAAAAACTGTCAAAATATAAAGACCTGGAAATTGAAATAGAAAAAATGTGGAAATTGAAAACAAGAGTTGTGCCAGTGATAGTAGGTGCACTTGGAATGATAAAAAATGGAACAAAACAACACATTGAAAGAATCCCTGGAAACCCCAGCTTAAGAGATATACAAACAATTGTCTTATTAAGTACAGCCCACACACTAAGGAAAACTTTATCTATGTAATGCTAGGGATGATAGGGAAGATAGAAAAACATGAAATGGAGTCATAACAACACGCCACGACCTGCCTTAGGTCTCCCCGCAGACTTGGTTGGTAGTGAGACCAAAGCAGAAATCGAAATATGATGAAAAAAATGACATAATAAGAATAATATGAAGACTTCAGAAGATAAATCGGAAAAAAAAAACAGCAAACAAATCGACAAGACTCTATCCACTTGGAAAAAACAAAAAATAAATATTGTTACCCGTTTTTAATAGCAGCCGAAAATAACGCCAAAAGGACTAACTATACAAATGTCAAAATCTGCACATTACAGAAAACATTAAATGCAAGCTGTAAAGAAATAAAAACGAGTTTTTGGAGCAGAAAATCAGACAATATAGAAAATTAACCAAGAAATAATAGAAAATTAGTATAAATAAATAGACTCTTTTATCGCCTCGTCCTTCGCTTTTTTTATTGAACAGGACTAGAAGTTCATCCCTTGTTAACTTTTATGTAAGGATTTCCGATATCTTTTCTTTTATCAGGTCTTAATATTGATGCTGTCACGAGTCTTTTGCAATGTTTCTGGATGATGGTAACGGATTTTCATACTGATGTTACCAGGTTGTTGTTTTTTCTGATTGATGATTCCGTCTGGTAGTTAGGAGCCCGAACTCCTGCGTAGCGTTTTGAGAGGCTGCTCTGATCAACAGTTGAGTAATATCAGTCAGTTAAGTACCATACGTGATACACGCTTGGGCGATCATGTCTCAAAAGAGACATGACTGACTGGGCAGAAGATTATCCTGCAGTAGGTTGCCATTGCTTTCTACGGTAGACTGGTTGCCACCCAAGGCTATAGAACCTAATCTGTCCTGCTATTTAACCCATAACTGGAAGGAAGAGACGGATTAATACCTTTCTCAAGGGTATTTGCGCGTAAGTGAATAGAATGGATTCAACTGGAATTCGAACTCGGCTCCCCGGTTTCTCGTTCCGAGCCGATATCCACTGTACCACAACGCATATCCTAAAGATGTAATATAGGAGTTCTTATTATGCCATATCGCGCATGGATGGGTTCTCCTGTTTCATTCATACATATGTAGCATTTAACGACTCACTGTTAGAGCTAGTCTAGAATTCTCCATAATGATATAACTAAATCATGATAACATATAATCAAGGATATAAAACTAAATCATGAAAACATATAATCAAGGATATAAAACTGAACTAGATGAACAAAAACACCTAAACTTCTCAACATCTCTTTCTCTAACAACCATGATATCTGTACCAACTTTTGCAGTATAGAATCATTCCTCTACGAAATGTCCCCTGACATTCTATCTCTCTGTGAAACTAAACCAAATCATACAATTCCCTCCTCCTAATTCTCAATTCCTAGATACCTTCCTGGCGTTAGGAAGGGCCCAAATATTCACATGCATGGCCTGAATGTTTATGTCAGCAAACATCTTCCTCTGGCTACGGAGAGCTCTCTTGAATCTTCTGTTCACTCATATGTGTGTCTCCGTTTATCTCTGTTAAACTTAGTAAACTATCTTTTCTTTCTCTATCGCTCCCCTTCCTTTTCTAACTGCTGCATTCTATATAGTATTTCTGACAATAGAGACAAGGCTATTTCTCTTCGCCTATTTGATAATGTATTTGTGTTCGATGACTTCAATGCCCATCATTGAAAGTGGCTGGAAAACTTTGTCAGTGATCTTTCTAGAGTCCAAACGCCGAAATTCGCAATCATTCAGTCTTTTTTTGTAAGTGGTTGATTTTCCCACGCGCTTCCGAAGTGATCACATTGGACATGATACTCTTCTAGATATCTTTCTTACTGCTATCCCAGTTTCTTGCCATGTTATATAACTCTGCCTCTTTGGCAACTCTGATCATGCTGCGGTGTCAATAAAAGTCGCTTTCTATTCCCCCTTCAGCCATGAAACTCTTAACAGCAGAATATATTTTTGGTTTCAAAGAGAAAACTGGGACTCCTTTCGTTGTTTTCTTTTGCGATGTCTTTTAGAACAAAGATTTTAATCACCCTGTTCAAGACTGCGCCTCTGAAGTTTCCTCCTGAGTGAAAGCCGGATTCGATGCTTTCATCCTAACTAGAAAATTCTGACTTTAACCTCGTTCATCTCCTTGGTTATCTCCTGTTTGCTCGGCTTCCATTGACCACATGAATCACATCTTTCGGTGATACCGGAGCGACACGTCTGATTATACTAGTCAATTCTTTTCCCTGCTCGTAATGAATGCAAGCGTGTCTTAAATGACCTTAAGTTATTGTTTGCTGTAGAAGAAAATATTGTGCAACATCTCACAAGTTTGTTCTCAAAGATTACTAGCGTCTCTTGAAAAGTCTTATCCTGCTGTGGAGTCTATAAATATCTCTTTCTATTCCCTTTCTGTTCAGGAAACTCCTATCAATATCTTACTGCTATAAACGATCGAACTGGAACTGGTTCATTTCTTTATTTGGACAAATTGGTTAGCCTCCTTTTTCAAGACCTCTGAAGTCTTCTCCTGAATGAAAGCCGGCATCGATGCTTTCATCCCAGCAAGAAAATTCGGACTTAAACCTCGTTCATCTCTTTGGTTATCTCCTGCTTGCTAGGCTGCCATCGCTAACAGGAATCACGTCTTCTAGCTTTACCACCGGACAACACGTCTGATGTGGCTCTTTGTCTCTGCTCGTAATTAATGTAAGCGTGTTCTAAATGATGCTAAGCTATTGTTTGCTGATAGAATGAAGCAGCATAAAGCATCTCGCAAGTTTGGTTCAAAAAATTACTAGTGGCACTGCAAGAGTGTCTTGAACAACAGAAAACCCTTGATTACTCCCCTATTCAATCAGTTCGAAGTCCGCACATCCACAGCAGACAAGGTCGAGTTCTTTGGTCACAATTTCTCATACAATACACTTCTTATTTGCTTGGAGTACCCAGACCTAATTTCACAGCAAGAACTGAGGCTCAACTGAGTAATATATATATATATATAGAGAGAGAGAGAGAGAGAGACAGACAGAGAGAGACAGAGAGACAGAGAGAGACAGAGAGACAGAGAAAGACAGAGAGAGAGAAAGAGAGAGAGGGTACTGTGCAAAAGTATTAGGACAAGAACTATTTTATCTTTTATGAAGCATATTGACAGAGAATAAACAATTAAAATAATTTTATTTGATTTACTCAACAAATGCTTAAACAAGAAAAATACTTGTTACAAAATAAATTTAAAATTTAGTATAATAGCCTTTTACTTTGATCACAGCCTTCATTCTGTCAGGCATTGACATCACAAGCTTCTTCAATGTATCTAATGGTATTTCCTGCCAAGCAGCTTGTATTTATTCCCAAAGTGTGTCTTGCAAAGTAACATTAGATTTATCAATTTTTTAATCTAAAATATCCCATAGATGTTTAATAGAATTGAGATCAGCGCTTTGTGGGGGCCAATTGAAATTCCGAAGCCTTCCTTCCGCTTCCTTTTTAGTTCAATAATTCTTACAAAGGTTTGGCTTTTCACCCTGTATTTGAATTTCAGTGAGGCTTTTAGGAAAATAACCCCTGTCCTAATACTTTTCACACTACCGGTAGTGTGCAAAAGTGTTAGGACAGGGGTGATTTTAAACTTTATTTTGATGCCTCATAAAAGATAAAATAGTTCTTGTCCTAATACTTTTGCACAGCACTGTATATATGCTAGGTGCGATTGGTAAATTGTCGCAGTTATTTTGATGCCTCATAAAAGATAAAATAGTTCTTGTCCTAATACTTTTGCACAGCACTGTATATATGCTAGGTGCGATTGGTAAATTGTCGCAGTTATTTTGATGCCTCATAAAAGATCAAATAGTTCTTGTCCTAATACTTTTGCACAGCACTGTATATATGCTAGGTGCGATTGGTAAATTGTCGCAGTTATTTTGATGCCTCATAAAAGATAAAATAGTTCTTGTCCGAATACTTTTGCACAGCACTGTATATATGCTAGGTGCGATTGGTAAATTGTCGCAGTTATTTTGATGCCTCATAAAAGATAAAATAGTTCTTGTCCTAATACTTTTGCACAGCACTGTATATATGCTAGGTGCGATTGGTAAATTGTCGCAGTTATTTTGATGCCTCGTAAAAGATCAAATAGTTCTTGTCCGAATACTTTTGCACAGCACTGTATATATGCTAGGTGCGATTGGTAAATTGTCGCAGTTATTTTGATGCCTCGTAAAAGATCAAATAGTTCTTGTCCTAATACTTTTGCACAGCACTGTATATATGCTAGGTGCGATTGGTAAATTGTCGCAGTTATTTTGATGCCTCATAAAAGATAAAATAGTTCTTGTCCTAATACTTTTGCACAGCACTGTATATATGCTAGGTGCGATTGGTAAATTGTCGCAGTTATTTTGATGCCTCATAAAAGATAAAATAGTTCTTGTCCTAATACTTTTGCACAGCACTGTATATATGCTAGGTGCGATTGGTAAATTGTCGCAGTTATTTTGATGCCTCATAAAAGATCAAATAGTTCTTGTCCTAATACTTTTGCACAGTACTGTATATATAACACCATCTTTAGTCAAGCATAATTTCTAATCTTGACTTCCATAAAACAAGAGGAGGTGATGTAATTCCAGCCATTGTTCTAAAGAAATATACATCTGAACTGGCTGCAGTACTCTCCGAATTCTTTTGCTTCATTTCTTCCTCCTCTCTAGTTAATATTTTTAAATCTCTGGGGGGTGCCATCTGACCCTTATAATTATCGCTCTATTCCAATTTTTAGAAAGATGCTCGTGGATATTATCAATGCTTACATCTTACAATCTTCTCTCTGGCAAACAATATGGTTTCATTTCCACAGGTCTACCGCTTATGTGCTAATAGCCACCACTAAATATATATACCAGACTCTTGATAAGAATAGCGAAACTCGAGCTGTTGCTCCTGATATCTTGAAAGCATATGACAGGGTTTAGCAAGCTGGTTATGTGCAGCCTCCAGAGCAATGGTATTTCTGGACGACTGCTTAATTTAACCCAGTAGTTCCTATCATATCGTGAAAGATATCATATCAGTTGTTTAGAATGGGCAAGCTTGCAGGTCATTTTATACAAAAGCGGGCGTCCTCCGCATTCTATGTCCTACGCCTTTTCTGATCTTCATTAATCGTTTCCCAGATGTAATCAATTCCCAGGTTGGCATCTATGCCGATGACACTACCATTTACGACCGTTTCTGTACGAAGTCTGTGAAGGCTGACAAAATAAATCTGGCTACTGAATTTCAAAATGACCTCTAGTCTGTGAGTGAATAGGGTAGGAAATGGTTAGTAAATTTTAATCTCACCAAAAATGAAGCTGTTCTCCTGTAACCACAAAAAGAATACTTCCTACCTACCATTATAATGGATGACTCTAGTCTCCTAGAGAGCAAAGCACTGCACCTCCTTGGCCTTAATCCCTCAAATGACCTCAAATGGAATGACTACATTGAATCCATGGCTGCATCTACTACTGGACAGCTTGGTTCACTGTATCGGGCCATTTTACACATTTACAAATCTACCATTTGTCTGGGCATTGAATACTGTCGCTATAGCTGGTCGAATGCTCTTGATATTCATCTTGAGGTTCTGAACAAAATCCAAAGAAAGATCTGCAATATAATCGATCCTGACTTGGCATCTCGGCTTTAGTCACTTTCTTAGTGATGTGATATTGCTTCCCTCTGTCTTTTTTACAAGCAATTTTTATGGAAACTACTCTGACGATCTTTTTTCTCTGGTACCCCGATTACATGTATTCACTCATGATATTAGATTGGCATCGAGATCCAACTCTCTTACCGTAGAAAAGATTAAATGTAACTTCCTCTTCTATTATAACATTTTCTTTTATCGCATTTACCGTTTAGGGAACTCACTTCCATTAGGTTTCTTCTCTGATAGCTACAATCTCCCAAAAGTTAAATGCAACGTCAATTGACATCTTTTATCTACTTGGTTCCCATCCATCTCTTATCTTTTTTTAGATATTTTATTTACCTTTTGTCACTCACTGTAATCTCCTGAACACCAGTGGCATTTTTGCCTTGTTCTGGGTGAAATGGTTATAAGAAAAACGGTAAATTTCATGATCCACTTGGAATAGACCATGCATAAACAAGAATCTGCTATCGAGAATAAATCATATAATAGTATGTTAGAATTTCAAACGGTTTTTCCAATTCAGGACAAAACATTAGATTTGGCAATCATCAACAAAGAGATGACAAAATCATGTAATAATATATGAGAGTTTTAAGCGTTTTGTCCAATCCAGGACAAAACATTAGATTAGGCAATCGTCAACAAAGAGATGACAGAAGGCCAAATAATGGATTTCGCTTTCTTGACAGACAACAGAGTTGATTTGAAAGACATTGAAAAAAAAAAGAGTTCAGTATCCTAAGCTTGTAAGGAAGCTCTGGATTGCTAAGAAAGTAACGGTCGTACCAGTTGTTATCGGAGAACGAGTAATAGCCTCGACAAGTATTGAAAAAATGGAAACTAGTCGAACTATCGGAATCATCCAGACGACAGTATTACTAGCAGACTACAGAATAGATCTGAAATAATTTGACAAAAGAGGCAGGTATCACAATTTAAATGAAATGTCAATCCACCATATTCTCTCATGCTTAATCCAATTCCTTTATTGCCCATCTTCTCATTGTCTTTCATTCCTTGTAATTCTCTGCGTCTTAGTGATAATATCTCCATGTTTGGGGTGAAATGATTAAACAAGCTGAGAAAATTGGGGAAACTCTAACTTTATAGTAGTATTGTCTTAATAATATCCCGAGAGTAAATCTCTCATACGCAACATGTCAGATGGATCGACATGGATATATTAAGTAGAGGAAAATAATTATAAAATAGCCTCGGTCGCTATTAACAGAGGTTCAAAGTAATAACATAAAACCAATTATATGTGCACTGAATATATAACGCATAGTCGAACAGCAAATATAGAATGTGTAGAAATGAAAACTAGTCATGAACTACATCATGAGTGAAAGTATCACATTTACCACCTATAAAAGAATATGTTTATGTAGGTAAATGTTGGGGTAGAACCCCTCTATAATGGACTGTTCCGTTCATTACAAATACCGGCTAGGCTGTGTATGCACAGACGCACGCGGGACAGACGCCAGGGAGTAGACATAGACAGACTATTTTGTCGCAGCTGAGAGGAGGTTTCCACTCAGACTTCTTCTTCTTCTTCTTCTTCTTCTATGTGCCCTGTCCTTTCAGAACGTAGGCGATCATGGTTCTCCACGTCTCCCTATCCCTTGTGGCTCCCAGTATACTTGCTCTTGTTACTCCTGGCAACCCCCGTTCCGTCATCCACCTGATCAGGTCCTGCAAATATGTTATCCGCTGCCTTCCTCTGTCTCTCTTGAATTCTATCTGGCCAGTCAGTATCAGGTTCTCCAGGATTTCCTTCCTCATTGCGTGTCCCAGGAACTTCAGTTGTCTCTTCCTGACTTGTTTTTCAGAATCTCTTGTTGTTACAAGTCCTGTGTTCGTGTCTTCCTTTCCTACTAACTTCCTCAACACAACAGTAAAGTAGATGATTCCGTAGAAGCTGTGCTAACGACTATATTTTATTTACATAGACCGGTGCATGGACGAAAATCTGCTCTAGTCATTTCAGTCTTTAAAGATGTGTGGGAACAATCTCGAAGAGTGAAAAATAAAATAAACAACCGAAAAAATTAGAAAGCAGGTCGAAATGCAGTGAATTGGTAAATAGAGTTGTAGCTATTTGCATATAATAAGAGAATAAATCGTCCACAAAGAACTGATGAAGATGCTCGGCAGCCTTGACATATTTGGGAAAGACTTACGAATAATCAAGAATCTTTACTGGCAGCAAACCGCTTGTATCCGGACAGGTAATGAATTCAGCAGATATACAAAGATAGAAAGGGGCGTAAGACAAGGATGTGTCTTTTCACCGGATCTGTTCAGCTTGTACAACGAGAATATTTTGAAGACCCTAGAATTTATGCCTGGATCTTTCATCGGAGGCCACAATTTAAGCAACCTAAGGTACGCAGATAACACAGTGCTGATAGCAGACACTGAAAGGAAAATACAAAACCTTCTATAGTGTTTAGTGAGGAGGAATACTTTAAATTGCGTTTATTGTAATTTTGAGCCATAGAACAAAACTGATCGTCCGAATCCTGATGAACAGAGCGAAATGCAAAATCAGGTCAGAGATAGGACGAAAACAATGCGGTTTCTTCAAAGACAGTGGAATAAGGAAAACCATATTTATGATTTGGATGCTCTCTGAAAGGGCAATACAAATGAAGGACTTATACCTGTGCTTTATTGACTATGCAAAAGCGTTCGACAAAATACGCCACAAAGAATTGATGAAGATGCTCGGCAGCCTTGACATATTTGGAAAAGACTTACGAGTAATCAAGAATCTTTACTGGCAGCAAAGCGCTTGTATACGGACAGGTAATGAATTCAGCAGATATACAAAGATAGAAAGAGGCGTAAGACAAGGATGTGTCTTTTCACCGGATCTGTTCAACTTGTAGAAAGAGACTATTTTCGTAGACAACACAATGCAACAACATGGAGCCGCTGATAGGATGTTTAAGTTGCATGGATAAGCCAGAATTTGTTGAGATTTTATCCGGTGTTTTGCTGCTCAGGTCATAATCAAGTTCTTGAAACTCAACCAGAATTGAAGAGGAATATGATGAAAGCAGACCTTAACGAGAGGAGACAGGATGGATTCTTCAGATCAGAACAATGCAATAAAAGTCGAGTCTATGGATTCTAACAGTAACGGCAGAAGATGAAATGAGATCAAGATCTCCATTAAAAAAGGGCAGAATAGAAATCCCGTGAGGGAGAAGAGGTAAGAGGATGTAGAAAATTTCGAGAACAACTAAAAGCATTAAATCTCTTTGGTTCAGGGGGATGTAGTAGATTAAAAATAGGATTATGCCTTTATACATATACGTAGAATACGTATAAAGTCTATAGATAAAAGCAGTTGACAACGAATCACTTATCGTAAAACAACACCACACGAAGATTGAAAACATCCAGTGCTGATTCAGCAAGAATACTGAAGAGAGTTCAGGTCTGTTGTGTCAATTTGGTCTCCAGTGTAGACCACCAGTCACTTTTTTTTTTTTTTAATCATCTCACCCCAAGCAAGGCATTCCACTGCCACTATTGCGCATGGGGCTACATAGGGGAAGGTAAAGAGAAGGAGTGGTTAGACATAGGGAATGTCAGGAGGAAGGTGACAGATGAGTAAGGGTAGCAAGGATGAGGGTTGGGCAGATGGGAAGAGTGTTTGATAGAATGGGAGCAGGTTAGTGTGTTAGGAGGTGTCTATTGACCTTACATTTAAACTCCTGGAGATAGTAGCCGTCGGGGAAGCAATCGTTTGGAAGAGAATTCCACAGTCGGGAAGTGCGAGGAAAGAAACTGTTGGAGTAGAAGTTACGGCTGCATTTTATCGGTTTCACTGTAAAAGGGTGAAATCTAGTTGCTAATCTAGTATCTCGTTGAAATTCGTATTTAGAGGGCACTAGTGATCTAAGTTCATCGGAGCAGAAGCCGTGAAAGTATTTATAGAAGAGACACAGGGAAGCCACGTCGCGCCGGTGGGAGAGAGACTGCAGGCAGTCTGCCAAGTCGGTATCTATCACATTACAGACCCTCCTCTGAACCTTATCGAGAAGCCAGAGGAGAACAGCAGGGGCACCCGACCAGATATGGCAGCAGTATTCAATGCACGGGCGGATGGTAGATTTATAAATGTGCAGGATAGATTCAGACGGAAAAAACTTCCGGGCCCTACACAGCGAACCGACTTTCATAGCAGCGGATTTAGCAATGGATTCGATATAGTCATTCCATTTGAGGTCCGCTGAAAGTGTGAGACCAAGGAGGCGCAGTGTTTTACTCTCTGGGAGGCAAGCCTGGTCCATGCTAATGGGAGGTAGGTGCGATTGTCGATGATGGTTAATTGAGAGTAGCTTCGTTTTAGAAGCATGAAAATTTACTAACCGAAATTTTAAATTTTAAATTTTTTTTACCCCAGTCCAATATGGATTGGAGGTCTTTTTCAATTTAGTGGTAAAGATAATTTTGAGGTTACATTTTCGTTGATATGACACTCACATATTATGTTTGAAAATCAGTAAAGTTTGAGATAGCGTGAGGTACTGCTGAGGTGTCCTTTTGTCACTTGATCTCCAGTTAAAATGACCTGAAACTTGGATAGAAACTTAATGCATAAAACTACAAATTATAATGACTATATCGCGCTTAGAAGAATATTTGCTAAATGGATGTAGCTCTTCCAGGGTGCGATAGAAGAAAACAATTTACGTACTCTATTTTTTTTTAATCGTTTCACCTTAAGCAAAACAGTACTGCCACTGATGCGCAAAGGGGTTTCAATGAACGGAGAGAGAATACAGAAAAAACAGTACAGGTAATGTTGTAGAAAGGATAAGATAGAGTAGGGAGTCACAAAGATAAAAGATGGCAATTGACGTTGTATTTAAATTTGTGAAAATTGTAGCTATCAGAGGAGTAATCATGGGGAAGGGAAGTGCATGGAAAGAAACCGATCGAGAAGAATTGGCGGTTAAATTTGCTTTTTTTGACAGTAAAAGAGTGGAACCTAGTTGCCAATCGAGATGTACGGATAAATTCAAGAGGGCGGAACGCCAGAGAATAAAGCACGTCAGAGCAGAAGTTTTGAAAATACTTGTAGAAAAGACAGAGGGAAGCCATATTCTGTCAATGAGAAAGTGACTGAATTATATTGCAGCTTCTCCTTTCAATTTTGTCAAGAACCCCGATATGAACAGCAGAAGCACCTGACCAGATATGGCAATAGTATTCAAAGCAAGGACGAATGGTAGATTTATAAATATCCAACTTTCTTACAAGTAGAAGTTTTGGATGTATTAAAATGTACGAGGCATTACTTACCCAAATTTATCACAGATTGGAGGTCTTTACCAAAAGCATAAGCGAGATCTACTTTATCAGCCCTGGCTGTGTCACCTTTTTTGCTCCGGCTTCTATCAACTGCTTGTCTATTTGGGTAACTTAAAGAGAATTTCAAATTGAGCACTTTATTAAATCTACGCAGGCAGTTAATTCTCGTTTCTTTGTCCACACCTCGGATCTCTCATCCCGTTCATTTTTAGTCCTGCTCAGTTATTGTCCGAAAACTACACTGCCTATGGCTAAGTTCAGAGACTGAACACACAAGTACTGCCATTAAATGCATACACTAATTCTTTAATTCGTACTAGCGAATTATAGTTTATATACAGAATATAATGGATAAATTACTGTCTCATTGACGCAAAAATGAAAAATAATACATGTCATATTAACTGATATATTTAATAAAATTACGTAAACTATTTTGAAACGCTAAAGGGTAACATCTAAACTTATTTATAAATGTAACTTTGTCTGTGTGTGTGTGTGTCTGTGTGTGTGTGTGTCTGTGTGTGAGTGTCTGTGTGTGTGTGTCCGTTACCTATAGACTACGAAACGGCTGAACCGATTATTTTGAAAATTTGAACAGTTGTACTATAAGCGTCTGCGAGTGTTCTTAGTTATGTTTCGTGTCGAGATACCCCCGATAAATATCGAAAATCGATAATCGAAAAAATCGGGTTATATCAAAGTTGACACACTCAAAGACATAAGAAACGATATTCAGAAGTTTCAAGGTTGCAGGTCTTACAATAATGCAGGAAATCGATAATATATATATATTTGTAAAAGGCAAGATGTTTGTGTGTGTGTGTGTCTGTTTATCTGTCTGTATGTCCTTTATACAAATCCACAATTTTTATCCGATTCTCACCAAACTTCAAATATTCTTTAGGCTGAGTCTGAGTTCCAGGACCATAGATTAGTTTTTAAGCTTTCATTACACCCGAGCAATGTCGGGCTATGTTGCTAGTTATTCTATAAAATCGCCATTGGCTCTACCCTCAGACTCCTGACAAATTCAGAATCTCCTGAAACTCTTCTGAACGGTCTCCTTGTTTATATTTTTGAATATTTGCATGACCCCTACTTTCAATCCGTCTTTGGTGTTACAAGGAGATTTGTTGGTCTCTCGCTTAACTGCGCCCCATACATAATCCAAGGGGTTGCAGTCTGCGAAGTAAGGTAACCAGATGTAATCCACCCAGCTGACTCAGGGCAGAACTACCTCCTTAAGTTACGTGATGTAGGCGTTTGTGTTGAGTATGAGGCCGTCACCAATAAATTCGGAAGTTCTTTTCTTATCAGAACTCTTTCCGAATTTTCTGCACTCTCCAGAGATTGACACCCACACACTTTGAAATGTTTGTATCGAAGATTCCAGCGCGAATGCTAAGCGGTTCACAAGACTGTTTCCAAATTTCCGGCGGAGTGAATTGCGTCATGGTGCTCTTTTTCTCACAGACTGTGCTCA
This sequence comes from Ascarosepion bandense, assembly GCA_037127315.1. Taxonomy (NCBI): domain Eukaryota; kingdom Metazoa; phylum Mollusca; class Cephalopoda; order Sepiida; family Sepiidae; genus Ascarosepion; species Ascarosepion bandense. Next base: position 2,906,078 of record JBBBDQ010001604.1, read on the forward strand.
ACTGACGCTACTATACAGTGCGGTCAACAAAAGCAAAAGCAAACAACACGCAAAAATGAAAAATATAAAATGGCGACAACTTACACATCACCCTCTGTGTGTGTGTATATATATATATATATATATATATATATAGATAGATAGATAGATAGATAGATAGATAGATAAAGAGTAGCTACTCTGGCATATACGCATCGCTCATTCCATAATGAATTCGTGCACTCTGGCTATTGGGCGTGTATAATGATAATATATGCGCTAAAAAGTCTGCCTTCTTCTACCGAGTGCCCATAGCCCAGAGGTAGAATCGCCGACTGACGCCAATTCGGTTGGGTTTCAATCCTGGGTTAAAATCAATCGGAGTCTAACCGTACTGATGAGCTGTGGTACAGCGAAACAGATCTGTCTGCGGATGACTATATATATATATATATATATTAAACAAGTTGTGTTAAATGATAGAGACAACATAGTCTTATATATAGTTTTGAATTTTTTCATATTTTTTGATCAGACATTTTATTTCAGAATTATATTTGTATAAAATTTGTCTAAAGGTTGTCCTAGTACTAACGAACGTCATCGTTCATTATCAGGGACTAAATGAAAGTTTAAAAATCAAATATTGCCTTGTAGCAGGAAAATTCTTACAACATTTTAAAAGAAAAAAAAGCTTTTAGAGACACTACATATCAGATGTGCGTTGTGGTGCAGTGGATATCGGCTAGGAACGAGAAACTGGGGAGCCGAGTTCAAATTCCAGTCGTATTCCTTGCATTCACTTACGGAAAGGTATTAATCCGTCATTTCCTTCCAGTTATGGGTTAAATAACAGGACAGATTGGGTTCTCTAGCCTTGGTTGGCAACCAGTCTACCGCAGAAAGCAATGGCAACCTATTGCGTGATAATCTTCTGCCCAATCAGTCATGTCTCTTTCGAGACATAATCGCCCAAGCGTGCTTCACGTATGGCACTTAACTGACTGACTGACTGAATATAATATTTGGAAATATAATTAAAATTTGTACTGGGCATAAATGGGGGATCAGTTTTCTATTGTTAAGAAGTAATAAACTGATCCCCCACTAATACTTAATATTATCATGTAATATAAACTATCTCTTCTCTCTCCAGGACAGATTGTGTTCTATAGCTTTGGTCGGCAACCAGTCTACCGCAGAAAGCAATGGCAACCTACTGCGGGATAATCTTCTGCCCAGTCAGTCATGTCTCTTTCGAGACATGATCCCCCAAGCGTGTATCACGTATGGCACTTAACTGACTCACTGAATATAATATTTGGAAACATGATTAAAGCTTTTACTGGGCATAAAGTGGGGGACCGGTTTTCTATTGCTATGAAGTAATAAACTGATCGCCCACTAATACTTAATATAATCATGTAATATAAACTATCTCTTCTCTCTCCTGGACAGATTGGGTTCTATAGCCTTGGTCGGCAACCAGTCTACCGCAGAAAGCAATGGCAACCTACTGCGGGACAATCTTCTGCCCAGTCAGTCATGTCTCTTTCGGGACATGATCGCCCAAGCGTGCTTCACATATGGCACTTAACTGACTGACCTGTTAGAAGTAAAAAACCTCTTATCAATCTCACAGTTTACCAAGTTTGTGGACATGTACTTACTTGAGTTTAGAAGGTTTATTTGAAATATAATTAAGGTAAATAATTATTTGCCTCTGAGTAATTTGATTATTTACATAATTAGTTCCTTCGAAGTCCGAATTCTCTAACATATTTTTACGTCATTTCTAATCTTTGAAAGGTAAGTATTCCATCTAATTCACGCATTTACGTGAGCACATATCTTAACGTTTGCCTGTTGTTTACATTTTTACTGCCTTTGAATTTGAAAATTCTTCATAACGTTTATTTATTTTCTTTTAAAATGTTGTCACACTTTTCCTGCTACAAGGCAATATTTGATTGTTAAACTGTAATATACTTTCTGATATATATAATGATAATCAGCATAATATAGTTTTAAGCGATATTATATCTATAGGCAAAAGTGCTAATAACCAACGATAGGGCGTTTGTAAATATAAATATTATATAAGCGCATGAAACTGTACAGTTAAAGTGACTAATTCTTTGCATTAAATTTATCAACACACATCAACACGAACAATTTACGATTAAAAAGCCCTGCTTGCCAACTACTGAAAATAAAAACACCAACAATCATGGCGCTAAACATTATCACAACTGAACATATATATATATTTCTCTGTTTACAGAGGCTTGCGGGATTTGATGTGTATGGACTCCAGAATTTTTCAAATTATATAGAGTGCAATCTATGTAGTACTGAAAAACAGTCGGCACTCAATCCAACAACACAATTCCTGCTATTTATGACGTGTTGTGCTATAGATTACCCGGATGTATTTACCAGTTGGCTACTACTTGCAGCCGGATTCAAAATTCTGGGAGGTTAATGTTGTTTCATTCTATAATCCAAACGCTGAGATGTTCTACCTATGTAGTCGTGTCCACAACTCCATTCAAATTTGTAAATAACAGAATTGACATGACGTGGGGGTGAAACATCCTTACGAATGGAGGAAAGAATTAGTCGAGTAAAATATTTTACTCGAACATTAGCATAAAAATAACATTTGCTAATAAAAATGTGAAATCCGCCCGGCTAAAGTTTCACCTTCTGTACCAATTTTGTGGTATCGATTTGATATCGATTCGGAACGAGAAATCGGGGAGCCGAGTTCAAATTCCAGTCGTATTCCTTGCACTCACTTACGCGCAAATACCCTTGGGAAAGGTATTAATCTGTCACTTCCTTGCAGTTATGGGTTAAATAACAGAACAGATTGGGTTCTATAGCTTTGGTCGGCAACCGCAGAAAGCAATGGCAACCTACTGTGGGATAATGTTCTGCTCAGTCATGTCTCTCTCGAGACATGATCGCCCAAGCGTGTATCACGTACGGCACTTAACTGACTGACCAATATAAGGAAGATGCAAATAAATCGGACATTTTTTAACAACATGCGGCTTAACCTTATAAAAATTATTGCTGACATCAAGCATAATTGAATCCAAAATATCCAAAGGATATCCATTTTTAGAAAATGTTATCTTAATAAAATCCATTTCATCGCAGAAGAAGGAATTAGAACAAATTTTAAGAGCTCGAAAAGTCGGTGTTCTAATTAAATTAATTTTCCGGTGACGTGGACAGAAAGAGTCCCAATCTGTATACAGTCCCGAAAAGGTTGCCTTCTTAAATACAGAAGTCGAAAAGCCATCACTATTCCTATGGACTAGAACATCCAAAAATGACAGACGACAATTAGACTCCTTTTCCACGGTAAATTTTAGGGGCGGATGGACAGAATTTAATAAAGGGAGAAATAAGACGGATTCTTCCTCATTATTAAAGAGACAAAAAGTAACATCAACATAACGATGTTACATTAGAGAAAGATCAATACGAGAAAATAATAAAGCCTCGTAAAAACCGACAAAAATAATAGCAAACAAAGGACCCAAAGGTGATCCCTTCGCAACCCTATCAATTTGTCGATAAATATTATTATTAAAACTAAATTCGAAAGACGAGGCGGTGAACTTCATAAGATCAACAAATACACTCAGAACAATCCGGAGGAACGATACAACAAATTACAACAAATCTCTATTGTCTCAGGTAAACAGACACAGGTGAACAAGGAACGAATATCAAAAGAACACATGAAAGCACTACTAGAGGAGAAATTGAGTATAGATTCCACAAACAAAAAGGAATCTTCAATACAAAAAGAACTAAAGTGCAATAAAAGAGATTGTAGCACTGTCGAGAGCCAACTAGCGACTTTATACTGGGAAGACCCAATCATAGATAGAATGAGTCGTAATGGGACACCATGCTTATGAATTTTAAGTAACCCATACAAACGGGGACAAATAGAGCCAGTGGGTCTAATTAATAATAGTGGACTGGGTTAAGAAATTGTCTAGTAAATTTTAATCCTTCTAAAACGAAGCTACTCTCAATTAACCATCATAGACAATCGCACCTACCTCCCATTAGCATGGACCAGGCTTGCCTCCCAGAGAGTAAAACACTACGCCTCCTTGGTCTCACACTTTCAGCGGACCTCAAATGGAATGACTATATCGAATCCATTGCTAAATCCGCTGCTATGAAAGTCGGTTCTCTGTGTAGGGCCCGGAAGTTTTTTCCGTCTAAATATATCCTGCACATTTATAAATCTACCATCCGCCCGTGCATTGAATACTGCTGCCATATCTGGTCGGGTGCCCCTGCTGTTCTCCTCGGGCTTCTCGATAAGTTACAGAGGAGGGTCTGTAATGTGATAGATACCGACTTGGCAGACCGCCTGCAGTCTCTCTCCCACCGGTGCGACGTGGCTTCCCTGTGTCTCTTCTATAAATATTTTCACGGCATCTGCTCCGATGAACTTAGATCACTGGTGCCCCTAGATACGAATTTGCACGAGATACTAGATTAGCAACTAGATCCCACCCTTTTACAGTGAAACCGATAAAATGCAACCGCAACTTCTACTCCAACAGTTTCTTTTCTCGCACTTCCCAACTGTGGAATTCCCTACCACATGATTGCTTCTCCGACGGCTACAATCTCCAGGAGTTTAAATGTAAGGTCAATAGACACCTCCTAACACACTAACTCGCACCCATTCTTTCAAATACTCTTCCCATCTGCCAAACCCACATCCTCGGTATCCTTACCCATCTATCACCTTCCTCCTGACATTTCCTATGTCTAACCACTCCTCTTTACCGTCCCTTATGTAGCCCCATGCTCAATAGTGGCAGTGGAATGCCTTGCTTGGGGTGAAATGATTAATATATATATATATATATATATATATATATAGATATATATATATATATACATATATATATATATATAACTAATATATATATATGTATTTGTTAATTAGATCCACTGGGTCTGTTTGTTCCCGTTTGTATGGGTTATATATATTATTATTTAATATTAGTTGATTTTATTATATATATATATACGTGTGTGTGTTGGTGGGTGGGGGTTGTTAAATAAAAATTATGGAATTATTACTGGGATGTCGATAGTTTTTTTGTGGGGGAATTGTAGTTAGAGTGCCCGACATCAAAATGTTAACACTGCATTAAAACATAAACCCGATGCAGATTAATATATGAATCTGATCAGCGAGCCAAGGGACAAGCCCAACGGACAAGTGCAACGGCCGACCAACACCCTAACTAAGGTGACTGACCGTTGCTTGATTAAATGAAAAACAGGTCGAATTCTATTTGTATTGGCAGGAGCGACGGGGATTCATTTTCGACAGAAAGTGTCCAGTTTCCTTTCTTCTTCAGTCGAAAATTGTCTGTTGAGTGAATCACAGTCAACACATCCCAGAATGCAGTCTTGCCACTGTTACTTGTCTTTTCCTCCGGTCTCTCTCTCTCTCTCTCTCTCTCTCTCTCTCTCTCTCACACACACACACACATACACACACACTCACAGTTCATATAACTTGAGACTAACTTCAGGAAACAGTTCAGCGATTAGCTCATAAAACCAAAGCTCTCTAATCACGAGGTAAATAACTCGTCACTTTAATTGAAGTAAAAGCGAACAAACATGCCATCTGCTTGTGATTGAATGAGTAGAAGCTAGGCGACTGTTGTAGAGTAGTTTTCGCACTGAAAGTTATAATCGTGTTATGTCGGTTACTAATTGACTTAACGTACCCAAAATATTAGGAACTTGGTAATCTTCCACTGAAAGCTGACTCCTTAGTATTCAGCTAACTGCCGACTAATATCAACTGCCTAGCAGTTCTACTGAACTCCAACAGAACTCTAAAGAACTCATATGAACTTCCTAAGAACTCCTAAGAAAATATCTAGAACTTCCCGTTAACTATTATTAATATAGGAGGGAAAGTCCATTATCTGAGGAATAGGTGTGTTTTCCCATAACAGAGACACACATACATCGGCAGATTATCAAGCACTAAAATTCATCCACGCCCTTTTTCTCACCTATGTATCCATGTACGTTGTGATGAAGTGGATATCGGCTCGGAGCAAAAAAATCGGAAAGCGGAGTTCGAATTCCAGTTGAATTCGTTACATTCACTTACTCTCAAATAACCTTGGGAATCCGTCTCTATTAATCCATCCTTTCCCTCTAGCAATGGGTTAAATAAAAGGTTAAATTAGGTTCTATAACCTTGATTAGCAACCATTCTACCGTAGAAAATAATGGCAACCTACTGCTTAGTTTTCTTTCTCCTAAGCGTATCACACTTAACTGAACTTATACAGGTGGGCGGCGACTAGAACCCTTCACAGGAAAAGTAGGCTAAAACAGCCGCCAACCACCTAAATAGACTCGCACGTAAATATATATAAAATGCGGCCACGTCTTTTGAACAGGTGAAGAGGCTCATCCCTTGTTTCCTGTTTAGGATGTGGTTTCCGGCTTTCTCTTTTCCATTCTTTTTACCCTTACGTAGCCCCCTGCGCATCAGAGGCGTTATCGCCTTGCTTGGAGTGATATGATTAAAAAATAAAAATAAAATAAAAATCTCATATACATACAGTACTGTGCGATAGTATTAGGACAAGAACTATTTTATCTTTTATGAGGCATCACAATAAAGTTAAAAATCACCCCTGTCCTAACACACTTGCACATTACCGGTAGTGTGCAAAAGTATTAGGAGAGGAATGATTTTTTTAAAAACCTCACTGAAATTCAAGTACTGGGTGAATAGCCAAAACTTTGAAAGAATTATTTAACTAAAAAGGAAGCGGAAGGAAGGCTTCGTAATTTGATTGGCCCCTACAAAGCCCTGATCTCAATTCTATTAAACATCTATGGGATATTTTGGATTAAAAAATTGTTAAATCTAATGTTACTTTGCAAGATACACTTTGGGAATAAATACAAGCTGCTTGGCAGGAGATACTATTAGATACATTGAAGAAGCTTGTGATGTCAATGCCTGGCAGAATGAAGGCAGTGATCAAAGCAAAAGGCTATTATACTAAATTTTAAATTTATTTTGTAACAAGTACTTTTTCTTGTTTAAGCATTTGTTGAGTAAATCAAATAAAATCACTTTAATTAAATTTTTAAATTGTTTATTCTCTGTCAGTATGATTCATAAAAGATAAAATAGATTTTGTCTTAATACTTTTGCACAGTACTGTATACATATACTAGGTGCGATTAATAAATTGTCGCACTTATTTTGATGCCTCATAAAAGATAAAATAGTTCTTGTCTTAATACTTTTGCACAGTACTGTATATATACTAGGTGCGATTAATAAATTGTCGCACTTATTTTGATGCCTCATAAAAGATAAAATAGTTCTTGTCCTAATACTTTTGCACAGTAGTGTATTTTATTTATCGGTTTATGTTTCAGCGGGTATTAATAAGCACGAAATATGGAACCTACCAATTTTAGCGTCGAATTTATATGGTGCGATAGTGACCTAATGGCAATAAGTTCACTATCTCACCATATAAAAAACCCACCAACAAAAATCCCTCCACACTTAATTATATTAGCGAATGCCCCCACTATTACAAATTAGCAATCATAAAAAATCTACTACATCTTGCAAAAACCAACTCGTCCACAAAACACATCTTCCACAGTGAACTAAAAAACATAAAACAGACACTCATCAACAATAATTTTCCTAATTACATAGTTGATGAACAAATACGACATTTCCTTAAAAACCTGAACACTAAAAAACAACACATGGTAATAGCCCAACCAACTCCAAACATATCACTCTCTTATATCGTAGCCAAATGCACTCCAACTACCAACTAAACGAAAATATCCTAAAAAACTCATAAACACTAATATCTCTCCGACAGAACCCAACAAAAGAATTAAATTTATCATATATTAGGCTAAATCCACAACATCCAACTCAATCGTCCGCAACGACTCCTCCCCCACCGTTAGCGATTTGCAAAAAAACAATGTAGTGTATAAATTCAAATGCCCCTTTCGAGAATGTATCTCTAACAAACTAAATAATACCTACATTGGACATACTACTAACTCGCTTTCGCGGAGACTTACATTGCACTTAAATGAAAATTCTAACATATTCCGACATTTAAAACACCACGGCTATCAACACACACTTCATAGGAAAACACTTGTTGAAAATACACATATACTTAGACAAGAAAATAACAAACGAAAACTTCTGGAAGCTATCTACATCAAACAGTTTAAACCTAGCCTAAATAAAATAAATTTCGACACCTCCACTAACGTATTTCAATGCCTATAATTGACGGGAGAGGTCATAGTTATTATACTTACCCGCTACACCATAGTAGCAGCAGTTCCCAGACCAATCCCCTCATGCCACTATACACTCAATTGACCAAAAACCCACTACCACCATTCCTTCTCGGCCTGCAGCCATGTGCGACACAAAAATGGGCCTGTTTAATTTTCTCGTATAACTCCACTCTGTTAATAATTTAAATGTTTTATGTTCACCGAACTTTAAATGTTCATTCTTTGATAAGCTCAGACCTGATAAAAAAATCAACAATTATTGCGATTTCTTGTCGTCTTTCCATGACAACACTATCAAGCTAATCAGATCATACAAAAAGATCTTACACAAAATTAATAGACAAAACTTGTCTATATTATTCAATATATATATATATATATATATATATATAAAATCCAAAAAGATAATTAGATAAGTAAATCCGAAAAACCCGCTCCTAATTAACATTAATTTCATTAATATTAAAATTGATCAAGATGGAGGACTAGATGCGTACTTCCCAGTCAACCACCCCTTCCACCTTTTTCCCTTTCGTTCCCCCTACCAATTCTATCCCTCTGACATTGCTAAATTTAACTTTTAAACTCTTGATTCAGGTATGGAGGAGGAGTATGTCTTTGAATATGAGACAAAAGTATCTGCCTGCTTTCCCCTTTTTATTTCATAAATATAAAATTGTAAATCCTACCCCATTTTATTTTCCTGTGGATGGATGATTTTTTGGGACTTTTACCGGTATAAAATCTTTTAATGCATTTGAATTTGAATCAATAAAATTTTCGTTTCACCGATGCTGAAGAAGCGAGTATTTCCTCGTAGAAATGGCTATGCAACGAATTTAAATATCGAAATTTTTGTTTTATTATATATATATATATATATATATATATATATATATATATATATTAGAAAAATTAAAGAGGAGTGGTTATAAGGAACATAGTAGCTAACTGAGTTAAACCAATATTACTGAAATCTGAATTTGTTTTCATGCCGAAATTGAAACACTAATTCATTCCTCTGATTCAGTAGTTGACTTTGACTACTGTACTTAATAATTCTAATTTTTTCTTTTGTGCATAAGTTACAGCTATCTCTAAGGCTATGAGGCGCACGTACGGAACCTATAATCTTTAAAATCTATAATCTTGAAAACCTATAATATAAACTATCTGTGGACTTTGGGTTTTCTCTTTCGATTTCGAAAAGAGCTGTCTGGTGTTTTAGTCTAGTCCATTTAAATTTATACTGATCGTTTTCAGTTGCCCAATGAGTTTCTTGATGTTAATATGAAATTCATCAAAGAATGTGCCGTTGTTTTGGTTAACCCAAGTGCTTTTGATCTTTTCCAAGATCATCATCAGGAATAAATTGGAAAGATAAACTTACAACTACGGTAAAGTCTGCATTCCATTGTGATGGCGATTTTTTAAGAACACTCGTTAACGTGCTCCATAATTAATGTTAAATTATTCGTTGTAGCTATGGAATGTTTTGCAAAACAAGAGTTTCCATATAAGGTCGCTATCCAGAAACTTGTAGAAATGTAGTATGGTATTCAAAATACTTGGCTGAACATTATTGTTATAAGGTGTTTGGGTTAGAAAAACTACGGCTACTTCCTTGAACAATTATATCTTAACAAGAAATTGATTAGACAACTGGAAATGAACATTAATGAATAAGTGGATACAATATATCTATAATATTCGATGAAAATTATTTGAATGAAGATTGCTGCGTTTATATATATATATATCAGCATGCGGTGTGAGCATAGAAGAATCCAAAGGCGTATCATGTACATACAGTGGTAAGATAACTCTCTAAGAGAGCTCTAAATATATATGTATATAAATACATATAGAGCAAATATAAGAAAGATTAAGGCAGACACGTTATTTCATGGTAAATCTGAAGTGTGGGCCTATTTCAGGCGAACCATCATCAGCTTCCGTCTTTATTATATAAAGGATTTTGCACGAAGGAGATTCAGAAAGATCTAAAAAAAAACAAATAAAAATAACGGCCGTTCCCTTAAAAGACAAAATTTAAGAAAAATCTTTTGTATAATAAAGAAGGAAGCTGATGATGGTTCGCCTGAAATTGGCCATATTCCCGATTTACCATGAAATAACGTGTCTGCCTTAATTTTTCTTATATATATATATATGAATGAGATTATAACTATACTCGTATAGGAAAACCTCCCACGAATCTACGAAGAAGGGAAAAAACGGTTTCAAAAAAGAAAGAGCTAAGTACATGAACATATTTCCCTGACAATCCGTTTAGGTGAAACCTAGATTGGTCTGTGTGGCTCACTAGGTATTCTTTACTTATATATTGTTAAATTGTTATGATGCATAGTGCCAAAATTCCATTTTTTTTATTAGTTTATTAGTAGCAAGGTATTTTGGGTAAGCACGGTTTTTTAACATAAAGTGCTCTATATCAAGATAGAAATAGAACTTTAATAAAATTAATAAGGAGAGGTTTTTTCCTCAAACTGAGTATGTTTTAGCTGAAAAAAAGCCTTGAAGGGTGAATATACCGCAATATTGCCTTCTCGAACCTTGAAACGGCACTGCTTAGTTAAGTGAAAACCTCTCCACATTAACTATATATATATATATATATATTCGTCATCCACATACAAGCCTGTCTCACTGTATCACAGCCCATCAGTGTGGCTAGACATGCACTTGCTTCTGGCCGGGCTCGAAACTCGACCGATTTGGTGTCAGTCGGAGTCGCTAACACCTAAACCATAGGCGCATGGAATCAGATGCAAAATTTTTATATGTTTATATATAAGCGGTGCATAAACATTCAGTAACCGAAATAATCATATATATATATATATATATATATATATATATATATATAGAGAGAGAGAGAGAGAGAGAGAGAGAGACCAAATATTTATGTACATTTTCTTGAGATTTGAATGTTGCGTGACGTTTTGAAAACTAATATACAAACACCCTTCGGACCCGCAGAGACTTTCTTTTCCTGGTGAATTTTATCACGTATTGAATAATGATAAAAACAATATTAACCAATTACTGCATGATGTTTCCTTAAATTTTCAGTGCTTTTTTCATAACTAACTTTCCTGGTTAATAGTAATCTTCGCTCGCAGATTTAAGATCTTAAGTAACATCTAAAAAATATTGGACGCAATTTTCTAATGAACTAAATAGTTTCAATATCCTAGCCTAGTAGTGGTTGGTTAGTTGGTTGGTTGATTAGTTTTGTTTAGCGGCATGTCAACATCTTTATGGGTTATTTAATGCTGAGATCTAATTATTTTAAACACAATATGTCTTCAAGTTAACATACATTTTAAACGTATTTGTATGACTTCAACAATAGACAAAATGTATTTTAGGAAATTTTACTATAAATATCTACTGTTGGTAATTTTACTGTAAATAGTAAATATTTTTATATAAAATATTTCTGCTGAAAAATTTTAAAGCCATAAATGCGCACGGATTTACAGCGATAGAAAAAACTGGGTACAGGGATGTATTGAAGAAACGATAAAAAATTAATAGAATTCAAGAAGACAGAAGATGGCATTTGACGTTGCATTTAATTTTTTGAAGAATGTAGCTATCAGGGAAACAAGTAAACGGGAGTTGAGTTCCACAAGCAGGAAGTGCGAGAAAAGAAACTATTAGAGTAGAAGAGGCGGTTACATTTAACTATTTACTAGAAAGCGCCAGAAAAAATATGTATTTATGAGTATTAATATATATATATATATATATATATATATATATATATATATGTGTGTGTGTGTGTGTGTGTGTGTGTGTATATATATATATATATACATACATATAATCAATATTTTGTAGACATACCAGAATGTGGCATCTTCTGTGGAGAAATATTTAATATATTTTGTATAATCATTCAGTCAGCTAAGTGCCATACGTGATACCCTCCTTGGACGATCATGTCTCGAAAGAAACATGACTGGGCAGAAGATTATCATGCAGTAGGTTGCCATTGCTTTCTGCAGTGGATTGGTTGCCAATCTGTTCTATTAGTTAACACATAACTGGATGGGAAGAGACGGATTAATACCTTTCCCAAGGGTATTTGTGAATAAGTGAATGCATGTAATTCAATTGGAATTCAAAATCGGCTACCCGATTTGTCGTTCCGAGTCGAGATCCACTGCACCACAAATAATGTCTTTAAAAATTTTGAGCCCTTCTTTTCAATGTATCTTCTTTTAGGTACAGTGGGCGATCATGGCTCTCCGGTATTTCCTATCCTTTGTATCACTTTGAATTTTTTCTTTTTTTATTATTTCTCTTCTTAGTTCATCCATGATGTAGGTTATTTGCTGCTTACCTTTGACCCTCTTACCTTCAATATGTTCTGTGAACGTCAAATATGAGTAAGAAGTTTTCCAGAACTTTTCTTACAGTGTGTTCAAGACATTTAAACATTCTTTTTTTCTGATTTTATCTATTTTTTAAAAAATTTTCATTTTATTCCCATTTTCCTTAAAACTTTCATTTTTAACATTCTCTATTATTCTCATCAGCCTTCTGTAGAGCTGCCTGAATACTTCTTTTCATTGGTGGGGTAATTGGCTAGTATTTAATACCAAGCAGAATGATTACCTATCCATGCTATTGTCATCGTACGCTTATAAAAAACATCGTCTCAAGTCTTCATTTAATCTGTGATGTAATTGAACAGTATTTACTACCATATAACCAGATTGAATTTACACAACATTTCAGCATTTTTTTCTTTGTTTCTAACAGTATTTTCCTGCTTGTTAATACGTTTTCTTTTTAGTTTTGTTATTTGTTTGGTAACTTATGGATGACTTAATGCCGAAATTTAATTTTCTAAAAGCATCTTTTCTATCCGAATACGTTTTCGGATTTCGGTGCCATATTTTCTATCAGCTTTTAAAACAATTTCCAGATATTTAAATTTCTGTACTAGTTTAGTTTAGCAACAGCTGACATTTTAGAAAATGAACAAACGTAGTCTGCTTTTGTTCCATTTAGCGAACAAAAAGATTTACACAGTTTAGTACCGGATATTCGGGACTTCTTGACTCCGATGAATCTCTTAAATCCAAAGATCCGATCGACTCCAGGTTTGCTCTCCTTGGATCAAGTGCGTATCAATTTAATTAACATAGACGAGTCAAACGTCATCATCAGAAAGAGAAGTGGAATTCAGGTTCCTTTTAAAGGATTCACTCACTAATTCTAGGCAAAAAATCTGCTCAACAAAAACCTTCTCTATAGCACATTTCCTTAATGTAATAAAAAAAAAAGAGTTCAATGCTCATTGAGATATTTCTCAAAATTTACTAAAAGCAATTAATATTTTTTATCTTCACAATACGACTAAATAACAGTCTGATATTGTTATTCAGAATACACAAACACACACACACATAGATAGATAGATAGATAGATAGATAGATAGATAGATAGATAATGAACAAACTGACATAGATAGATAGATAGATAGATAGATAGATAATGAACAAACTGACATAGATAGATAGATAGATAGATAGATAGATAATGAACAAACTGACATAGATAGATAGATAGATAGATAGATAGATAGATAATGAACAAACTGACATAGATAGATAGATAGATAGATAGATAGATAGATAATGAACAAACTGACATAGATAGATAGATAGATAGATAGATAGATAGATAGATAATGAGCAAACTGACATAGATAGATAGATAGATAGATAGATAGATAGATAGATAGATAGATAGATAGATACCATTTTTTTTATCAACGTTCAAAATTACCCTATGCAAAAGTATTGGTTACATCAATTTAATATTTTGTTGCGTAGCCTCTGTTTTGTTTCACTGCTTCCAGTCGCTTTCTATAGTTGGCCACAAGTTTTCCACACTGATCCACCGTTACTTTATTCTTCCTTGCATAATTCCTCTAATTGCTTGATATTTTGTGGATTCCGTTTATAAACATAAACCTTCAAAGTATTCCACAAACTCTCAATCGGATTCAAGTCAGGAGACTGACTTGGCCAATTGAGAGTAATAATACCATTATTTTCAAACTATTCCTTTGTAAGTTTTGCGGTATGTTTGGGATCATTGTCGTGTTGAAGCACGAAATATGTCCTAAAGATGTTGTAGATTTCTGAAGGTTCTTCTTTAGAATCTCCCTGTACATGCTACCATTCATTCTAACCTGGATAACTTCTAACTCACCAGTGCCCTTGGATGAAATGCATCCCCATATCATAATGGAACCATCCACAAACTTAACTAGTATTGTGCTTGTTGAAGACAGTGACATTTTTTTAGCCAAACTCTTTTCGCTGTGTTCCTTCCGAATAGTTCAACTTTCGTTTCATCCGACCAGATTACCTTTTCCAAAAACTGCATACCTTTCTTTTCATAAGATTCGACAAACTTTAATCGGTCTTTGATATGTTTGGTTTTCAGTAAAAGCAATTTTCTTGGTGATCTTGAATGAAAGCCTGTACAATATAGAGCTCTGCTAATGGTATCCGTACTTGCATTAATTTCAGCACCCTCAAGAATAGTTTTAATTTCAGAACGAGTATTGAAAGATTTTTTTACACATTTTTGCTGATCCACCTTGAAGTCCGCTCATTTATTTTTCTCGGTCTTCCATTTCTTGGAAGGTTTGCTGTACCATCGCCATACTTCTTATACTTTCTGATGATGTTTCTTACTGTACTTAGTGCTAGATTCATATCTTGGCTAATTTTTCGGAAACCTTGTCCTCCTTTGTGACGTTCAAGGATTCTATCTTGCATAACTCTGGATAATTTTTTAGTTTCAACATTTTAATCCTTGAATTGCAGAATGCACATCAAAGAGTCAGATGATTAGTAGCACAATCTTGTAAGCAATTGTGTGCTTCTCTGATTGGTCAGAGATAACATTCCAACACTATCAAAAATTTGAATATTTAAAGTTTTTTAAAATACAAAGTTTCGATTGAAAATTTAAAAAAGTGTCATGTATCCAATACATTTGCATAGAGTAATTTTTAAGTTTGATTAAAAAAAAAGGATTCAACCATGATTTTTTAATTTTTTTTCACATGCAACTAAAACAACTTTACAAGATATTACTTACCAATATCAGGCAAAATGGCGAACATAAACTAGAGTTATAACAGAAAATAACATGTATCAAATACTTATGCGTGTCACTGTAGATAGATATATAGATATGGACAGACTGAGATAGATAGATAGATAGATAGATAGATAGATAGATAGATAGATAGATAGATAGATAGATAGATAGATATTAGGCACCCGCTTATATCATGAGATAAAATAATGTACTGTTTGGTCAAAATTCAGTCCTTTAGTGGTGAGACTGTCGTGATCGCATGCCCATAGAGTCTTGTGGTTAGTAGATGAGTATTGACTTTGCATTTAAATTTCTGTGGGTTGTAGCAAGAATATGGGAGCGAGTTCCACAGGCGGGAACTGCGAGAGAGGAAGCTGCAGGAGTAGAATTGTCGTCTGCATTTGGCCAACCTGACTGTGAATGGGTGGGACCCAGTTGCCAGTATGGTTGCACGAGTAAACACCTGTTAAGGAGGCACCAGTGACTTAACTTCGTCCGAGCAGTAGCCATGAAAGTACTTATAGAACAGACAAAGGGATGCCACATTTCGACGTTGGGGAAGTGGCTGCAGTCGAGCCGCCAGATCAGTACCTATCACATTACAGACTTTCCTTTGGAGCCTGTCAAGAACACTGAGGAGAACGGCAGGGACGCCTGACCATAAATGGCAGCAGTACTCCATGCACGGACGGATGGTTGACTGGTATATATGCAGGATGGATTCAGGCGGAAAAAAACATCCTGGATCGACATAGTGACCCAACCTTCATAGCAGTAGATTTTGCTATGGATTCAATATAGTGGTTCCATTTGAGGTCTGAGGACAGGGAAGTGTATTGCTCTCCGGGAGAATCGCTTGGTCCATGCTTATGGGAGGCAGGAGAGGCTGCCTGTAATGGTTGACAGACAACAGCTTGGTCTTAGACGAATTGAAGTTGACAAGCCACTTCTTGTCCCAGTTCACCACAGAGTGTAGATCCCGTTCAAGGTCAGCAGCGAGATTATGTCTGTCCGCCACGAAAGGTTTCTTACTGATGCGGGAGTATATTGTAGTGTCATCTGCGTAGATGCCTACTTGGGATTTGATCTCATCTGGGAGGTCGTTGATGAAAATAAGGAAGAGCGTCGGGCCCAGGATAGAGCCCTGTGGGACACCAGCATTCGTGCTGTAGGATGAAGAGGCACGCCCATTCAAAACGACCTTCATTTTGCGGTTATTTAAAAAAGATTGGATTAGGTCAAGCAGGTGACAGGTAATACCGTAACCCCGTAGTTTGCATAGGAGGCCAGAGTGCCAAACCCTGTCAAAAGCCTTGGAGATGTCCAGAGCAACCACGAGAGCCTCGTCAGACTCATCAAGGGCCTGTAGTATGTACTCCGTTACGGTTGTTAGCAGGTCGGCCGTGGACCTGGCAAAGCGGAAGCCATATTGCCTGTCAGAGAAGAGTTTGTGGGCAGTGAGATGATGATCTATTTCCACATTGATTATGGCCTCGAATACTATCTCGAATATCGGTAAAAGACTGATAGGGCGATAGTTGGATGGGTCCGAGGGTTCACCACAATTCTTAAATACAGGAACGACTGAAGAGAATTTCCAGCATGCAGGAAAGCAGGAAGCAGAAAAGCAGTAGTTAAACAGTTTAGAGAGGACAGGGGAAAGTTCAGGAGCACACCTCTTAAGGACTATCACCGGGATTCCATCGTCTCCACTCGCCTTCTGGGGGTCGAGTTTTGAAATTAGTCGGGATACTACTGTCGGGGTAATATATACGTCGTGCAGTTTGACCACAGTTCTAATAGGGAAGTCGGGTGGGTGCACTCCGGACGAGTCAAATGTTGAGTTGGATGAGAATCTGCGGGCAAAGCACTCAGCTTTATCCGCAGATGACGTGAGAACCTCAAATTCATGGATTAAAGGAGGTATTGAGGATTTCCTATTGTTGAGCACTCGTTTGCAAATCCTCCAATAGTCCTTGGAACCGAACTTGCGGTCAGCTATGCGCTGTCGCATTCTCTCAGCAAACAACCGTTTGGCGTCTTTTAGGGTTCTCTTGCACACATTGCGAGCAGATATGAACAGGCGCTTATTGTGATCAGATGACTGTCTCCGGAATAGAATAAAGTAATGGTTCCTGTGGGCAATAGCGGCTGAGCAGGCCGGAGAGAACCACGGAGAGGAATGAGGTTTTAAGCAATACTTCCTGGTGGGTATAAAGGCATCAATGCCAGCTTTCACCCATGATGAGACCTCAGAGGCACAGTCATCAACTGATAGGTCGAACACTTTTCCCCAAGGGACGTCGCAGAGGAAATCGCGAAAGGCATCCCAGTCAGCTTTTTGGTAGAGGTAGGAGGTCCTATAGGTAGAGGGCTTCTGGGGGGAGTGAGAGTGGAAAGAAATACTGAGAGAGACAACAGCGTGGTCGGAGTTGCCGAGTGGGCAAGCTGCGAGACTTGACAGGCGTCAGGCGCAGGGGTGAAACATATATCTAGCAGTGAGGAATGACCCGAGGGAGTGCTTGGGAAGCGAGTGGGGAAGTTCACCACTTGCGTAAGGGATTGGGCAATAGCAAAGTTCATGGCGTGAATGCCCGCTGGATCAGTAACGGCGTTTTCAAGCCACTCAGAGTGATGGGCATTGAGGTCTCCAAATACAAATATGTGGGCGAATGGGTGATAGGAAATAACCTTATCTATGTCGTCAGCAATGCTATCTAGTAGGGAGCAGTCAGGAGAGGAGCGAGAACGGTAAAGACAAAATAGGTAACTAACCGAACTGAGGAGAGACAGGCGGAGACATATGTATTGGTGGTCAGTAGATTCGAGTGAAGTCACCCTAGCTATGGGGAGGTGTTCGCTATAGGGTATCGAGGCAGCAGATAATTTGTAATGCGGTTCTACGACGTCACACCGCGTGAGAGCTCGAAATGTTAACAACATATATTTAAATGTAATGTAACGCGTTATGACCAGTCTTAAACGGGATTTTATTAAGTGTAGATAGCTTCCAATATCTGAAGGTTCTTTTGACTATGTGTATGAATGAGTATTATTGTATTGTTGACTAAAATCTGTCTGATATTAACTACATGGCTATGTTTTTCTAAGAAATGTTGTTTAATTGATCAGAAAGGTGACAGGTAAGTCTGCGGGAGAGCGTGGTTGTAGTAAAGCCAATATATATATTGGGTTAATTATTAGTATTAGAGATACAATCTCTGTACGGGTATGTAAATTGATACACTACATTGGTTTTCTGTAGAGGATTTAGTTGTGTGGTTGTAGTTATATGCGAAGTGTGAGAATTTAATTCCGGCAATGAACGCAGTGTGTCGGTGGGATAAAGAATCCGGAGATTTTTCAACTTCTGTTTATTTTAGACACAGTTCAGATAAGTCATTCACGGTCGAACAGTCGAGGAAGGTATTCATGTTCTACCGTTAGTGGAAAATAAGTGAACAGATTCTGAAATTGTGGAACACTGGTAAAAGTGGTAGTGAAATTTTAGCGTTTAAAATCGATTATGGTGCACAAGAAAAGTATGAATTCGGTGTTTTTAATGAGTTCAGAGTAGTTCGAGAAAATTCACACGATAGTCCATGAAGTAGACAGGCAAAAACTCAAAGAACGTATGCAAATATAAACAGAATTTCGTGTGCTTAGATCGATGAATGGTTGTGATTGATAACAGAAGTGCTGAATATAAATAGAAAAAACCAATGTGGCAGATTCTTTTGGATAAAGGAAAAATTTTCTCAAAGATGGCGTCTCAAATCTTGGCTGATGCGAAGAAAGAATGTCGGTTTCATTTTTCATCTGTTCTTTTAAATAAGAGATGTTCGATCGCATTTATTTTCGACTATGTGACGGGCTGTTCTTCATACAACCTGGAAGAAAAATTCCAGATTTTACCCCATCCAAAAAAAGCATGTATCCCTCACTCGTAATTCAAGACCCCCCCCCCCCCCATTTATGGTGTGCGTCGTTCATCCTAAGAGAATAATTCGTGAAAAATTCTTCGGACATGTTTATTTGGACATTTCGACAATTGGAAAAGTGTTGCAAGTGCAGAACTGCTGCATTTTCGTTAATTTTCGTTAATTTTCGTTAATTAACTTGATGTCTGGTGCAAGATTAATTTAGTTTCGTATAAATAGTGGAGCACAAAAAAAAGGAAGAAAATAAAAAATCGTTTGGCCAAACACATAGAGTTTGTAAAAGTCTTCTAGAACAACCAGCCAGTAATCAACTAGAATAGAAGTTAGGGCTGACTGACCAAAAAACCCATCAGGGCAAATTGGTAGGTGGTTTAAATAATAACCTGGGAGATTCCATTCTGTTACAGTCCATTCTATAATTATTGATTGGCTGATTATTTCAGTGTATATATTGAGCTCCGTAAATATTGAGCACAATATCCACACTCTTGAATAGAGCACCTTCTGGGAAAAATAGACAGACATTTTTTGGCCCGGCTATATGGCCGGGAATACCCACTATAAAATGACCATGTTTCACATCTGGCCTTGTGTGGGAAGGCTAGTAAATGCGGAATAGAGCACCTTCCTGCAGGGAGACAAAAGGAGACAGCCATGTTGAAAGGTAAGTTATTTGACTTCTACAGAGTTCAGTTTTTGTCTGAAGTTTACGCTTAAAGAACCTGCAAATTGCCGGAGAATAGTTTCAAATCACTATGTAATATTCGGCGCACATATATCCTGGAAATACCCACTTGCAGGTAACATGTGGATTTGCGGTGGGACTGTTCCAACTAATCCCTAACATCTTGAACATGAGCCGACGTTTTTGCTCTGAACGTTGGGCTCACACTTGCCTTTGTTCTTCTTAACTACACTTCCAATGTTTCTAAACTTTTCTACCAAACTTGTGAACATATGGTGATGGGGTATATTCCTCTCAGCATATTCGAGTCGAAATAGCTTTTGAAGGTAACTTTGTTGCAAAAAGAAATTCTAAAATTTTGTCCTCCCTTCAACCGAAAATTTTTATGAACCATAGCATATAACTTTTACAAAATACAGTTCCAAAATCTGTGTTCTCTTTTCAACCGAAAATTGCTCCGAATAAAAGTAGATAACTCTGTTGCAAAATACATTTCCAAAATCTTTATCCGCTCTTTATTCAAAAATTGCTTTGAACAAGAGTAGATAACTGCTTTGTAAAATACAGTTCCAAAACATTTGCCCTCTCTTCTACCGAAAATTGCTATGAACAAGAGTAGAAAACATTGCTACAAAATACAATTCCAAAATAGTTGTGCTCTCTTTAACCGGAAATTGCTCTGAACAAAACTAGATATTCTTTTTGCAAAATACAGCTCCAACATCTTTGTCCTCTCTTCAACCTAAAATTGCTCTGAACAAAAGTATATACTTTCTCTGAAAAATACAGTTTCAAAATCTTTGTCCTTTCTTTAACGGAAAAATACTTTGAACAAATACTTTGTTGTAAAATACAGTTCCAAAATATATGTCTTCTCTTCAACCACAAATTGCTCTAAATAAGACTAGATGACATACATTTCTAAAGTTTTTTTCTCTCTTCAACTGAAAACTTCTCTAAACAAAAGTAGATAATTTTGTTGCAAAATAGAGTTTCAAAAGCTTTGTCCTCTCTTCAACCGAAAATTGCTCTGAACAAGAGTAGATAACACTTTTGCCAAATACAGTTCCAAAATCTTTTTCCTCTGTTCAGTCGAACATCGCTCCAAATAAGTGTAGTTGATTTTTTGGCAAAATACATTTCCAAAATTTTTGACCTCTCTTCTCACCGAAAATTGTTTTGAACAAGAGTAGATAATTTTG
Organism: Ascarosepion bandense; assembly: GCA_037127315.1. Lineage (NCBI taxonomy): Eukaryota > Metazoa > Mollusca > Cephalopoda > Sepiida > Sepiidae > Ascarosepion > Ascarosepion bandense. The sequence continues at coordinate 2,927,440 of JBBBDQ010001604.1, forward strand.
TTGCAAAACACATTTCCAAAGTCTTTGCCCTTTTTTCAACCGAAAATTGCTGTGAACAAGAATAGTTAACTTTATTTCAAAATACAGTTACAAAATCTTTGTTTTCTATTCAACTAAAAACTGTTCGTCGTGCTTCATTTTGGTATTAGATAAAACCTATTATACTATACAACTCAAGAGAAAAAGAATAAATTATTTTTTAGAAAATATCACCTTTTATATTTGTCTTTTTTGTAAACAACCCTGTAATTTATATTTTATTTAATTTTAAAAACTGTTGATGTGCGACTATTTAACACGCGAAACGCTTAACTGAACAAAGAAACTTTGCATGACCGCATGAGTTATACAGTAGATAAAGGTTGAAGAATCAATCAGTTGAAACACAGTAAGGGAAAGTATGTGAGCCTGAATATCTTTTTTTTTTTTAATCATTTCACCCCGAGCAAGGCGGAAATGCCACTGATGTGCAGGGGATTACGTAAATGTAAAAAGATTAATTAGAAAAGAGTGAGGAATACAAACTAGTTAGAAAGGAACAATAGAAAGCTGAGAAAGCAGGTGCGATGACAGATACATAGTTGGAGAAAGGGAAGGTTATACAGAGGAGGGGAAAGACCTAGAGGCTAGTGGTTAGTAGATGAGTATTGACTTTGCATTTAAATTTCTGCAGGTTGTAGCCGTCAGGAAAGCAAGAATACGGGAGCGAGTTCCACAGGTGGGAAGTGCGAGAGAAGAAGCTGCAGGAGTAGAATTGTCGTCTGCATTTGGTTAACCTGACTGTGAATGGGTGGGACCCAGTTGCGAGTCTGGTTGCGCGAGTAAACACCTGTTGAGGAGGCATCAGTGACTTAAGTTCGTCTGAGCAGAAGCCATGAAAGTATTTATAGAAGAGACAGAGGGAGGCCACATTTCGACGGTGGGGAATCTTATTGAATACTGAGAATAATTAATTACAGAAAATAGAAAAGCAAAAAAAGAAATCGGCCGAAACATTTATTGATTTTGTTTTGTATGGTTTATCAACGCTTTTATAGATTTTTTAAAGACGAAACTTATTTTAGAATTTAAGAATATTCTTTTCGCGAGTAAATTTTATTAACAATGTTTTTAGAATGACACTTCTTACTTCTTAACTAATAGCTTCCAGATGTTTATTTACGCCTACGTGATTGTAACGAAACCAACAGAATCCGAACTCGCCTGTCTGAGATCTCATTCCGACCCGCTATTTACACCATCCGCACATTCATGATTTACTTATAGAAATAACTAGAACGAAAATATTAATCCAAACAATTTGTTTAATCTTATTTAAAATTTAAGTATATTTTTTTTATTTGTCTATATTTATGAGATGAATTCGTATTTTCACTAATTACATTGTTCGAGGATGTGCGTTGGGGTGCATTGGATATCGGCTCGGAACGAGAAATCGGTGAGCCGAGTTCGAATTCCAGCTGTTTTCATTGCATTCACTTACGCGCAAATACCATTGGGAAAGGTATTAATCCGCCTATTCCTTCCAATTACGGGTTAAATAACAGGAAAGATTGGGTTCTATAGCCTTGGCTGGCAACCAGTCTACCGCAAAAAGCAATGGCAACCTACAACCCAGTCAGTCATGTCTCTGTCGAGTCATGATCACCCAAAGCGTGTATTACGTATGGCACTCAAATGACTGACTTTGTTCGAACTATTGGAACTATTATTTTGGTAATACAAAATTTGGAAATGTATTTTGCAACAAAATTATTTACTCTTGCTCAGAGCAATTTTCGGTTGAAGAGACGACAATGATTTTGGAACTGTATATTGCATCAAGTTATATACTCTTGTTTAGAGGTAATTTCGGTTGAAGTGAGGAGAAAGATTTTGAAACTGTATTTTCAACAAAACTATCAACTCTTGTTCAGAGCGTTTCTCGTTTAAAGAAATGACAAAAATTTTGAAATCGTGTTTTGCCACAAAGTAATTTACATTTGTTCAGAGCAATTTGTACTTTGATTGAAAAGAGGATAAAGATTTAGGAAATGTATTTTGCAGCAATGTTATCTACTATTGTTCAGAGCAATTTTCAGTTGAAGAGAAGACAAATATTTTGGAAGTAGATTGTTCCTTGAAATTATCGGTTGAAGAGAGGAGAAAAATTTTGGAATTGTATATTCAACACAGTTATCTTATCTTGTTCAGAGCAATTTTGGTTGAAGAGGGAACAAAGATTTTCGTACCATATTTTGAAACAAAGTTATCTATTTTTGTTCAGAAATTTTTCGTTTGAAGAGAGGACAAAGATTTTGGAATCATATTTTGAAACAAATTTATCTACTTTTGTTCAGAGATTTTTTGTTTGAATAGAGGACAAAAATTTTGGAGCCATATTTTGAAACAAAGTTATCTAGTTTGTACAGAGATATATTCGTTTGAAGAGATGACAAAGATTTTGGAACCATATTTTGAAACAAATTTATCTGTTCTTGTTCACAGATTTTTAGTTTGAAGAGAGAACAAAGATTTTAGAAACATATTTTGAAACAAAGTTATCTATTTTAGTTCAGAGATTTTTTGTTTGAAAAGAGGACAAAGATTTTGCAACCATATTTTGAAACAAACTTATCTACTTTTGTTCAGACATTTTTCGTTTGAAGAGAAGACAAAGATTTTAGAACCATATTTTGAAACAAAATTAACTATTTCTGTTTAGAGATTTTTCGTTTGAACAGAGGACAAACATATTGGAACCATGTATTGAAACAGATTTACATACATTTTTCAGAGATCTTCTTTTGAAGAGAAGACAAAAATTTTGGAACCATATATTGAAACAAAGTTATCTACTTAAATTCATATGTTTTTCGTTTGAAGAGATGACAAAGATATTGGAACCATATTTTCAAAACATATGTATCTAATTTTGTTAAAAAATTTTTCGTTTGAAGAGAGGACAAAGATATTCGAACCATATTTTGAAACAGAGTTATCTGATTTTATTAAGAGATTTTTCGTTTGAAGAGAAGACAAAGATTTTAGAACATATTTTAAAACAAGGTTACTATATTTGTTCAGAGATTTTTCGTTTGAAGAAGGGACAAACATTTCGGAACCATATTTTGAAACAAATTCATCTACATTTGTTCAAAGTTTTTCGTTTGAAGTGAGGACATCATTTTAGAACCATGTTTTGAAACAAAGTTGTCTATTTTGTTCAGAGATTATTCTTTTGAACTTATGACAAATATTTTGGAACCATATTTTGAAACAAATTTATATACATTTGTTCGGAGACTTTTCGTTTGAACAAAGGACAAAGAGTTTAGAACCATATTTTGAAACAACGTTAACTACTTTTGTTTACAGATGTTGCATTTGAAGAGAGGGCAAACATTTTGGAAACATATTTTCAATCATAGTTAACTGCTATTTTTCAAATATTTTTCGCTTGAAGAGGAACAAAGATTTTGGAACCATATTTTGAAACAAAGTTATCTGCTCTTGTTCAAACATTTTTCGTTTGAAAAGAGAACAAAGATTTTAGAACCATATTTTGAAACAAATTTATCTACTTTTGTTAAGAGATTCTTTGTTTGAGGAGAGAACAAAGATTTTAGAACCATATTTTGAAACAAATTTATCTACTTTTGTTCAGAGATTCTTTGTTTGAGGAGAGAACAAAGATATTGGAACCATATTTTGAAACATAGTTATCTACTATTGTTGAGACATTTTCCGTTTGAAGAGAGGACAAAGATTTTGGAAACATATTTTGAAACAAGTAATCTGCACTTGTTCAGGGATTTTTCGTTTAAAGAGAGAAAAAAGATATTAGAACCATATTTTCAAACAAAGTTATCTACTTTTTCGTTCAGAGATTTTTCGTTTGAAGAGAGGACAAATATATTGGAACCATATTTTGAAACAAAATCATATACTTTTGTCCAAAGATTTTTTGTTTGAAGAGAGGACAGAACCTTATTTTGAAACTAATTTATCTATTTTGTTCAGAGATATTTTGTTTGAAGGGATGACAAAGATTTTGGAACCATATTTTGAAACAAATCTATATACTTTTGTACATAGATTTTCTTTTGAAGTGTGAACAAATATTGAGAACCTTATTTTGAAACTAATTTATCTACTTTTGTTCAGACATTTTTCGTTTGAAGAGAGGACAAAGATATTCGAACCATATTTTGAAACTGAGTTATCTGATTTTATTAAGAGATTTTTCGTTTGAAGAGAAGACAAAGATTTTAGAACATGTTTTGAAACAAGGTTACTATATTTGTTCAGAGATTTTTCGTTTGACGATATAACAAAGATTTTGGAACCATATTTTGAAACAAATTTATCTACATTTGTTTGGTGACTTTTCGTTTGAACAAAGGACAAAGAGTTTAGAACCATATTTTGAAACAACGTTAACTACTCTTGTTTACAGATGTTGCATTTGAAGAGAGGGCGAACATTTTGGAAACATTTTGAATCATAGTTAACTGCTATTTTTCAAATATTTTTCGCTTGGAGAGGAACAAAGATTTTAGAACCATATTTTGAAATATATTTATCTACTTTTGTTCAGAGATTTTCGTTTGAAGTGTTGTCAAAAATTTTGGAACCATATTTTGAAACAAAGTTATCTGCTCTTGATCAGCCATTTTTCGTTTGAAAAGAGAACATTGATTTTGGAACCATATTTTGAAACAAATTGATCTACTTTTTTTCAGAGATTCTTTGCTTGAGGAGAAAACAAAGATATTGGAACCATATTTTGAAACATAGTTATCGACTTTTGTTCGGAGATTTTTCTTTTGAAGAGAGGAGAAATGTTTTAGAACCATATTTTGAAACACAGTTATCTACTATTGTTGAGACATTTTCCGTTTGAAGAAAGGACAAAGATTTTGGAAACATTTTGAAACAAGTAATCTGCACTTGTTCAGAGATTTTCGTTTAAATAGAGAAAAAAGATTTTAGAACCATATTTTGAAACAAAGTTATCTACTTTTGTTCAAAGATTTTTCGTTTCAAGAGAGGACAGAACCTTATATTGAAACTAATTTATTTTATTTTGTTCAGAGATATTTTGTTTGAAGTGATGACAAAGATTTTGGAACCATATTTTGAAACAAAGTTATCTGCACTTGTTCAGAGAATTTTTTTTTGCAGAGAGAACAAAGATTTTGGAACCATATTTTGAAACAAATTTATCTACTTTTGTACAGAGATTTTCTTTTGAAGTGAGGACAAATATTTTAGAACCTAATTTTGAAACTAATTCATCTACTTTTGTTCATAGATTTTTCGTTTGAAGAGAGGACAAAGATTTTGGAAACATATTTTGAAACAGTGTTGTCTACTTTTGTTGAGACATTGTCCGTTTGACGAATGGACAAAGATTTTGGAAACATATTTTGAAACAAGGAATCTGCACTTGTTCAGAGATTTTTTATTTAAATAGAGAAAAAGGATTTTAGAACCATATTTTGAAATAAAGTTATCTACTTTTGTTCAGAGATTTTTTGTTTAAACAGAGGACAAATATATTGGAACTATATTTTGAAACAAAATCATATATTTTGTTCAAAGACTTTTCGTTTCAAGAGAGGACAGAACCTTATATTGAAACTAATTCATTTTATTTTGTTCAGAGATATTTTGTTTAAAGTGATGACAAAGATTTTGGAACCATATTTTGAAACAAATTTATGTACTTTTCTACAGAGATTTTCTTTTGAAGTGAGGACAAATATTTTAGAACCTAATTTTGAAACTAATTCATCTACTTTTGTTCATAGATTTTTCGTTTGAAGAGAGGACAAAGATTTTGGAAACATATTTTGAAACAGTGTTGTCTACTTTTGTTGAGACATTGTCCGTTTGAAGAATGGACAAAGATTTTGGAAACATATTTTGAAACAAGGAATCTGCACTTGTTCAGAGATTTTTTATTTAAATAGACAAAAAGGATTTTAGAACCATATTTTGAAATAAAGTTATCTACTTTTGTTCAGAGATTTTTTGTTTAAACAGAGGACAAATATATTGGAACTATATTTTGAAAAGTTTCAAGAGAGGACAGAAACTTATATTGAAACTAATTTATTTTATTTTTGCAGAGATATTTTGTTTGAAGTGATGACAAAGATTTTGGAACCATCTTTTGAAACAAATTTATCTGCACTTGTTCAGAGAATTTTTGTTTGCAGAGAAAACAAAGATTTTAGAACCATATTTTGAAACAAATTTATCTACTTTTGTTCAGAGATTTTCTTTTGAAGACAGAACAAAGATTTTAGAACCATATTTTGAAAGTTATTTACTTTTGTTCAGAGGTTTTTCGTTTGAACAGAGTACAAAGATTTTAGAACCTTTTAGAATATTTTGAAACAAAGTTGTCGAATTTGTTTCGGAGATTTTTTAGTTTGAAGAGAGGACAAAATTTTGGAACCATATTTTGAAACAAATTTATCCAGGTTTGTTCAGAGATTTTTCATTTGAAAAGATGACGAAGATTTTAGAATCATATTTTGATAAAAGTTATCTACTTTTGTTCAGAGAATTTTCGTTCGAAGGGAGGACAAAGATTTTGGAACCGTATTTTGAAACAAATTTAACTACTTTTGTTCAGAGATTTTTCGTTTGTAGAGGACAACGATTTTAGAACCCTATAGTGAAAAACTTTACTTTTGTTTACAATTTTTCCGTTTGACGAGAGGACAAACATTTTGGAACCATATTTTGAAACATAGTTATCTACTTTTGTTCAGAGAGTTTTCGTTTGAAGTGAGAATAAATATTTAGAACCTATTTTGAAAGAAATGTATCTACCTTTGGATAGAGTTTTCGTTTGAATTGAAGAAAACGATTTTGGAACCATATTTTGAAACAATTTTTTCTACATTTGTTCAGAGATGTTTTGTTTGAAATGCAGACAATGATTTTCGGACCCTATTCTGAAACAATATTATCTACTTTTGTTCAGAGATTTTCGTTTGAAGAGATGGCAAAGATTTTGGAAACATTTTGAAACAAAGCTATCTACTTTTGTTTAGAGATTTTTCGATTGAATACAGAACAAAGATTTTAGAACCAGATTTTGAAATAAATTATGTTTTCTTGCTTAGAAATGTTTCGTTTGAAGAGAAGACAAAGATTTTGGAAACATTTTGAAATTACTCTACATTTGTTCAGAGATTTTCGATTGAACAGAGGACAAATTTTTTGGAACCATATTTTGTAACATAGTTATTTGCTCTTGTTAAGAGATTTTTCGTTTGAAGAGAGATGAAAGATTTTAGAACCATATTTCGAAACAAATTTATCTACATTTGGTGAGAGTTCCTTCGTTTGAATTGAGGAGAAATATTTTGGAACAATATTTTGAAGCAAACTTATCTACATTTCGTTTGAAGAGAAGACAAAGATTTAGGAACCATATTTTGAAACAAATTTATCTACTGATGCTCAGAGGTTTTTTTGAAGGGATGAGAAATATATTGGAACCTTATTTTGAAACATATTTAACGACTTTTGTTCAGAGATATTTCGTTTGAAGAGAGGACAAAGATTTTGGAACCATATTTTGAAACAAAGTTATCTACATTTGTTCAGAAATTTTTCTTTTGAAGAGAGGACAAAGGTTTTGGAACCATATTTTGCAACAAATTTATCTACTTTTGTTCAGAGATTTTTCGTTTGAAAACAGAACAAACTGAACCATATTGTGAAACAAAGTTATCTGCTCTTATTTAGAGATATTTCGTTTGAAGAGAGCACAAAGATTATGAAACCGTATTTTGAAACAAAGTTATCTGCTTTTGTTCAGAGATTTTTCGTTTGAACAGAGGACAAAGACTTTAGAAATATATTTTGAAACAAAGTTATCTACTTTTGCTTAGAGGTTTTTCGTTTGAAGACAGAACAAAGATTTGAGAACCATATTTTGAAACAAATTTATCTACTTTTGTTTAGAAATTTTTCGTTTGAAGAGAGAGCAATCGTTATGGAACCATCTTTTGAAACATAGTTATCTGCTCTGGTTTAGAGATTTTTCGTTTGAACAGAAGACAAAGATTTTGAAACCATATTTTGAAACAAAGTTATCTACTTTTCTTCAGAGATTTTTCGTTTGAAGAGAGGACAAAGATATTAGAAACATATGTTGAAACAAAGTTATCTGATCATGTTTAGAGATTTTTCCTTTGAAGAGTGGACAAATATTTTGGAAGCATATTTTAAAAGATATTTATCGACTTTTGTTCAGAGAGGTTTCGTTTGAGAAGATTTTTCGTTTAAAGAGAGGACAACGATTTTGGAGCGATATTTTGAAACAAATTTATCTACTTTTCTTCTGAGATTTTTTGTTTGAAGTGAAGACAAAGATTTCAGAACCTTATTTTGCAACAAATTTATAGATTTTCTTTTGTTTGAAGGGATGACAAAGATTTTTTGGAACCATATTTTGAAACAATCTATCTACTTTTGTTCAGAGATCTTTCACTTAAACAGAGGACAAATATATTGGAACCATAATTTGAAACAAAGTCATATACATTTGTTCAAAGATTTTTCGTTTGAACTGAGGAGAAAGATTTCAGAAACTTATTTATCGATTTTCTTCAGAGATATTTCGTTTAAAGGGTTGACAAAGATTTTGGAACCATATTTTGAAACAAAGTACTCTGCACCTGTTCAGAGATTTTCGTTTGAAAAGAGAATAAAGATTAGAGCCATATTTTGAAACAAATATATCTACTTTTGTACAAGGATTTTTCGTTTGAAGTGAGGACAAATACTTTAGAACCATATTTTGAAACATAATTATCTACTTTTTTCAAATATATTTCGTTTCCAGACAGGACAAAAATTTTGGAAACATTTTTTGAAACGAAGTAATCTGAGATTTTTCGTTTGAAGAGAGAACAAAGATTTTGGAACCATATTTTGAAAGAAAGTTATTTACATTTGTTTAGAGATTTTTTGTTTGAAGGGAGGAGAAACATTTTGGAACCATATTTTGAAACAGATATCTGCTCTTGTACAGAGATTTTTCGTTTGAAGAGAGAACAATGATTTTTTAACCATGTTTTTGAAACAAAGTTATCTACATTTGTTCAGAGATGTTTCGTTTGTAGTGAAGACAAATATATTGGAACCATATTTTGAAATAAATTTTTCTACTTTTGTTCAGAGATTTTTGATTTGACATGAGAACAAATATTCTACAACCTTATTTTGAAACAAAGTTATCTACATTTGTTCAGAGATATTTCATTTGAAGAGCAGACAAACCTTTCTGGGACCATATTTTGAAACATAGTTATCTACTTTTGTTCAGTAATTTTTCGTTTGAAGAAAGGACAACGATTTTCGAACCCTATTTTGAAAGAAATTTATCTACTTTTGTGCAAAGTTTTTCGTTTAATGAGAGGACAAAAATTTTGGAACTACATTTTGAAACAATGTTATGTACATTTGTTTAGAGATTTTTCGTTTGAACAGAATACAAACATTTTAGAACCATGTTTTGAAACAAAGTTCTCTACATTTGTTCATAGATTTTTTCTTTGTACAGAGGACGAAGATTTTAGAACCATATTTTGAAACAAAGTTAACTACTTTTGTTTTGAAATTTTTCTATTGAAGAGAGAGTATACATTATGGAACCATATTTTGAAATATAGTTATCTGCTCTTGTTCAGAGAGTTTTGGTTTGAAGAGAAGACAAAGAATTTGGAACCATATTTTGAAACAAATTATCTACTTTTGTTTGAAGATTTTTCGTTTGAAGAGAGAACTAAGATTTTCAAACCATATTTTGAAACAAAGTTATCTAATTTGGTTCAGAGATTTTTGTTTGAAGAGAGGTCAAAGATTTTGGAACCATATTTTGAAACAAATTTATACATCTTTGTTCAGAGACTTTTCGTTTAAGGAGATGACAAAGATATTGTAACCAAATATTGAAACAAAGTTAACTAATTTTGTTTATAGTTTTTTCCGTTTGAAGAGAGGGCAAAGTTTTTTTTAACCATTTTGAAACAAAGTTATCCACTTTTGTTCAGAGATGTTTCTTTGAATACAGAACAAAATTTTGGAACCATATTTTGAAACAAATTTATCTGATATTGTTTAGCGATTTTTCGTTTGAAGAGAGGGCAAAGAATTTACAACCATATTTTGAAGCAAAGTTAACTACTTTTGTTTATAGATTTTCCTTTTGAAGAGAGAAGAAACATTTTGGAACCATATTTTGAAACAAAGTTATTTACATTTGTCCAGAGGTTTTGCGTTTGAAGAGAAGACAAAGATTTTCGAACAATATTTTGAAACAAAATTATCTAATTTTGTTCAGAGATTTTTTGTTTGAAGAAAGGACAAAGATTTTTTTACCATTTTTTGAAACAAAGTTATCTTCTTTTCTGCTGAACATTACCGTTTTTTTTTTTTTTTTTTTTTTAATCATATCACCCCGAGCAAGGCGGTAATGCCACTGATGCGCAAGGGGCTACGTAAGGGTAAAAAGAACGGAAAAGAGAAAGCCGGAAACCGCATCCTAAACAGGAAACAAGGGATGAGCCTCTTCACCTGTTCAATAGATGTGGGTGGAGTGTGAACCGGGCGATAGTTTAGTCTATCTACTCCAATTGAAAAAAAAAATAAAAAAAAAATAAATAAAATAAAATAATAAAAGAAAAGAGTGAAAAGATTGGAAAAGAGAAAACCGGGAACCGCATCCTAATCAGGAAACAAGGGATGAGCCTCTTCACCTGTTCAATAGATGTGGGTGGAGTGTGAACCGGGCGATAGTTTAGTCTATCTACTCCAATTGAAAAAAAAAATAAATAAATAAATAAAATAAAATAATAAAGGAAAAGAGTGAAAAGATTGGAAAAGAGAAAACCGGGAACCGCATCCTAAACAGGAAACAAGGGATGAGCCTCTTCACCTGTTCAATAGATGTGGGTGGAGTGTGAACCGGACGATAGTTTAGTCTATCTACTCCAATTGAAAAAAAAAATAAATAAATAAATAAAATAATAAAGGAAAACAGTGAAAAGATTGGAAAAGAGAAAACCGGGAACCGCATCCTAAACAGGAAACAAGGGATGAGCCTCTTCACCTGTTCAATAGATGTGGGTGGAGTGTGAACCGGGCGATAGTTTAGTCTATCTACTCCAATTGAAAAAAAAAATAAATAAATAAAATAAAATAATAAAAGAAAAGAGTGAAAAGATTGGAAAAGAGAAAACCGGGAACCGCATCCTAAACAGGAAACAAGGGATGAGCCTCTTCACCTGTTCAATAGATGTGGGTGGAGTGTGAACCGGGCGATAGTTTAGTCTATCTACTCCAATTGAAAAAAAAAAAATAAATAAATAAAATAATAAAGGAAAAGAGTGAAAAGATTGGAAAAGAGAATAAAGACCGAAAAAGAGAGAGATGAACCGGGAACCCCTTCCTAAACAAGAAACAAGGCGATCACCTCTACTCCTGTCCATAAGAAGGGGATGGAGTGTAAGACCGGGCGATAGAAGGTACTATCTACTCCAATTAAAAAAAAAAAAAAGAATAAATGTGTGACTGAAGTTAACTAAGTTTTAACTTAGTAAAAGTCAAACCTAAATTTGATAATTAAGAACAATTTACACAAAAGTTAGACAGAAAAGATAAGAACCGAAATAAAATAAAATAAAAAATACAAATCAAAATACAAATCAAAATGAATAAATAGTTAATACAAAAAATAAGATCACACTGGCTAAACTCACCAAGTTTCAGGCTGGCTGACAGAAAAAAGTTAAGAAAATTTCAAAAATTTTCTTCATTTTGTTTTTTCTATACAGTTCTGGAGAGATTAAGTTACCTTAAGTAAGCAGTAACAGACAGTAGTGTGATGGGGGGGGGAATCACCTCCAAGCCATGTGTCCAGTTAGCAGGGGAATGACAGAGAACAATAAAAAAAAAAAAAAAACATGGCCGGTCTTAGAATTCCTACATATAACCAAAACCCTAATATACCAAACCTAAATTTGATAATTAAGAACAATTTACACAAAAGTTAGACAGAAAAGATAAGAACCGAAATAAAATAAAATAAAAAATACAAATCAAAATACAAATCAAAATGAATAAATAGTTAATACAAAAAATAAGATCACACTGGCTAAACTCACCAAGTTTCAGGCTGGCTGACAGAAAAAAGTTAAGAAAATTTCAAAAATTTTCTTCATTTTGTTTTTTCTATACAGTTCTGGAGAGATTAAGTTACCTTAAGTAAGCAGTAACAGACAGTAGTGTGATGGGGGGGGGAATCACCTCCAAGCCATGTGTCCAGTTAGCAGGGGAATGACAGAGAACAATAAAAAAAAAAAAAAAACATGGCCGGTCTTAGAATTCCTACATATAACCAAAACCCTAATATACCAAACCTAAATTTGATAATTAAGAACAATTTACACAAAAGTTAGACAGAAAAGATAAGAACCGAAATAAAATAAAATAAAAAATACAAATCAAAATACAAATCAAAATGAATAAATAGTTAATACAAAAAATAAGATCACACTGGCTAAACTCACCAAGTTTCAGGCTGGCTGACAGAAAAAAGTTAAGAAAATTTCAAAAATTTTCTTCATTTTGTTTTTTCTATACAGTTCTGGAGAGATTAAGTTACCTTAAGTAAGCAGTAACAGACAGTAGTGTGATGGGGGGGAATCACCTCCAAGCCATGTGTCCAGTTAGCAGGGGAATGACAGAGAACAATAAAAAAAAAAAAAAAAAAACATGGCCGGTCTTAGAATTCCTACATATAACCAAAACCCTAATATACCAAACCTAAATTTGATAATTAAGAACAATTTACACAAAAGTTAGACAGAAAAGATAAGAACCGAAATAAAATAAAATAAAAAATACAAATCAAAATACAAATCAAAATGAATAAATAGTTAATACAAAAAATAAGATCACACTGGCTAAACTCACCAAGTTTCAGGCTGGCTGACAGAAAAAAGTTAAGAAAATTTCAAAAATTTTCTTCATTTTGTTTTTTCTATACAGTTCTGGAGAGATTAAGTTACCTTAAGTAAGCAGTAACAGACAGTAGTGTGATGCGGGGGGGAATCACCTCCAAGCCATGTGTCCAGTTAGCAGGGGAATGACAGAGAACAATAAAAAAAAAAAAAACATGGCCGGTCTTAGAATTCCTACATATAACCAAAACCCTAATATACCAAACCTAAATTTGATAATTAAGAACAATTTACACAAAAGTTAGACAGAAAAGATAAGAACCGAAATAAAATAAAATAAAAAATACAAATCAAAATACAAATCAAAATGAATAAATAGTTAATACAAAAAATAAGATCACACTGGCTAAACTCACCAAGTTTCAGGCTGGCTGACAGAAAAAAGTTAAGAAAATTTCAAAAATTTTCTTCATTTTGTTTTTTCTATACAGTTCTGGAGAGATTAAGTTACCTTAAGTAAGCAGTAACAGACAGTAGTGTGATGGGGGGGGGGAATCACCTCCAAGCCATGTGTCCAGTTAGCAGGGGAATGACAGAGAACAATAAAAAAAAAAAAAAAAAAAACATGGCCGGTCTTAGAATTCCTACATATAACCAAAACCCTAATATACCAAACCTAAATTTGATAATTAAGAACAATTTACACAAAAGTTAGACAGAAAAGATAAGAACCGAAATAAAATAAAATAAAAAATACAAATCAAAATACAAATCAAAATGAATAAATAGTTAATACAAAAAATAAGATCACACTGGCTAAACTCACCAAGTTTCAGGCTGGCTGACAGAAAAAAGTTAAGAAAATTTCAAAAATTTTCTTCATTTTGTTTTTTCTATACAGTTCTGGAGAGATTAAGTTACCTTAAGTAAGCAGTAACAGACAGTAGTGTGAAGAGAGAACAAAGATATTGGAACCATATTTTCAAACAAATTTATCTACTTTTGTTCAGATATTTTTCATTTGAAGAGGGAACAAAGATTTTGGAAACATATCTTGAAACAAATTTATCTACTTTTGTTCAGAGATTTTTCGTTTAAAGAGAGGACAAAGATATTGGAACAATATTTTGAAACAAATTTATCTACTTTTGTTCAGAGGTTTTTGTTTGACGATTTAACAAAGATTTTAGAACTATATTTTGAAACAAATTTATCTACTTTTGTTCGGAAATTTTTCGTTTGAAGTTTTGACAAAGATTTAGGAACCATATTTTTAAACAATTTATCTGCTCTTATTCAGAGAGTTTTCGTTTGAAGAGAGAACAAGGATTTTTTAACCATATTTTGAAGAAAATTATTTCATTTTGTTCAGAGATTTTCCTTTGAAAATAAGACAAAGATTTCTGAACAAATTGAAACAAATTTATCTACTTTTGTTCAGAGATTTTCCGTTTCAAGAGAGGACAAAGATTTTACAACCATATTTTGAAACATAGGCATCTACATTTTTAAGTGTTTTTTTTTGTTTGAAGCGAGGACAAAGATATTGGAATCATGTTTTGAAACAGTTATCTACATTTGTTCAGAGATTTTTCTTTCGATGGGAAGACAAAGATTTTGAACCATAGTTTGTTCAGAGAATTTTCGTTTGAAGAGAGAAAAAATTTTAGAACCATATTTTGAGACAATGTTATCTACTTTGGTTCAGAGATTTTTCGTTTGAAGAGAGGACAACTATTTTCGAACCATATTATGAAACAAATTTATCCAATTTTGTTCAGAGATATTTGTTTGAAAAGAGGACAAAGATATTGGAACCACATTTTGAAACAAATTTATCTACTTTTGTTCCGAGATTTTTCCTTTGAAGAGAGAAGAGAGAACAAAGATTTTAAAACCATATATGGAAACAAATATATCTACTTTTCTTTAGAGATTTTAGTTTGAAGGGAGGACAAACATTTTGGAACCATATTTTGAAACTTAGTTATCTAATCTTGTTCAGAGATTATTCGTTAAAAGAAAGAACAAAAATTTTAGAACCATATTTTAAACAAACATCGATTTTTGTCAAAGATTTTTCGTTTGAAGAGGGGAGAAAGATGTTGCAACCATATTTTAAAATAAAGTTATGTACTTTTGTTCAGAGATGTTTCGTTTGAAGAGCGTATAATGAGTTTCTAACCTTATTCTGAAACAATGTTTTCTACTTTTGTTCAGAGTTTTTCGTTTTCAGACAGGGCAAATATTTTGGAAACATATATTGAAACAAATTATCTACTTTTGTTTAGAAATATTTCGTTTGATGACAGTACAAAGATTTTTAACCATATTTTGAAACAAAGTTATCTGCTCTTGTTTAGTGATTTTTCGCTTGAAGAGAGGATAAAGATTTTGGAACCATAATTTGAAACAATGTTATCTACTTTTGTTCAGAGATTTTCGTTTGAAGGGAGGACAAAGATGTTAGAAACATATCTGAAACAAATATATCTACTTTTGTTCAGAGATTTTTCGTTTAAAGAGAAGAAAAAGATTTTGGAACCAAATTTTGAAACAAATTTAGCTACTTTTGTTCAGAGATTTTCGTTTGAAGTGAGGACAAATATATTAGAACCATATTTTGAAACAATGCTGTTTGCATTTGTTCAGTCTTTTCCTTTGAAGAGATGACAAATATTTTAGAACCATATTTTGAAACAAAGTTATCTGTCTTGTTCAGAGATTGTTCGTTTGAAGAGGGAACAAAGATTTTAGAACCATAATTTGAAACAAAGTTTTCTACTTTTGTTCAGAAATTTTTTGTTTGAAGAGAGCACAAAAACATTAGAAACATATTTTGAAATAAATTTATCTACCGTTGTTCAGATATTTTTTGTTTGAAGAGAGAACAAAGATTTTAGAACCATATTTTGAAACAATGTTATCTGCTCTTGTTTAGAGATTTTTCATTTGGCACGAGAACAAAGTTCTAGAACCATATTTCGAAACAAAGTTATCTACTTTTGTTCAGAGATATCTCGTTTGAAGAGAGAACAAATATATTGGAACTATATTTTGAGACAAATTTATCTACTCTTGTTCAGAGATTTTTCGTTTGATGAGAGGACACAAATTTGGAACCATATTTCGAAACAATGTTATATACATTTCTTCCGAGATTTTTCGTCTGGGGAGAAGAGAAAGATATTTGAACCTTATTTTATAACTAAGTTATCTACTTTTTTCAGAGATTTTTCGTTTGAAGAGAGGACAAAAATTTTGGAACCATATTTCTGGCATCGATGTTTTTATCCCGGCCAGGAAATTCCAACTAAAATTAAATTCGTCCCCCTGGTTCTCACCCGCTTTCTCGGCCGCCATTGCCCACCGGGACCATTTCTTCCGGCTCTATCGAAGCTGCTCGTCGAACCAAAACAGGCGCCTTTTCGCCTCAGCACGGAACAAGTGTAAAAAAGGACTGAACGAAGCTAAGAGGGCGTTTGCTACCAGAATGAGGCAACGCATATCATCCTCTAAGTTTGCCTCCAAAGATTGCTGGAGTCTCTGCAAAAGCGTACTCAACAAGAACAAGACTTCAATACCCCCACTAATCAATGAGTTTGAAGTTCTCACCTACCCAGCGGACAAGGCTGAATGCTTTTCCCGTAGATTCTCCACCAATTCGACACTGGACTCGTTAGGAATACCTACACCCGAATTCCCACCCAGAACTAAGGCTCAACTAAATAGCGTTCACATTACACCCACGCTGGTCGCCCGGATAATTGCACAACTTGACCCACAAAAAGCGAGCGGCGGTGACGGAATCCCAGTCATAGTACTGAAGAAATGTGCCTCAGAACTCTCCTCTGTCCTCTCTAAACTCTATAACCTCTGCCTATCTGCTTCCTGTTTTCCTGCCTGTTGGAAGTCCTCCTGTGTAGTTCCTATATTTAAGAATTCTGGCGAACCCTCAGACCCCGCCAATTACCGTCCTATTAGTCTCCTTCCGATCTTTGGCAAAGTTTTCGAAGCCATTATCAACGCCGAGGTGATTCAGCATCTCACGGCCAACAGGCTTCTCTCTGACAAACAGTACGGATTTCGCATCACCAGGTCTACTGCTGATATGCTAACGACCATTACCGAGTACATATACCGGGCACTTGACAAGAATGGCGAAGTCCAAACCGTTGCCTTGAATATCTCCAAAGCGTTCGATAGGGTCTGGCACGCTGGCCTCTTGTGCAAACTGCGGAGCTACGGAATAACTGGACATCTGTTTGACCTCATCCAGTCATTCCTCTCTAACCGCACATTGAAGGTGGTATTAAATGGGCATGCCTCCCAAAACTACCATACGAACGCGGGCGTCCCTCAAGGTTCTATACTAGGTCCCACGCTCTTTCTGATCTACATTAATGATCTCCCCGACGCCATTAGACCCCAAGTTGGCATGTATGCCGATGACATCTACTCTCGCATCGATCAAAAACCAGGTGTGGACGACAAAGTGAACCTCGCTACCGTGCTTGAAAAGGACCTCCAATCCGTAGTGGCCTGTGGTAGGAAATGGCTAGTAAATTTCAATGCCTCTAAAACGAAGCTGTTATCAACTAACCACCATCGTCAATCGCATCTACCTCCCATTAGCATGGGACAGGCTAGCCTCCCAGAGAGTAAAATACTACGACTCCTTGGCCTTACACTTTCGGCGGACCTCAAATGGAATGACTATATCGAATACATTGCCAAATCTGCTGCTATGAAAGTCGGCTCTCTGTGCAGGGCCCGTAAGATTTCCCAACTGAATCTATTCTGCACATATACTAATCTACCATCCGCCCATGTATTGATTATTGCTGCCATATCTGGTCGGGAGCCCCTGCTGCTCTCCTTGGGCTTCTTGACAAAATACAAAGGAGGATCTGTAACAAGGTTGATACTAACTTGGCAGACCGGCTGCAACCACTCTCTCACCGGCGTTATGTGGCTTCCCTGTGCCTCTTCTACAAGTACTTTCATGGCTTCTGCTCCGATGAGCTTAGATCACTGGTGCCGCCTAAGCACGAATTTACACGAGATACTAGATTAGCAACTAGGTCCCACCCTTTTACAGTTAAACAAATAAGATGTAACCGTAAATTCTACTCCAACAGCTTCTTTTCTCGCGCTTCCCGCCTGTGGAACTCCCTTCCACAAGTCTGCTTTCCCGACAGCTACCATCTCCAGGTGTTTAAATGTAGGGTCAATAGACACCTCCTATCACACTAACTCCCAATTATTCTCAGAACACTCTCATTTACCCAACCCTCATTCTCGTTATCCTTACCGCCTATCGCCCACCCTCTGACATTTCCTATATTTAATCATCCTTTCTCCACTCTATGTAGCCCCCTGCGCAGGAGTGGCAGTGACATGCCTTGCTCGGGGTGAAACGCTTATAAAAAAAATATTTTGAAACAACGTTATCTGCTTTTGTACAGAGATGTTTTGTCTGAAGACTGGACCAGGATTTTCGAACCCTATTTTGAAACAAAATTATCTCTTCTTGTTCAGAAATTTTTCGTTTGAAGGGAGGACAACCATTTTGGAACCGTATTTTGAAACAAAGTTATTTTCTTTTGTTGAGAGATTTTTCGTTTGAAGAGAGGATATAGATTTTAGAACCATAATTTGAAACAATGTTATCTACTTTTGTTCAGAGATTTTTCGTTTGAAGAGAGGACAAATATTTTGGAACCATATTTTGAAACAAAGTTTTCTGCTTTTGTTCAGAGGTTTTTCGTTTGAAGAGAGGACAAATATTTTGGAACCATATTTTGAAACAAGGTTCAGAGAAACTTTCGGCTGATTGAGGGACAAAGATTATGGAACATTATTTTTCAACAAATTATCTACACTTGTTTAGAGCAATTTTCGTTTGAAGAGAGGACAAAGTTTAAGAAATGTATTTTGCAACAAAGTCATTTACTCTTGTTCCCAGCAAGTTTCGGTTGAAACATACGGTTTTCGGAATGAAAATGATATACCCAAGTGATCATAATAAAGGGTTCGATTCAAAATGCTTAACACCTGAAGAAGGTCAGGGAGTACAACGGTCAAAACGTCGTAAACATGGCAGTAAAGATGAGGACAGTAGTTCAAAAATGTAAATATAGTATATTTTATAATTAGTAATTTGTTTCATATTTTTATCCCAGCGAGTTCAGGTATATAATCTATTAGTTGCAGCGATTAAAAAGCAGTGATGTTTATACCCTATTCAAGGATTTACTAATTTTCTTTCTATAACAAAGAAGTTGAATTATTATTAGTACAACATAGTGATATGAGATTCTCAACGGAGCTGACATACTCATTTGGTTCGTTAAATGCTAATTAACATATGCAAATAGTGTTATAGATCCTTCATTTAAGTGCCATACGTAACAAACCCTTGTACGATCATGTCTCGAAAGAGACATGACTGACTGAGCAGAAAGTGGTTATTACTTTCTCCGGTAGAATAGTTGTCAACAAAGGCTATAGAAACCAGTCTGTCCTGTTCCGAGCCGATATCCAATGCACCACAGCAAACCTAAACACATATTTAGACGGTTATAAAACATAATTTATTTCGATAGTGAAAATTTTCTTATGTTTTCTTGTTCAGACCTTTAAAAAATTGACTTACATTGTCCCGTTTAGACCGGCGAAAAGTAATTTCAGTTATTTTCCACTGTTTGAAGGACATAGTGTTTACTTTACAATGTTGAAATAATTCCTGATTTATAACCGTCTAAATATGTGTTGAGTTTTCCTCTAAATATTTGATAATGCTCTGGATAACATTCACCGACCTCGCTATCGAACCACATATCTGCTGCTTCGAGTCTCTCCCTCATTTCTGAGGAAATTGTTCAGCATTTGCTGTCATATAAGAGAATATATATCATGTAGCACTTCAAGTAGTTTTTTCCTGTCCCTCTTTTTATCTATCTATCCTCTGTGCATCATATTCTCCAATCCCTCCTTCCTCATTACATGTCCCAGATACATCAACTGTCTCTTCCTGAACTTAACTTTCATTTTTGTTTCCATTCACATTCACAATGTGGCTTCCCTGTGTCTCTTCTACAAATACTTTCACGGCTTCTGCTCCGATGAACTTAGCTCACTGGTGCCCCCCATACATAAATTTACTCGAGCCACAAGATTAGCAACTAGGTCCCACCCTTTTTACTATGAAACCAATAAATTGTAAACGCAAATTCTACTCCATCAGCTTCTTTTATCGCACTACTCGCCTATAGAATTTCCTTCCATTTACTTGCTTCTCCGACAGCTACAATCTCCAAACATTTAAAAATAAAGTCAATTGTCATATCCTCTCTCACTAACCTGCATCCTCTCTCCCTCATGCTCCTTTTTCCGTCCACTCTACTCTGATCAGTATTCTCATCCTTCTCTTACCCACTTCCTGACACCCTCTATAACCTGTCACTCTTTCTCATAATTTTCCTCCTATGTAACCCCCTGTAAACCAGTGGCAGTAAAATGCCTTGCTTGGGGAGATATGATTATAAAAAACAAACTTTCTATACTATTATAATGTGGATATAAAGTGGGGGGATCAATTATACATAACAATCAATATATAAACTGGTCCCTCACTTTATGACCACAGTCATCCTTCTCTTACCTACTTCCTGACACCCCCTTATAACCTGTCACTCGTTCTCATAATTTTCCTCCTATGTAACCTTGGAAAGCAATGGCAGTAAAATGCCTTGCTTGGGGCGATATGATTATAAAAAAAATTTTCTCCAAAACCTTGTCGTTTCTTGCGTGTTCAGTCGATGGTGTCCGTAGCAAGTTTCCGTAGAACCACATTTCTGTTTTCTTCGAGATTTTTCTTCATTTTTGAGAAGATTGTCCAGCATTCGCTGCCGTATAGCAGGGCAGATATCACGAAACCATCGAGTACTAATTTCTTATTTAAAGTCTTTATAAACAACTTTTTTTATCTCGTTACTATTTAATTTGAAAGTAAAGTTAAATAATGAATCTGAGTCGAATTTCTAAGATAACACTTTATAAAATATACGCTGTTGTTATTCTTCACAGCGATCACGCAAAAAAAGTTTAATATTTTTGTGATAATTTAGAATATTTTACAATCCGATAAAACTGCAGTGATTTTTTTCTTCCTTTTAATTTTCACTTTCGATAAAAATGTGTTTCTAAGCGATGAAAGGAAATGAATTTAAAGTTCGGGGAAACTTTGGTGCGTCTGGCTAATATCGTTAAATGAAATATTCTAAAATTCGATTTACATACATTCCATATTCCGTTCGATGTTCGACTTGTCATGTCGAGCTAAATAGATTTCAGCCGGTTCGTCTACGCATGTTCGCTCGACGCGATACGTCCACGTTTCAACAAAAATAACTCCTTCGACGCAGGATGGAGATTGAAACAAAGAAATTTAGGAATAAACAAACAAATGGACGGATAAATAAATTCGTGGTTGGGGAGAGTGAAGTGAACCTCTTCAGCTCTACCCACAATCAAGTTAGTATGCCTTTCGTGAGAGACACCGAATGAAAGATAAGGGTCGATCTGATATATAACTGACAACGCCGCCGCCATTTTTTTTTAAAATCTTTTTCTCGGCGTTGTCTTGATTTCATGTCCCTCTTTCTCTACACAAGAATAGTGGAGCTGAATTACCTAACAGGGAACACAGATAAATGAATTAAAGTAGATATCAAAAAATAAGAAAACAATAAAAAAAATCGAGCAAAAGAAAAAAAGATACCGAATGATAAATCTTGTAAAATTAACTTCCTTTCCTCTCCTTCTTTCGCTCTTTCTTTCTTTCTCTCTCTATCACCCTGTTTTTCCCTGTTCCTCTTTACGCGTGTGTGTTTAAATAATTGCTGTCACTTTCTTGCTTTGTGTCTCTTTCTTTCACCCTACTCTCTATTTCCTTTACACCCTTTCTTCCTCGGTCATTGTAAACTATTATCACTGCATCTGTTTTTTCTTCTCTCTCTAACAGTTTCATAGTATTTTACCCTTTCTTTTTCTTTTAACGCTCTCTGTCAGTTCAATAGTATTTTCCTCTTTCTTTCTCTCTCTCCCACTTTTATAGTATTTTTTCTTTCGTCTTCTTCTCTCTCTCTCACACTTTCATAATATTTTACCCTTTCTTTTTCTTTTAACACTCTCTGTCAGTTCAATAGTATTTTCCTCCTTCTTTCTCTCTCTCCCACTGTTATAGTATTTTTTTTCTTTCGTCTTCTTCTCTCTCTCACACTTTCATAGTATTTTATCTTCTCCTTGTCTTACAGTAATCATTTCATACTAATTTACCACTTACTTTTCTCTCTCTCTCCCTTCCTCTTTCTCTCTTAGGCCACCTCAAAGTGGTGTAATGGTTAGCAAACTTGTCTCGCTATTAAATATTACAACTGAGTAGTGAGTTTGATACTCAGTGGGTGCCCCATACGTTCAGTTTTCTGTCACATCTAATTGGCGCGTAAAAAAAATCAACCCTCACAAACTTTCTTAGTATTTTGCCTCCTTTTCTTCTCTCACTCATCTCTCACTAACACTTTCATTTTATCTCCTTCATTTTCTCTCTCTCTCATAGTATTTTACTTACGCAGTTTCTCTCACTCACTCACTCACTCACTCACTCACTCACTCACTCACTCACTCTGTCTCTTTCTCTCTCATAATATTTTACTTACGCAGTTTCTCTCACTCACTCACTCACTCACTCACTCTGTCTCTTTCTCTCTCATAGTATTTTACTTACGCAGTTTCTCTCACTCACTCACTCACTCACTCACTCACTCTGTCTCTTTCTCTCGCATAGTATTTTACTTACGCAGTTTCTCTCACTCACTCACTCACTCTCTCTCTCTCTCTCTCTCTCTCACTCATAGTATTTTACTTACGCTGTTTCTCTCACTCACTCATTCACTCGGTCTGTCTCTTTCTGTCTCATAGTATTTTACTTATGTGGTTTCTCTCACTCACTCACTCACTCTATCTCTCTCTTTCTCATAGTATTTTACTTACGCTGTTTCTCTCACTCACTCACTCACTCACTCACTCTGTCTCTTTTTCTCTCATAGTATTTTACTTACGCTGTTTCTCTCACTCACTCACACGCTCACTCAAACACTCACTCACTCGGTCTGTATCTTTCTGTCTAATAGTATTTTACTTATGCGGTTTCTCTCTCTCTCTCACTCACTCACTCACTCACTCAATCTGTCTCTTTCTCTTTCATAGTATTTTTACATCCTCTTTCTCTACGCTCTCTCGTTTTCATAGTGTTTTTCTATCACGTTTTTTTTTCTCTCCCATATATATATATATATATATATACGTTGGCATTTTTACAAAATGACAACAATAATAATTTTCATTCTCGAATTATTTTTGAATCCTTCTTTTTGTTGTTCCTCATCCCCATTACTTTACATTCTGTTCTCATCTTAACACTTTTTAATGAATTTGTCTTTGCTTCTACTCATAATTATTTACACCTCTCCATTCAGCCATAATCTTTTTAATGAATTTCTCTTTGCTTCTACTCATAATTATTTACACCTATCCACTCAGCCATAATCTTTTTAATGAATTTCTCTTTGCTTCTACTCATAATTATTTACACCTCTCCACTCAGCTATAATCTTTTTAATGAATTTCTCTTTGCTTCTACTCATAATTATTTACACCTCTCCACTCAGCTATAATCTTTTTAATGAATTTCTCTTTGCTTCTACTCATAATTATTTACACCTCTCCACTCAGCTATAATCTTTTTAATGAATTTCTCTTTGCTTCTACTCATAATTATTTACACCTCTCCACTCAGCCATAATCTTTTTAATGAATTTCTCTTTGCTTCTACTCATAATTATTTACACCTCTCCACTCAGCCATAATCTTTTTAATGAATTTCTCTTTGCTTCTACTCATAATTATTTACACCTCTCCACTCAGCTATAATCTTTTTAATGAATTTCTCTTTGCTTCTACTCATAATTATTTACACCTCTCCACTCAGCCATAATCTTTTTAATGAATTTCTCTTTGCTTCTACTCATAATTATTTACACCTCTCCACTCAGCTATAATCTTTTTAATGAATTTCTCTTTGCTTCTACTCATAATTATTTACACCTCTCCACTCAGCCATAATCTTTTTAATGAATTTCTCTTTGCTTCTACTCATAATTATTTACACCTCTCCACTCATCCATAATCTTTTTAATGCATTTCTCTTTGTTACACGTCATTATTTTCCCATCCCATCTCACCCATAAGCTTTTTAATATATTGTCTTTGTTCCTCCTCATTATCATATTTCCTTTCTTCACAGCCATACTCTTTTTAATGTATTCCTCTTTATTCCCTCTCCTCAGTATTTTCTTTTTAATCTATTTCTTTTTGTTTCTCCGCTTCATTATTTTCCCCTCTCCTGTCAGCCATACTCTTTTTAATGTTTTTTTTTTTCTTATTCCTGATCTTTATAAATTTCCCCCCTCACATATCAACCATACATTTTTTGATGTATTTCAATTTTTTCATTCATCTCAATATCTACACCTCTCCCCTCAGGCATACTATTTTAATGTATTTGATTTTAATAATATTTTTATACTATTTTAATGCATTTGATTTTAATACTATTTTAATACTATGTTTAATGTATTTGATTTTAATACTATTTTAATACTATTTTAATGTATTTGATTTTAATACTATTTTAATACTATTTTAATGCATTTGATTTTAATACTATATTAATACTATTTTAATGTATTTGATTTTGTATTTCCTCTTCATTATTTTCCCTTCTCCTCTCAGCTATACACTTTTTAATGTAACATATCACTCAATAAATCCCGGGCCTAACCAATAAAACAACAACGTTTAGGCAAAATTTGCCCGTATTCATCAACATAGTGGCCTTCTAGGGTGATACACTGATTCCAATACTTCTCTAACAATTCGATGCCTATTTTGTAGAACGATTTGCCTTTCGCCTCAAAATACGCCTTAGTTTCCGATATCACTTCTTGGAGCCAAATGTCTTTCACTGGAGAATTTTTTTAAGGTCTGTAAACAGCTAGTAGTCGCTGGGAGCCACATCTTTTTTTTTTAATCATATCACCCCAAGCAAGGCGAAAACGCCACTGATGCACAGGGGGGTGCTACGTAAGAGGGAAAAGAGAAAAAACGGAAACCACATCCTAAACAGGAAACAAGGGATGAGCCACTTCACCTGTTCAATAGACGTGGGTGGAGTGTAAACCGGGCGATAGTTTAGTTTATCTACTCCAATTCTGGAATAAGATGGATGCGGAAGCAATATGAAATGCAATTCATGAGGTTTTGCCATCGATGAGATTGACTTGTGACACGGTGCGCTGTCTTGGTGCACGATCACTTTTTTCTTCTTCATTTGTGGCAGTTTTTTGGCGATTTCTTCCTTCGAACGCACCAATAATGCTATATAATATTCGCTATTAATGGTTCTTCCTTTCTCAAGGTAATCGATGAACAAAATACCTTACGCATCCCAAAATACGGAGGCAAAAAACTTGCTTGCTGATATTTGCGTCTTTGGTCGCTTTGGACGGCTTTCACCTGCTCCTGTCCACTCCGCTGACTGCCAGTTTAACTCCGGAATGAAGTGGGGGATCGATGTTAAATCCATTGTCACATAGTTACACAAAAACTCCTTCTTGTTGCGTTGAAATACTTACAAGCAACGCTCTGAATTTTCGATGCCTTGTTGTTTTTGATCGACTGTGAGCAAATGCGACACCCACTTTGAACACAGCCTTCTTATTGTCAAATGATTATGCAAAATGGTGAATATACTGCCTTCTGATATGTTCAACTCCTTTGCTACCTCACGCAACTTAAATTTACGATCGGCCAAAACGAGTTTGTGGATTATTTTGATTTTTTCCGGGATAACTCCCGATTTGGGGCGACCTGAGTGTTCAGCACCATTTGTGTCTTGACGACCGCGTTTAAAGTCAGCATACCACCTTTTAATCGTTGTTTCCGACGAAGCTGTATCCGAACAGCACTTATCAAGCCATTGCCTTGCTTGGACAGTATTTTCTCTCATTAGAAAGCAATGCTTTTTCGACACATAAAATTAAGATTTTTCCATTGTTTCGAAAATTTGCAACAGTAGCTTTATTTAAATAAACGAAATCTGTTAACTAATAATCCGATTAGGCCCAAATTTTATCACGTGCCATTTGAAGGTTAGTATTTTATAAGAATCATATAGATTTTGTATTAGTGGAGCCATCTATATGTTAGTCCTGGAACTTATTGAGTGATGTGTTATTTCGTTTTATTCCTCATCTTTATAAATTTCTCCTTATATCACAGACATACTCCTTTTAATATATTTTTCTTTGTACCTCCTGCACATTTTCCCACTTTCCTCTCAGTAATACTCTTTGTCGTATAATTCTCTTTGTTTCTCATCCTTATCAATTTCCGATCTTTTCCCATCTTTTTTAATGTGTTTCTCTTTGTTCCAGCTTCTCAACATTTACCATTTTCCTCCTAGCCATACTCTTTTTAAGGTGTTTGTCTTTGATCCAGCTCCTCAACATTTACCAATTTCCTCCCAGCCATACTCATTTTTAATGTGTTTCTCTTTGTTCCAGCTCCTCAATATTTACCATTTTCTCCCAGCCATACATTTTTAATGTGTTTCTCTTTGTTCCAGCTTCTCAACATTTACCATTTTCCTCCTAGCCATACTCTTTTTAAGGTGTTTGTCTTTGATCCAGCTCCTCAGCATTTACCAATTTCCTCCCAGCCATACTCATTTTTAATGTGTTTCTCTTTGTTCCAGCTCCTCAATATTTACCATTTTCTCCCAGCCATACATTTTTAATGTGTTTCTCTTTGTTCCAGCTCCTCAAAATTTACCATTTTCCTCCCAGCCATACTCTTTTTAATGTGTTTCTCTTTGTTCCAGCTCCTCAACATTTACCATTTTCCTCCCTGTCATGCTCTTTTTAATGTGCTTCTCTTTGTTCCAGCTCCTCAACATTTACCATTATACTCCCAACCATACCCTTTTTAATGTGTTTCTCTTTGTTCCAGCACTTCATCATTTACCATTTTCCTCTCAGCCATACTCTTTTTAATGTGTTTCTCTTTGTTCCAGCTCCTCAGCATTTACCATTTTCCTCTCAGCCATACTCTTTTGAACGTGTTTCTCTTTCTTCCAGCTCCTCAATATTTACCATTTTCCTCTCAGCCATACTCTTTTTAACGTGTTTCTCTTTGTTCCAGCTCCTCAACATTTACCATTTTCCTCCCAGCCATACTCTTTTTAATTTGTTTCTCTTTCTTCCTCCTCATCAAATGTATTTTTTTTCCTCATTCTTATTATTTCTTCCTGGGCATGACACTAAACTGCGTCCCAGCTATGGGCAAATATTTAATCCCCAAACTGAGGCCTGAACAATATGAAAGTGTAAAAATACTCTTTCATAGGAATATATCCATAAAATAGACTTTTACACAAAAATATGCATTTTTGAAGAAAAACATATAACCAACAATACATTTTTTAAGAAAAAATTATTGCCATAACACATTTTTGAAGAAAAAAAAATTTCAGCAAATCATTTTTGAATACAAAACTAGAAGACATTTTCAGTTTTCTGTAATAATAAAGAATAAAAGCAACACATTTTCATTAAAATCTGACTAAATACTATCACTCGAACGCAAGTGTCCCTCAAGGCTCTATTTTGGGTCCTACGCTTTTCCTTATCTATATTAACGAACTCCCCGATGTAATAAGATCTCAAGTAGGCATATACGCTGACGACACTACGGTTTACTCTCGTCTCGATCAAAAATCTGCTGAGGCTGACAAAGCAAACCTCGCTGCCGAACTTGAAAAGAACCTTCAATCCGTGTTAGACTGGGGTAAGAAATGGCTCGTAAATTTTAATGCTTCCAAAACGAAGCTGCTATCTATTAACCATCATAGACAACCGTTCCTCCTACCCATTATCAATGAATCAGGCTTCTCTCCCTGAAAGTAAAACACTGCGCTTCCTCGGATTAACTCTCACAACAGACCTTAAGTGGAATAAGTATATAGAATCCATAGCTAAATCCGCTGCTAAGAAAGCCGGTTCTCTGTGTAGGGCCAGGAATTTCTTCCCATCCGAAACAATCCTGCACATATACAAATCTACCATCTCGTCCGTGCATTGAATATTGCTGTCATATCTGGTCGGATGCTACTGCTATCCATCTAGGGGCCCTTGACCAAATTCAACGGAGAGTCTGTAATGTGATCGATCCCGACTTGGCAGCTAGGATACAGTCGCTTTCTCACCGACGCAATGTGGCTTCCTGTGTCTCTTCTACAAATACTTTCACGGCTTCTGCTCCGAGGAACTTAGCTCACTAGTACCCACTATATACGAATTTCCTTGAGCCAAAATTATCAGTAACTCGGTCCCCCATTTTTTACTGTGAAACCGATAAATTGTAAACGCAAATTCTACTCAAACAGCTTCCTTTCTCGCACTTCCCGCCTGTGGAATTACCTTCTGCATACTTGCTTTCTCGACAGCTACAATGTTCTAGAATTCAAATATAAATTTAATAGTCACCTCCTGTCTCACTAACTTACATCCTTTCTCTCTCATGCATTTTTCTCCGTCCAACCCACTCATTAGTATTCTCTTCCTTCTTATACTCTCTTCCTGACACCCTCTGTAGCCTGTCACTCTTTCTCATAACATTCCTCCCATGTAACCCACTGTACAACAGTGGCAGTAAAATGCCTTGTTTGGGGCCACACGATTATATACAAATAATCAACTTTCTCACTATAACCGAACATTAAAAATAAAATTTGAAATCCCACCTTTTTGGCATTAAATAACCCTTAGAGGTTGTTTGCCGTTAAACAAAAATTTAAACTAAAAGTTATTAATATCATCCTTATCCTCTAAGCCATACTTTTTTAAATTATTTCTTTTTTTTCTTCTCCTCATTATTGTTCCATCTTCTCTGAGCAATATTGTTTTAAAAATGATCCCTCTTTGTTTTTGTTTTTTTCCACCTCATTATTTACCCCTCTCCTTTCCGCCATACATTGTTTAATGCATCTTTGTTCCTCCACCTTATTATTTTCTCTTCTCCTCTCAGGCATACTTTTCTTGATGTCCTGTGTTCTCCCGCTTTTTGCAGTTAATGTGTTACTAGAGCCCCTCGAAACGCGAAAAACCACGAACTACGGACGCAATATTTATTTTATTATTTAGGTATATTTTACGCCTAAATAGACCCACCCTATACTAATATTAACCAATCTTTATCTGTATTATATTTCCCCTCAGTCCCATATAGTAATTCGTGCACAAGGACTTTCGTATTTTTGGAAATATATAGTAAAATATCGGTTTACAGTACAATAGTAACTACTGCGCATGACCGTGCACACACGTAAAGTAATGTACACGTAAAGTAATGTACACGTAAAGTAATGTACACGTACACGTAATGTACGCACGTATTGCAGATGTGTTAAAAATGGATAAGTTATTTAACATTCAGTCAGTTAAGTGGTATGCGTGATACACGCTTTGGGTGATCATGTCTCGAAAGAGACATGACTAACTGGGTAGAAAATTATCCCGCAGTAGGTTGCTATTGCTTTCTGTGGTAGACTGATTGCCAGCCAAGGCTATATAACCCAATCTGTCCTATTATTTAACCCATAACTGGAGGGAAGAGACGGATTAATACCTTTCCCAATGGTAATTGTGCGTAAGTGAATGCAAGGAATTCAACTAAAATTTGAACTCAGCACCCCGATTTGTTGTTCCGAATCGATATCCACTGCACTACATCCCAGATGTGCGTAACCTTACCTATTTGAGAAGTGTGAAAAAGACATAAGTTACAAAAACTTTATTTACTACATAAACATTTAGTAAGAGTTTGGAGAACCTGATACTGACTGGCTAGGTAGAGGGAAAGAGAGACAGAAGAAGGCAGCAGATAATATATTTGCAGGGCCTGGTCGGGTGGATGACGGAACGGGGGTGGCCAGGAGTAACAGGAACAAACATGCTGAGGGCCACAAGGGATAGGGAGAAGTGGAGGGCCATGATCGCCTACGTCCTGAAGGGACAGGGCACATAGAAGAAGAAGAAGAAGAAGATGCCTAAACAATTAAACGTTACAGTCCTGTACAGTAAATACTAGCTTAATCAAAGACCACCACATACTGTAGAGCACAATTACAAAGGCTTCACACCTGACAAAGTCTAGCACTCCACGGTTGAGAGAAACAGAAGATACTGGCTTCACCCGCGAATATTGTTACCAGAACCTTAGAAGCGAGCTTTTTAGTCATTTTGAGGTTTAAAACAAAGCAAAACGGCACGAGAAAATTGCTTAACACTTTCATAGCAGTTACAGAATGCGGCTCGAAATCTAACTTATGCACCATGCGTTTTCCGGGAAGCTGCAGGGCGAGATGCTGCGCATGCAAACATTCTCCGTTCCATAGCCAATCAGATTCCACGACACATATCTCTGCGCTCTAATTGGGTGAGTCCTGTTCGTTAACCAATAGCGAGTCGTGTACGGTCTCTCGTAGGTAGAGACTACGCGAGAAGACGAGACCAATTGAGTTCGCAAACGGCAGAACTGCTTTCAGCGCATATAGCGTAATTCTTTATGTATATGGTGTTATAATTTACATATTTATGTTTCTAATTTTTATTTTTACTGTTTTTTAAAATACCTATTTTACTATAAAATACATTAACATAATGAATTTTTATGATTCTCGACTTTCCGCTACTTTTCCTAATTTCAGCAATATTAAATTATATATATATATATATATATATATATATATATATATATATTTCTTAGCTTACTTCCCCGTCCGCCACCTCTTCCCCCACTTTTTTCTCTTTTTCTCTTTTTCCTTTTTTTCTTTTTCTTTTTTTCTTTTCGTTCACCCTTCCACTTCTATTCCCCTGACATGGCTAAATTTCAACTTTTAAACTCTCAACTCAGATAGGAGGGAGGGGTATGTCTTCTACTTTGAGACATAGGTATCTGTCTGCTTCCTTGTTTACTTCCTGAAATTCAAAAATTATTAATCCCACCCCATTTTATTTTTCTGTATATGAATGTTTTTTTTTCTTTTTTGTTTTTTGTTCTTTTTTTTGTTGTTGTTGTTTTTTTTGGACTTCTACCGGTATAAAATCTTTTGTCATTTGAATTTGAGTAAATAAAATTTTCGTTTCGCCGTTGCTGAAGAAGCCAGGATATCCTCGTAGAAGTGGCTATTCAACGGATTTAAACATCAAATTTTTGTTTTATTTTTATATTTGCCTCTGTAATTAGAATATAATATTTGCATCGAACCCTTCACCTTGATCAATTTTAATGAAATTAATATTACTTAGGATCGGGTTTTTGTGATTTACATTCATGATTATCCTTTTCAATTAATATATATATATATATATAATCATTTCACCTCAAGCAAGGCAATCTACTGTCACTGTTGCGCAGGGGGTTACATATGTGGAAAGTGATGAGAAAGAGTGGTTAGTTATAGGAAATGTCGGAAGTAGGGTGATAGACGGATGAGAATACCGAGGATGGGGGTTGGGTAGATGGAAAGAGTGTTTGAGAGAATGGATGCGAGTTTGTATGATAAGAGGTGTCTATTGACCTTACATTTAAATTCCTGGGGTTTGTATCTGTCGAGGAAGCAAGTATATGGAAGGGAATTCCACAGGCTGGAAGTGCGAGAAAAGAAGCTGTTAGAGTAGAAATTGCGGTTGCATTTTATTTGTTTCACTGTAAAAGAGTGGGACCTAGTTGCTAATCTAGTGCAAATTCATACCTAGGGGGCACCAGTGATCTAAGTTCATCGGAGCAGAAGCTGTGAAAGTATTTATAGAAGAGGCACAGGGAAGCCACATCACGCCGGTGAGAGAGTGACTGCCAAGTCAGTATCGATCACATTACAGATTCTCCGTTGTATTTTGTCAAGAACCCCGAGGAGAATAGAAGGGGCACCCGACAAGATATGGCAGTAGTATTCAATACTTGGGCGGATGGTAGATTTATAGATGTGCAGGATGGACTCAGACGGGAAAAACTTCCGGACCCTGCACAGAGAACCGACTTTCATAGCAGCGGATTTAGCAATGGATTCGATATAGTGATTCCACTTGAGGTCCGTGGAGAGTGTGATTCGTAGTGTTTTACTCTCAGGGAGAGACAAGCCTGTTCCATGCTAATAGGAGGTAGGACCGATTGTCTATGATGGTTAATTGATTGCAGCTTTGTTTTGGAAGAATTAAAATTTACGAGCTATTTCTTACCACGGATTGGAGGTCCTTCTCAAGCTTGGCAGCGAGGTTCGCTTTGTCGCCCACACCAGATTTTTGATCGAGGAGAAACCCGCGATACAGCGAGACCACGAAAGGTGAACCGCGAAATGGCGAGGGAACACTGTATTTCTCTTTGTTTCTCTTTCTCGTTATTTTTCCACTCTTTCCAACCATACTCATTTTATTAGAATTCTTTTTATTCCTCATTCTTATTTATTTCCCATCTCTTCTCAGTCACGTTCTTTTTTGAGGCACTTGATTTTGTTCCTCGTCTTCATTGTTTTTCCGTCTCCTCTCAGCCATACTATTTTTAATGAATTTCTCTTTTAATTCCTCATTATTTTCCCTTCTTTTTAATGAATTTCTCTTTTCTTTCTCCTCATGATTTTCTCCTCTCACCCTCACTCGTACACTTTTTCACTCTTTTTAACGTTTTCCATTTTTTTTTACTGTTTTTCATCCTTTGCATCTCTCTTCCTTATTCCCCATTCTTTTCTTCTTTTGCTTTTTGCTTGTTTCGTTAGGTTTTTGTTTATTCGTTATTTTTTTTTCTTTTCTGTGTTCGTTTTATCGATCTTCTTTTCTGTATTGTTCCTTCTTGCTTTCTTTCTCCGTTCCTGTTTTTTTTGTGTTTTTCGTTTTTATTACTTTATTTTCTCATTCTTTCTTTCTTTCCTTTTTTCTTTTGTTCTTTCTTTCCTCTTTTCTTTCGTTTTTTACTCATAGTTTATTTTCCTATATTTGCTTTGTATTTTTTCTTTTTCACCATTTCTAATATTTTCGTTCTTTTTCCGAATTAGTTTTGTTCTTTCGTTCCTTCATTTTCAATTTCTTTAATTTCTTTCGCTGCAAGTTCTTTTTCAAAAACTTTTATTTTTCCTTCATTTCACCTCATTTTACCTCTTTCTTCTTTCTTTTTTTTTTTTGTATATATTTTTAACTTTCTCTTATGCATCTATTTCTTTTCAAAATTATTTATCTTTTTGATTTAATATTTCATTCCCCTTTCTTTCGTTCTTTCGTTCATTCGTTCTTTCGTTCTTTCGTTTGTTCGTTCTTTCTTTCTTTTTTCTTTGTTCTTCTTCCCATCTGTTACTCTTCCTTTTTCTATCTTCTTTTTATTTATTTATATTGTTATTTTATTAATTCCTCTCTTTTTCTCTCTTTATTCTTTTTCATTTTCTCTATATCATATTCTTTTCTCCTCGTTCATCTCAGCTTTTTCTTTCTTTCTTACTTCATTTTTCCTTTCTCTCTCTTTGTTTCTTTTTGCGAGTATCTCTTTTTTTCCTTCTATATATTTTATTCTATTCTTTTCTTTCTTTTTTTTTCTTATTCTTTCTCTCTGTTTTCATCTATTACGTACATTTTCCCATACCTTTACCTTCTTTTTTCATTCTTTCTGTATTTCTTTCTTTCTTTCTTTCTTTCTTTCTTTCTTTATTTATTTTCCCCTCGCTCTTCTTTTTATTTTGCTATCTCTCTTTACATTCACACATATCATTTATTTTGTCTCTTTGTCCCGTTCTTTTTCGCTTTGTTTTATTCTTTTCTCTTTCTTTCTCTTCCAACGCCATATTCTTTTCTCGCTTCTTCATCTTATCAGTTTTTTCTTCATTCTTTCTTAGCATTTTTTCCCTGTATCTTTCTTTCGCCCATTTTTTTTTCTATCCACAACCTTAGAATATTTTTTAATTATATTTTTATTTATTCCCAAACACGATTATTTCTAAAGAGGATTAATAAGATAACGAAGCCCTGTATCTGGTTTAGCGAAGATCCTATCAAAATGTCTCACGGCTACAAGTGAAAACTTACAACGTCTAAAGAACTTAAGAACCAGGCTTGTGTTGCTTTCCGTTTTCAACAATTGCAGGAATGTGAAAAGTGTGTCGTCAAATGAGCCTAGCTATCTCTATCCAATTTTCGGATGCTCACAAGTTGCAGCAACACCATTCCGTTCCACCGCTGACAAAAGATAGGAGAATTTTATCCAAGAAATTAATGTGCCTACAATGCGTCTCAACGTTCCCGTCATCCCATATTCTGCAAATGATAAACGTTGTGTATAAAATCGAAAAAAAAAGGAAGATTTACTTTTATATAAACATAAACTATATATATATATATATATATATATATATGTATGTATATCGAGAAAAAAGGAAGATTTACTTTTATATAAACATAAACTACATTATATATATATATATATATATATATAAAATGTAGTTTATGTTTATATAAAAGTAAATCTTCCTTTTTTCTCGATATATATATATATATATATATATATATATATACGTACATGTATATGACAACCGAACTTTTCAAAAACAAATTATTGTGGAAATGATTGCAAAAAAATAAAGATTTAATCAATTCCATTTCGTGCTAATAGAATTGTTTAGTTTCCTACTATAAAGAATGCTAAAACCTAAATGCTAATATGGTAGAGAATAGGTAATGTCAGTGGGCAGCACAAGAAAACTCAAACATTCCTCTTCTGAGTTCAAATACAACCGCAATAACACTGTGCATGCTTCATTCTTTATTTTTAAAAACTGCTGTGTTCTTGAAGGCGTTGTAATTAGATACAATAAACGTTCCGCTATATTTGTTTCACACGCCACCCTCTGATTAGAAGAGGACCGTCATCAAGATAATGATAAGATATTCACTGACGATTCTATACGAAATTCAATCGCCCAGGATTATATTTTTATATTATATTATATATTAAATATCCGAAAGTCCGAATCGTAATCATTAATAGATATAAAATAAATAATAAAATGCGTATGCCTGTTAAATAAATCATTTGTATTTAGAAACATGTCTACATGAATTCAAATCAGTCATAAAAGATTAAAAATAGTCTTTAGTGTGTTTAATTCAATTTGATGTTTAGAAAAGATTTTTAAATGGTTTGGTTTCTTTCCAAAAAATCTGTTGTTGAGAAAATAATTTTATTTTTTCACTGACCGTCTTTTTGGTTTTTGTTGTGTGGCCGTCGATGTTATTGCTAAATATGTTTCACGTGTTTTTTGGTTGCTTTTCTATTTTTTTTTTTTTTTCCGAACACGCTGGGTGGTCGAAAGAAACAGTCATTTAACCACGTCTTGGAGACAACCACATCTTAGCTCGCTTGAAAGTCTATATCTATGTGTTTTTATAATACACTTTTTTCCAAAAGAAGGCTCAGATAAAGTGATATTTTACTATTCTCTGATTGGTCAAATATTATGTTCTTTTTTAAGTTTTGTTTTAATCGCTGCGTGTTGTATTGTGGAATCTTTTTTGCCAAGTTTGTAATTATTGTCTAATAGAAAATAAAGTTTGTGCTTGAATATATGTTTAAGTTGCAAATAGGGTTTATTTCCTCTAATTTAATAAGAAAGGACCAAATAAAATTTTGATACATATTTTTGTTGAAAAAGATTTACGTTTGGTAAACTTTTAGTATTTCATCCTCACCAATCAGATATTGAGTTTTCTTCTCTCATAATGAAGGTTTGGTTTTCTGTGGGGATACATACGATACCGAACAAATTACTCTTTCCTTCTACCTCTTTAGAGATTACCTAAGTTTGTGGTGGATAGAGAATTAAAAATTTAAAGCAACTCTCTTCTCTTTTTCATTTTTACAAAAATTCACAATGACGTGTGAAAATCCAGATTTCAACGAATAGGAAAAGGATTGATTCCGAATTGAAAGAAAAAGACGAATCCGGATTTCGCGATCAGATGTTAAATAAATTTTCTAACCAAAGGAAGGAAGTGATTTGGGAAACTGAGAGAAAAGATGACAAGTCTATGTTAAAAGGTCTTTCGGTATAAAAAGAAAGAAAGAAAGAAAGACAGAAAGAAAGAAAGAAAGAAAGAAAGCTGAATCAGTCAGTCAGGTGGGAGCAGCGAGAGACGACACTCTAAAATGTTACAAAAATCTGCAAGCATGACATTGGCATATAAAGGTCCCGTCACACATTCGTTCTTCTTCTTCACTCGTGCTAATTTCTTTAACCTCTTCTTCTCCATCCTCAAAATTGTCGCAGTTAGCAAAAAAGTAAGACAACAACAAGAAGATACTTCAACTGACTCCTAAATATTAACTCCGATAAGTACAATTTCCTTTTTTGCTTCACCTTCCTTTTCACTTTCTCGCCGGCCATAAAAAAGGAAAGAAACACATACATTATTAGTAATCCTGTTTATTCTGCATAAACACATTCTGCTACGTACGACTACAAGCTTAACTTCTTACAACTATTTCTCTTGGAATATTTAATTCTTACATTCTTACCAATTAATGTTATTCTGTTTAGTTAATATCATTCCTTTAAACCTACAAACGAAATATTTTATTCTTCCACATTTCAACCTTCTGAGAATTCTGATAAACCCTTAAGTTGCGAGGAGTGTCAGCTATGTTTTTTAATTGGTTTTGTACAAGACATGGCTGACCGTCCCCTACTAGAAGTTCCCTGCCATGCTTAGACAAAAACTGGTGTGTTTTAGTCATATATGGACTAGACCTCAGTCAGTCAGTTAAATGCCATATGTGATACGCACCTGGGCGATCATGTCTCGAAATCTAATGTTTACAAATAGAACACACCATGCTACGTAGATGGTGTTGAATCACCAACATTTTCTTCGTATTTTATTTTTAATGAACACGTTCTAAAACAGGCACCCACGTGTACGATTTTGAAGTCCAAGGTCAGTCACTATCGATTTTCCGTATTCCTATAACTTTAACTTTCTCCAACCTCTTATTATTTGCATATTCCACGCCCACAATAAATTTACATTTGCATATTCCACGCCCACACTAACTTGATTGGTTCTGGCGCCCTACATTAGACGAACTTTTTATTTAAAAAAAGGCCTTCAATGCAATCAAATAAAATCTGGGGATTGTACAAACGGTCCAGAAAGGATCCAGCCTTTTTTAATATCTCGACTACTCATTTTTCATGTTTTGTAGATGGCGTTTTGGCAAACAGCGCATCACCGAATTCGTCTGTCACTTTCACTTAAATCGCAATTTGGCCACTCATGATTCTTGAATGTCTCCAAGGTTAAAACAGCATTTGAAGTACCGTGGTTGAGATTAAAGAAAATGCAACTAAGCAGCTGATGGTGATCCCGAAAGTAAAATTTGCAGATTTCTTTGAAGTTTAGAAGAGACACTGGGATAACTGGATGATATCCCTGGGGATGTATGTTTGGAAAGAATTAAAGCAATATTTCCCTGAGAAGGTGATATTCTCCAATCATATGAAATGCCTAGGATCATTTTCGTACAGACCTAGAAACTTTCAGGGAAAAAAAAGTTTGATAAAGGTCTAGCTAAAAAAAATGTTATAAAAATATGAAGCCCCCACAAATATGTTGAAATTTGTTAATCTACCTACCATGGATGCCTGATTTGCTCCAAGGCAAAGCCAATTACACGTATATATTGACTATACATTGATTTCGATCTGAATTAGGAAAGACGGCACTCTACATCTATAGTTCCAAATTCTACTACTTGTCCGACTGGATAAAAGGGTTCATTAAGTACATCTTGCTGGTCGTGGTAACAATCCCCGCGGCAGTGTGTTAAAGTCTCTTATTCTACTCAGTTTGATCAAAAATGCAAAATAAACTAAGACGAATATATTTCTTAACATGGACAGCGAAATGGGAACTGATTGTGAATTAAACAGAGTTCAGTTCGCATTTGCCTCAAGGCTACTGAATACAATATACGTATGAAGAAGGCTAGAACGTATCACGACCGTAACGTTTCGTAAATATATATTGAAAACAATGGTAATGTTAATATTAGCCGTTTCCTTCTAAGGAAACATTTCTCATTCAATGACCGAGCAGACGTTAAACGTTAAACTCCATGTATAAAAGTTTGCTTTGAAAGTTAAAGTTATTTGTAACTATAAATTTTAAACTTAATTTTTACAGTTGATATTAAATTCTATATATATTGGTAATGTTAAAGGTAATATTAGCGGCTAGGTACCTCCACTCGTTTTTGATTCTTACGTTTTAAATAAATTTTAATAAATAAATATCTTTTTTGAAACTTTCAATTTAGCTTCTATTGAAAGCTAAGAGATTAAATTTACTAATTCCAGTAAGCAAATTTCTCTGGTGTATTTCAAATCTAAATTATATTGATTGTAATCTAAAAGTTTTCAGATTACAAAAATATATATTTCAATTTTTCGGCCATTTTTAATCGATCAATACATTTTGTAAACAGAAATCAATTCTCGGTTTTAAAATATCTTGCAGAAATAAAATATCGCTCGTTGTCACGTTATTTTAGTCAAATTGGCAAATTTAAACTTACCTTAATACGAGGTATATTAATTGCCTACTGCCTGGAAAGTACTATAAAAGCATTTTTTTTATCACGGCAGTCTTATTATCAGTGTTATTCAAGGCGATGATTGACATGACACAGAAGACGTCACAAAAAGTTAAGTATGGTGGACAAATTTGACCTAACTTTATGTAGCTTAATCATACGCGTCTTTTTATGGTTTTTAACTATATAGAGAAAAATTAAAAAATTAACATAATACTTTCAGCAATTATCTAATATTTTTAGAATTTTAATTGGTTTAGATTTATAGCCTTACGTTTGAAGTTGTTTTTTGAATAATAAAGATTGAAATAATACAAAAATTTCTTTTAAAATAATTTTACAAGTTAATAACATAGAATGAATTTATACAACATAACAGAAGTAACTCAATAATTTATGAAACATTATAGCATTTATTAATTTGTATTTTTAATATCTGTATTTTCATATTCTTTATTAAGTGCCTCCACAAATTGTGAATTTCACAAATACGTTTTTTTAATAAAACTAGGAAACTAGGAATTGAAAATATAAAACTTACTATAAAATTTGAAATGATGATCTTATGACTAGAATGTCTGTATTAAGCTTTTCAATTGTCGATTAGTAAATATAGTTGTCCTGTAACCTAAAGGAAACTATGAATAGAAAAAAGTTTAAAATATTTTTGAAACTTTATTTATTATTTTAATAAAAAATAATACAAATGAAAACTATTCTTGTAAAACTTTATATATTAATTGAAAAAGAATTGTTTTCATTTTTATTATTTTTTGTTATAAAATAATAAAATGAAAACAATTCTTGTAAAAATTCATTATTCATCGTAAAATATGTTTCTCTGCAAACTATGGTATCCTTAATATATATTGTTTATAAAAGTAATTTAAAGTTTAATTAAGTATAAAATGGCATAGTTTTATTGCATTTCTGTTTTCACAGTTTAGAAGAGATTTTCTGAAAAAGGGCTAATTTAAAAATAAAAGAGCTGATTAATATTCCCCAATGAATCCTGCATTTAATTAATAATAAAAATCCCCGACCGGTTGCTAATTTCTAAACATTTTAGGAAAGTAATTGAAGTGGGGAGGCTAACATATATAAAAATATATATTTTTACTAGGATTTTCTTAAAATGATGTATCAAAAATTATTTAAGTCATTACTGAATAAATCCTGAAAGATTCGTCAAAATCCGACCATTATTTGATTTTTGCAAGCATTTCTAAAGTAATGTGTTTTTCACCGGCAAAAAAGTGAATTGTTTAGTTGCACGTTTACCGTTGTAAAACGTTGTGAAAATTGCGTCACTTACGGATGAAAAAAAAAACAAGATTTTTTACCAAAATTTCGAACGTGTTAGAAAAAATTAAATTTTTTTAAAATAATAATAAATATTTAATCTTTCCTCTTAATAATAACATAAACATTTTGCCGATAAAACTTTGTTTTTATTAAGTTTGGGCCTTTTTTTCTTTTCTTCATATTATGCTGTTTCTTCAATGAATTCGTGGATGTACCAGTATTAGCCGCCTCCTTATAAGGAAACATATTTGACCGAGCAACCAGTACTACTTTTGATTGACAGTTATAAAATCTTTAAAACAGTTTTTGAGGAAAATAGATTTCTCATGTTCAATACATGTTATCGCACCGTCCATTATTGATGGGAAGTTTCCTTCCTAACCTTTTATTTGAAGTCGTGTAAAAAGTAAACATAAAAAGATAGAAAGTCTAGAGTATCTTCAATAGAGTGTAGAAAGTCTAGAGTATCTGCAATAGACTTCCCTCTTAAAACTGAGGCTCAACTTAGAGATGTTTACATAGCCCCCTCTCTGGTATCTAAGGTAATTTCAAAACTTGACCCTCATAAGGCGAGCGGAAGCGACGGAATCCTGATCATTGTCTTGAAGAAATGTACTCCTGAACTCTCCTCTGTCCTATCTAAACTCTATAAACTTTATAATTACTGCCTTTCTGCTTCCTATTTTTCTACATGTTGGAAGTCGTCTTCTGTGGTTCCTGTATTTAACAACTCAAGGGAACCCTCAGATCGTTCTAATAATCGCACTATCAGCCTTCTATCAATTTTCAGCAAAGCTTTCAAGGCTGTAATCACAGCTAAAGTAAATCAACATCTCACCGCCTGTAAACTATTCTCAGACTTCCGCTTTGCCAAGTCTACTGCCGATATGCTAACAACCATCACCGAGTACGTATATCAGGCCCTCGATGAGACCGGCGAACCTCGGGCCGTTGCTCTGGATATCTCCAAAACATTTGATAGGGTCTGGCACGCTTGCCTTCTGTGCAGGCTACGGGGCTATGGTATCCCCGGATGTTTGCTTGGTTTGATCCAGTGTTTCTTATCAAATCACATAATGAAGGTTTTCTTGAACGGGCATGCCTCCACATCCTATAACACGAACGCGTGTGTTCACCAGGGCTCCATCCTAGGCCCGGTGCTCTTTCTAATCTTCATAAATGATCTCCCTAACGTGATCAAATCCCAAGTAGGCATCTACACTGATGACACCACCATTTACTTCCTCATCAGTAAGAAATCTGGCTAGACAGACAAAGATAACCTCGCTTGTGATCTTAGAAAGGACTTCCACTTTGTAGTAGACTGGGGTAAAAAATACGTTGTAAATTTTAATGCTTCTAAAGCAAAGCTGCTATCTGTCAACCACGACAGGGAATTTCCTCCTACCCCACCATTAGCATGGACCAAGCGAATCTCCCTGAAAGCAATAATCTGCACCTTCACGGCCTCAACCAACCTCAAGTGTGGCTATTACATTGAATCAATAGGAAAATCTACTGCTAGAAAGGTTCGGTCACTGTGTCGGACCAGGAAGTTCTTCCCTCCTTAATCCCTCTTGCGCATATACAAATCAACCACCCACCTGTGTATTGAATAATGTTCTCATATCTGATTGGATGTCTCTCTCAGTGTTCTCGACAGAGTCCAAAGGAGAATCTGTAATGTGATGTGATCGGTTCCGACCTGGAAGCTCGACTCCAGCCACTTTCTCACCTACGGGATGTGGCTTCCCCCTGTCTTTTCTACAAATATTTTCATGGCTTCTCCTCCGACGAGTTTAGCTCACTGGTGCCCCCCCCCACAAGAATTTACTCAAGCAACCAGACATGCAATAAGATCCCACCCTTTTACAGTTAATTGGAGTAGATAGACTAAACTATCGCCCGGTTCACACTCCACCCACGTCTATTGAACAGGTGAAGAGGATCATCCCTTGTTTCCTGTTTAGAATGCGGTTTCCGGTTTTCTCTTTTCCTATCTTTTCACTCTTTTCATTTTTTATTTTTTTTTCAATTGGAGTAGATAGACTAAACTATCGCCCGGTTCACACTCCACCCACGTCTATTGAACTTGTGAAGAGGCCCATCCCTTGTTTCCTGTTTAGGATGCGGTTTCCGGTTTTCTCTCTTCCAATCTTTTCACTCCTATGTAGCCCTCTGCACATCAGTGGCGTTACCGCCTTGCTCGGGGTGATA
The DNA here is from genome assembly GCA_037127315.1 of Ascarosepion bandense. Lineage (NCBI taxonomy): Eukaryota > Metazoa > Mollusca > Cephalopoda > Sepiida > Sepiidae > Ascarosepion > Ascarosepion bandense. The sequence goes on from JBBBDQ010001604.1 coordinate 2,969,745, forward strand.
TGATTTTAAAAAAAAATCAACCAAATGCAGCCAGCACTTCTATTCCCTCAGCTTCTTCTCGCGCTTCCCGCCTGTGGAACTTCCTTCCGTATGTTTGCTTCCCTGATGGTATAATCTCCAAGAATTTAAATGCAATGTCAATTGCCATATTTTATCCACTTGATTCCAGTCTTTCTCTCGTCCTTTCCTCATCATCCCGTGTATCTTGTTCTTTTCCTTTTTCACTCTATCCTCGCAACTCAATTCACACTGGTATTAAATTAAATAATTAAACTTTTCACTCTTCTCTTGGATGTGCGTTGTGGTGCATTGAATATCGGCTCGGAACGAGAAATCGGAGAGCCAAGTTCGAATTCCAGCCAAATTCCTTGCATTCACTTACGCGCAAATACCCTTGGGAAAGGTATTAATCCGTTTATTCCTTCCAGTTATGAGTTAAATAACAAGACAGATTGGGTTCTATAGCCTTGGTCGGCAACCAGTCTCCCGCAGAAAGCAATGGCAGCCTACTGCGAGATAATCTTCTGCCCAGTCAGTCATGTCTCTTTCGAGACATGATCGCCCAAGCTTGTATCACGTATGGCACTTAACTGACTGACTCTTCTCTTATGCAGCCCCTGTGTACCAGTGGCGGTACCGCCTTGCTTTGGGTGAAACGATTAAAAAAATCGATTCCGTCATAGATAGCGTATAAACAGAAACTGGACGCTTAATGAGTATCGAAGTGACCATGTGAGTGTAGGTAGTGATCTATTTTTTATATTTATTGTTTGGATGAGTCTGATGACAGAAGACAATATTAGGAACTGAACATGTCAACAATGGTTAAACTTTCACTTCATGTATATAAATGAGGAAACAGCGTGAAAATCAAACACGAAGAACAAATTAGAAAACGACACTCGAAATGGGACTCACTAAAGGAAGTGATAGTGATTATCAGCAAGCAACATTGCCCCAAAGGAAATCAGGTGCAGAAAAAAAACGGGTGGATGACTGAAGAGATTCTCGATATGATGCAAAGGAGATAGACTACATAACCATTAACAGCAGATTCAGAAATGCAGTGGTTCAAAGTAAAGCCTATCCAGGTGCTGACTGTGGAAGCGACCACGTCCCAGTCATCTGCAAATTAAAACTGAAACTCCGGAGATTAAAGAAGCCTAATGCAGCACCAAAACTTATACAACGCACTTGTGGATGACCTCAAACTACAGAAAGAGCACATTAACAGCGTGAAAACCACATACGAAGAACAAACTAGGAAAGGACACTCAAAATGGGACTTGCTAAAGGAAGCAATACTGACATCAGCAAACAAAATTGCCCCAAAGGAAAATAGGCGCAGAAAGAAAAACGAGTGGATGACGGAAGAGATTCTGGAAATGATGCAAAGGAGACAGAAAATTATATCAAGACATGGAATGGAGTACAGGGAACTATACAAAGAAATAAGCAGAAAATGCAGACATGCTAAAGAGGAATGGCTCAATGACAAATGTGCAGAAGTTGAGAGATTGAGCAGGAATAATAAAGCAGACATGCATAAAGAAATAAAAGAACTGACAGGAAAAAAAACCTGCTATTCAACAGGATGTATAAAATCCAAAGATGGAACCATCATATTGGAGAAAGAGAAAATACTCCAACGATTGGAAGAATATATAAAAGATCTTTTTTACGACAAGAGAAAGCAACCGAGAATACACAAATATGAAGACGGACCGGAAATATGAAAGTCTGAAGTGGAATTTGCAATAGCCAAACTGAATAGAAACAAAGCAGCTGGGCCAGATGGCATTGTAATAGAGCTGCTGAAAGCCCTGGAAGAATTTAGCATAGAGAAAATTACAGAAATAATAAATGAAACTTATAATAGTGGTATAATACCAGATGACTTCAGTAAGTCGATCTTCATAGCACTACATAAGAAGCCAGGTGCAAACGAGTGCGAACTCCACAGAACCATCAGTTTAATAAGCCATATAACAAAACTCATCGTCCGAATCCTGAAGAATAGAGCGAGAAGTGGTTTCGTCAAAGATACTGAAACAAGGAACGCCATATTTATTTTTAGGATGCTCTCCCAAAGGGCAATACAAATGAAGAAGGACTTGTACCTATGTTTTATTGATTATGAAAGGCGTTTTACAAAATACGCCAGAAAGAATTGATGGAGATGCTCGGCAGCCTGGACATATTTGGGAAAGACTTAAGAGTAATTAAAAACCTTTACTGGCAACAAACCGCTTGCATACGGACAGGTAACGAATTCAGCAGATATACAAAAGTAGAAAGCGGCGTAAGACAAGGATGTGTCTTTTCACCGGATCTGTTCAACTTGTACAGCGAGACTATTCTGAGAACCCTAGAAGTTATGCCAGGATCGGAGGCCACAATTTAAACAACCTAAGGTACGCAGATGATACAGTACTGATAGCAGACACGGAAAGGAAACTACAAAACCTCCTACAGAAAGTATCGGTGGAGAGTGACAAAAAAGGACACCAAATAAACTGCAAGAAAACCGAATGGGTGGTCATCAGCAAAAAGGGCAGCCTAAAATGCCAAATACAGGTGAGGGATCCTAAAATGAAGCAGGTACAAAAATTTAAATACCTGGGAAGTGTTCTAACAGAAGACGGAAAGTGCAACACAGAGATCCGAAGCCTAATTTGCATGGCGAAGGACGCGTTCCAGAAGTTGAATAAACTATTAAGAGACAAAACTTAAGCTAGAAACAAAGAAGAAAATACTGTATTGCTGTGTAATAGCAGTGAATGCTGGACAATATCATCGAAGATGAAGGAAAAGCTTGAAACAATTGAAATGTGGTTCTACAGAAGGATGCTGCGAATATCATGGATCGAGCTTGTGAGCAATGATGAGATTTTGGAAAGAACGGAAACGAAAAGGAAATTAATACTAAACATCAAGAAAGACAGCTAAAGTTCCTGAGACATGCAATGAGGAAGGAGGGCTTGGAGAACCTGATATTAACAGGCCAAAGGAAGGACCTGATCAGGTGGATGACGGAACGAGGGTTGCGTGGTGTAATAGGAGAAAGCGTGCTAAGTGCCACTAGGGATAGAGAGATGTGAAAGAACAGGGCACATAGAAGGAGAAGAAGAAGAAGAAGAAGAAGAAGAAGAAGAAGAAGAAGAAGAAGAATATAGATAAGAAGTTTAGAAGAGGTCCTAAGAGTGGAACGACAATAAACATGTTGACAATCGGTGAGATCGGATTACATTCTGTAAAATATACGTTTAATTTAATTTAATTTGTTCGTTTTTTACAGCTTATCAACCCTTTGTGGTTTATTTAAAGTCGAAACATTTTTTAGAATAATTCTTTCTATTGCAAGTGTATATTGGATTTAAAATAAGAACTTTGCGTGAATAGACATACGGTCAATCATGTATGCAGTGGGGGTGTGCGAACGGCTAATGCGTTTAATATCAATTCGGTTGAAGATTTACTGAAGACTGTGTTGCGCCAGGTGTTACCGCAGATTCCTGTTAATCACTGTTCTACAGCAAGCGTTGATATTAGAAATGTTTAAAATTGAATCTGGCACAGGAACTAAATATAGTACAAATCAGGGAAGATCGAACCTTCTTCAGGAACACCGATATTGGAGATTCATTTTGTAACACCTTTTCTAAGAATTGCTCAAATGCGAAAAGCAAATCGGAAACAGTTCATTATCTGCCCAAGAGATAACAGAAAATAACTGCTGTAGCCGTTGTCAGTTATGACCATAAGTATAAGATCTCAGTGGGTGACAGTTTGTACTAATTTATTTCTTGGTAAGAAATTATTCGGACCAATGTTCTTTTATCTTATTTCACTGAATTTCTTCAGGTGTTGGTTAGTCGATAATCATCAACATTTTTTTTTGTTCGGCAATCAGTGTAGATAATGATTTTTTGTTGCGTGACCAGTGGCTGTAAGAATAACGCTTCTTTTGCGAGTAAATATTTCATTAACAATTATTTGGGCAATAACTGTGATTTCTTTTAGTTACGATTCGTAATAGTTAAATAGTTCACAATAGATGAGATAAAAGAATGTATCTTAAGGAAATTTTATGTAAAAAACTCGACTGGGATTCGAACGATGCTCTCTGGCATATCAGTTGGAGACACCATCCACACATACTTGTGTCATATACAGTGTGCATAAGGTAAATTGTCGTCAGTTATAGGGTACAATAATTCATTTATTGTACCCTATAATTACACACACACACGCACACACACATACATACACACATATATACATGCACACACACACACACGAGATGTGTTTGACAAGTAACGGGACTGGGTGCACGCTGCCTGCTCTGTGCGAAAAGGGATAAGTGGATTGTGTTATTATCTAATATACTTTTAATCTTGTTTTTTTTTCTTCTTATGTTTACGACACATGAGCACGAACAAGAGACGCTGGGGATCTTAAATTTAGCAAAAATATTGTTATGTCCTTTGGGTATGTAATCTATCTGATATAATTTCGATTCTCTTTCTTTTTGTTTCCGCTATCTTTGTTATTAAATATCGCACATTGTGATAATAGAAGATCTGCCGTGAATAGTAAAATGTAGCCATAACCTGGACGCAGATTTACTGTGGATGAACTAGCGATGAAATTGTAATAGTCAGTCAGTTAAGTGCCATACGTGATACACACTTGAGCGATCATGTCTCGAAAAAGACATGTCTGACTGGGCAGAAGATTATCCCACAGTAGGTTGCCATTGCTTTTTGCAGTAGACTGGTTACCAGCCAAGGCTATAGAACCCAATCTCTCCTATTATTTGACTCTTAGCTATATGTATTATATTATTAAGTAGTAATAAGAGGGAAATCAGTTTATTACTTCAGAACAATAAAAAAACGATCCCCCACTTTATTTCCAGTAAAAGCCTTAATTATATTTTTAAGTGTTATATTCAGTCAGTCAGTTAAGTGCCATACGTGATACACACTTGAGCGATCATGTCTCGAAAGAGACATGACTGACTGGGCAGAAGATTATCCCGTAGTAGGTTGCAGTTACTTTCTACGGTAGTCTGGTTGCCAGCCAAGGCTATAGAACCCAAATTGTTCTATTATTTAACTCATATCTGGAAGGAAGAGACGGATTAATACATTTCTCAAGGATACTTGCGCGGAAGTAAATGCAAGGAATTCAATTGGAATTCGAACACTGCTCCCCGATTTCTCGTCCCCAGCCGATATCCACTGCACCACAACGCACATAAAGTCTCTTTACAAATTAAAAAAAATATATTAGAAAGTCGATTGACGAGCTATTTTAATTAGGTTTGTTCTATATAATGGGTATTCATCAAAGGTTTTAATCACATGGCGTTTGTGTATTTCTGTTGATGACAGTTACAGCGAAACTACAGAACTAAGTATAGAAGAGATCCACTGTCAATTCATGGCGAAAAGAAATTTATGGAGACAGGTAGATTGTTTGATAAAAGGAGGAGTGGACGACCAAACACGTCTGAAGAAGACATCGATCGAGTATGAAATCAAATGCCGTCTTGATGCGCTTCGTGCCTGTATAGAGGTGAATTAAATTAGTGACAAAAAATATCTACATTACATTTTGAAACAATATCTACATATTTGTCCGACCCTTTGCTTTGTAATAATCTTTTTAGTTGTAAAGAAACACTCGGCATATATATATATATATATATATATATATATATATATATATAACCCAACAGGCACTAAACTAAATTCTTTACAATAAACCAATGTAGTGTACCAATTTAAATGCCCATACAGAGATTGCATCTCTGATACTAATCAAAAACCTAGTACATATATTGGTTTTACCACAACCACGCTCTCCCGTAGACTTACATGTCATCTTTCTGATCAGAGTACTATTAAACAACATTTCTCTGAAAAACATAAACAAGTAGGTAATATCAGACAGATTTTGGTAAACAATACGGTGATCCTTACTCATACACACAGTAAGAGGAACCTGCAGATATTGGAGGCCATGTACATCAAATCAAAACAACCAACACTCAATAAAATCAACTTTAAAACAGGAAATAACATATTACATTGCATTTGACTACATGGTTTTGTTGTCATTTCGGGCTATCCTGCGGTGTGACGTCATAAAACCGCATCGCAAACTTAAGAACTGCGTTTATTATTTTTGGTAACTATTGCCGTTGCCAAGCGGAGTTTTATGTCAACACAAAATAAAATCGTCGGTGATGGTGGATTTTATAATATTTCAGTTTAAACTACCTCTCTGAAGATGGCTCATGTGAGCCGAAAGCTTAGAAGAAAACCAATAAATAATTATCCAAATGTTGGAGAATTTTTGTCTTTATTTTCAACTGAAATTAAAGCAAAAATACGACGTTTAGAACGGCTCATGATTAAACATAATAGACATTCATTGTCTCTTATATTTAATAGCATATGTCTAGAAAATTACTTGCTGCCTCGATATACTAAATATATATATATATATATATATATATGTGTGTGTGTGTGTGTGTGTGTGTGTGTGTGTGTGTGTGTGTTTAATGTATCGAGGCAGCAGATAATTTTCTAAACATATACTGTTAAATATAAGAGACAATGAATGTCTATTATGTTTTATCATGAGCCGTTCTAAACATCGTATTTTAGCTTTAATTTCAGGTTTAAATAAAGACAAAACTTCTCCATCATTTGGATAATTTGTTTATTAAGTTGGTTCTATGATTTCGGCTCACATGAGCCATCTTCAGAGAGGTTACATCTTAGCGGAGTTTTATGTCAACACAAGATGGTCGCTGATGGTGGATGTTTTTGTGTTAACTTCTTTGTACCCTCTAAATTGTTGGAGAATTTTTGCCTTTATTTTCACCTGAAATTATACCGAAAATACGATGTTTAGAACGGCTCATGATTAAACATAATAGACATTCATTGTCTCTTATATTTAACAGTATATGTTCAGAATATATATATATATATATATATATATATATATATATATATATATATATTGAGTCATATGTTTAGAGGGCTAACGTTCTAATGAACCAGCAAAGCATCCACAAAAAGATGATTCTAGTGTGTGAGCTGTTAGGAAAACATAGCAACCCGACGCGAGTGTAATTGAAGAGCTGAAACTGTTCGAAAGCCGGTAAATGGTTGTACTAATATGAGGCCATAATTCACAAATCATTATGACCGAGGGACCGAGGCACCGACGGACCGAGGGTACTGTTCTTGTTTAACTACTGAACAGACCATATTGTTCGTTCACTTTCAGAAACTGTAAATTAGATCTGCTTCGTATAGGTTCAGTATGAAACATTGGTAAGTGTTGTGTGTGTTGAAGAGAAATAAATTCTCTTGAGCAGGCTCCTGCAACAAGGATTAACTAGCAATCTTACTAGAAGGATATAATCCGAAAAGAGCAACCGGTTATTATATAATGTGTGTATCGGTGTCTAGTTATACATGTGTACGTATATGAATGTATATATGAAGAAACCTAAATAGATACAGGGAGAGATCTAGACAGACAGACAGAAAAGGCAAAATGTCAGAAAGATTTTCCTTACAGCTATAGAAATTAATCATATCTGAAAACGGAAAAAAAACGCTACATATCTGTCAAAAACGAAAATAGTACCATCGCTTTATTACAAAAAGCGTGTCCTAAATCTGCAACAAATATCGAAAAAAATGATCTAATAAAAAAAACATATTGCGTCGAAGTTTGGGAGCGAATGGGGATCTCCTTGGGCGAATATTGTTCGTCCAAATGTCGATGTTATTTGTGTCGTGAAAAGTAGCGAGTGACTTGGTCATTCTTGTAAAACCAACAAATAATTTGTGGGTTTTACAGAGGTTCAATCGTGCCAAAGACACAAAGCAAAAGTTAACGTCTGCTTTTAACAATGTGGAACATTTTTCGCAAGTATAATTCCTTTTATAATTCAACGATTTTCGCAGCCATTTATTTATTTGAATGCTTGATTTGAAGGCTGTTAAAGAAGTCTGCTATTGCCATCACAAGTACACACACGCATACACACACGCATCCACACACACGCACACACCTCTTATATCCATATTTTTTATATTGCTATAAAGATTTCTTATCGAGTATATATTTTCTTTCTTTCTTTCTTTCTTTCTTTCTTCCTTTCCCCTTGGTCATTCTGTTTTTTCTTGATAATTCTTTATTTATTTATTCTTGGTCATTCTTTCTTTCTTCTTTTTTCTGACTCTCTTCCCTCTATGATTTTTAAAATCTTACTCTAAGCAACACATGACACTTGTTTTACGAATTCCATTTTCCCCTCCTTTTTATCTATCTCCTAAAAAATACAGAACGAAAAAAATGAACGAATAACAAATTCGTCAATTCATTCGTTCTGTATTTTTTTATCATTCATTCATTCTTTCTTTCTTCCTTTCTTTCTTTCTTTCTTTCTTTCTCCTTGGCCATTCATTCATTTTTGTCATTTTTTTCTTGCTTGCTTTGTTCCTGGTTATTGTTTCTTTCTTTCTTTCTTTCTTTCTTTCTTTCTTTCTTTCGTTCTTTCTTTCTTTCTTTCTTTCTCCTTCGTCGTTTATTCAGTCATTCTTTCTTCCTGTCTTCTTGGTCGTTTGTTCTTTCTTTCTTTCTTTCTTTCTTTCTTTCTTTCTTTCTTTCTTTCTTTCTTTCTTTCTTTCTCCTTCGTCGTTTATTCAGTCATTCTTTCTTCCTGTCTTCTTGGTCGTTTTTTCTTTCTTTCTTTCTTTCTTTCTTTCTTTCTTTCTTTCTCCTTCGTCGTTTATTCAGTCATTCTTTCTTCCTGTCTTCTTGGTCGTTTTTCTTTCTTTCTTTCTTTCTTTCTTTCTTTCTTTTTTTCTTTCTCCTTCGTCGTTTATTCAGTCATTCTTTCTTCCTGTCTTCTTGGTCGTTTTTCTTTCTTTCTTTCTTTCTTTCTTTCTTTTTTTCTTTCTCCTTCGTCGTCTATTCAGTCATTCTTTCTTCCTGTCTTCTTGGTCGTTTTTTCTTTCTTTCTTTCTTTCTTTCTTTCTTTCTTTCTTTCTCCTTCGTCGTTTATTCGGTCATTCTTTCTTCCTGTCTTCATGGTCGTTTTTTCTTTCTTTCTTTCTTTCTTTCTTTCTTTCTTTCTTTCTCCTTCGTCGTTTATTCAGTCATTCTTTCTTCCTGTCTTCTTGGTCGTTTCTTTCTTTCTTTCTTTCTTTCTTTCTTTCTTTCTTTCTCCTTCGTCGTTTATTCGGTCATTCTTTCTTCCTGTCTTCTTGGTCGTTTCTTTCTTTCTTTCTTTCTTTCTTTCTTTCTTTCTTTCTTTCTTTCTCCTTCGTCGTTTATTCGGTCATTCTTTCTTCCTGTTTTCATGGTCGTTTTTTCTTTCTTTCTTTCTTTCTTTCTTTCTTTCTTTCTTTCTTTCTTTCTTTCTTTCTTTCTCCTTCGTCGTTTATTCAGTCATTCTTTCTTCCTGTCTTCTTGGTCGTTTTTTCTTTCTTTCTTTCTTTCTTTCTTTCTTTCTTTCTTTCTTTCTTTCTTTCTTTCTTTTATAAGTCGCTACCAGGCAATTATGTCTCCCTCTTCGACACAAGATAGAGATACCTTGTGGATTTCTATCGTGTATCGAAGAGGAAAAGGTAAACATGTTGGCGATTTCACTCAGGCTATTTCACTCTTGCATAGACCGTTCCGCCTTAGCACTCATATACTTCCCACCTGTTACAAACTTTAATTACTTTTACCGTAGGAAACTCTCTCTCTCTCTCGCTCCCTCTCTTTCTCTCTCTTTTTCTGTTACTCTATGTCAATCACTCACTGGCACACGCATGCACACGCACACACATACACAAAAAAAAACACTCTCTACGCTTTATTAGAGGTTTGACTCTCATGGGCGTTTTCTTACTGACGTGTCACTCAAAACACCCCTCCCACCAGCCACACTACATTTGCTTAACACTGCATAAATGCATTCCCACCCACGCATACGCACAAATTCTCTCTCTCTCTCTCTCTCTCTCTCTCTCTCTCTCTCTCTCTCTCTCTCTTTCTCTCTCTGCCTCTTTGGTCATCTCTTCCTTTTTGTTAATCATTCTATCGAGCATCATTTCAGTCAGTTTCACACACAGCCCCAGAAATCATATCTTCCAGAAAGAGAAAGAGAGAGAGAGAGTGAGAGGGGGGGATTTAAAAAGTCCAACTGAAATAGATACGAATATACTGTTATATGTTAAATAGATAGATAGATAGATAGATAGATAGGACCAGATTATATATATATATATATATATATATAGATAGATAGATAGATAGATAGATAGATACATACATACATACATACATACATACATATATATATATATATGAACATACTTAAATACATAAATAGATAATTAATAAGAGAGAGATCAATTAAATAAAATATAGTTAAATATGAACAGACTAAAAGAGATAGATAGATAGATAGATAGATAGATAGATAGATAGATAGATAGATAGATATGAATAGATAGATAGATAGATAGATAGATAGATAGATAGATAGATAGATAGATAGATAGATCTGAAGAGAATGGGATAGATAGATAGATAGATAGATAGATAGATAGATAGATAGATAGATAGATAGATAGATCTGAAGAGACTGGGATAGATAGATAGATAGATAGATAGATAGATAGATAGATAGATAGATAGATCTGAAGAGAATGGGATAGATAGATAGATAGATAGATAGATAGATAGATAGATAGATAGATAGATAGATAGATCTGAAGAGACTGGGATAGATAGATAGATAGATAGATAGATAGATAGATAGATAGATAGATAGATAGATAGATAGATTATTATCGTAGAAATTAGCAACAAACTGCTTAAAAAGTGGATAGGAATAGACTGAAGTTAGATTAAAACGAATAATGGGTCGCATGCCCATCAATGTTACAATGCTGTTTCTCTTTGGCTGTTTCTTAGATGCTACCATCCCTGCCCGATGTCGTCAGTGAGGTCAAATTATCTTTGGAACAATTTTATATACCAGATCGAAGAGAGACAGCATGTAAGATGATATATAATTGGACATTACTGCTTCTTTCCTGTCACATTTCTTTAAATCTCTCTCATCACATTGTCTCTTCATCTCTCTCTCTCTCTCTCTCTCTCTCTCTCTCACACGCACACACACACGACACGGATATGAAGAGACTAAGATAGATAGATAGATGAGAGAGAGATAAATAGAACAAAATATATTAAATATGAACACTAGAAGAGATAGATAGATAGATAGATAGATATGAACAGACTGAGATAGATAAATAGATAGATAGATAGATAGATAGATAGATAGATAGATATGAACAGACTGATAGATAGATAGATAGATAGATAGATAGATAGATATGAACAGACTAGATAGATAGATAGATAGATAGATAGATAGATAGATAGATATGAACAGACTGAGATAGATAGATAGATAGATAGATAGATAGATAGATATGAACATACTGAGATAGATAGATAGATAGATAGATAGATAGATAGATATGAACAGACTGAGATAGATAGATAGATAGATAGATAGATAGATAGATATGAACAGATTAAGATAAATATGTATGATAATTTTAAGATATATATATATATATATATATATATATATATCTTAAAATTATCATACATATAAAGAGTATATATATATATATATATATATATATACGCTTTCTCTCTCTCAGTCTGTCTCACTCACACACACAGCAGCACGTCGTATTGTTCATGGCATCTTTTCATCACGTGTTTTCATTTTTCAATCCCTATTTACACCTCTGTTTAGGTCAATCCATGACGAGTTAGTCTTTATAAATAATACTGCGTAGAAGATTCAAATTGCTTTCGTTTTCATATTACTGTTGAAGTGTTGTCGATTTTTCCATTAAAATTGTCCCAGTTTGAATTGGTAATAAGCAACTCTTTCTTCCCGAAAAAAAATCAATTTCAATTCTCTTATAGTCAGAAAGAAAACGGAGAAACTAACTTTCAATACAAACCATCACATTTTTATTTATTTATTTATTTCTTCATTTATGATTGTTTTTCGTGTATAATACGCACACTATCTTGGAAAATTTACATATTCTGTGTATAATACGCATTGTTATTTTACAATATGTAAAAACTAAACGTGTCCATTTTTTTCATCCCTTTGGTGTCGATTAAAAATAAGAATTTACGTAGATAAGGATTATGGTTTCTTAAAAATATACTGCATATATTAAAAATATATTCTATAGAGAATTTATGTGTCAATAGGAGTAGATGGGTTCACCTATTAATCAGTACACAATGTTTTCTGGGCTTTTGAGCAGGAGTACATGTTAATCTTTTGTTTCCTGTTTAGGATTGAGTTTCCGGTTCCTTCTGAGGCCTTTTCATTCTCTTTCGCACACAGTAGACTTTTGCATCATAGTGGTTTTATTGCCTTGCTAGGAGGGGAACTAATTCTTAAATATTACAAAAAAAATCATGAATTTTGGAAAAATGACAAGATGTCACTGAAAATATTCTAGACATTGTTATTTAAAAAAAATGCTGCGCACGAACGATAATGAAAGTTACATCCTTTCTGGGATAAAAAGATAAAATAACTAAGTGGAAAGATTTACTTGAATTTTGGAAAGAAAATGAAAAAAATATTTGAACAAAAAAATGAACATGGATTTTGTAAAATTGACAGGACATCGATGAAAACATTCTGGACAAGACATTAAAAATGCTGAATCAAGAACGGTAATGAAGATGACATCGTCTGAGAAAGGATAAAATAATTCAGTAGAAAAATTATACATGGGCTTTTAAAAAGTACATGTGTTTTAGAAATCTGACAAGACATCGCTGAAAACATCCCGGACAAAATCATTAAAAGATGATGCATTACGAATGAGATGAAGATGATATGCTATTTGAAGTAAAAGGATAAAATAACAAAGTAGAAAAATGTACATAGATTTTGAAAAAAATAAAGAAACAAATAATAAATAATTTTTTTAAGTACATGAATTTTGGAAAATTGACAGGATTTAGCTGAAAACATTCTAGACAAAGTCATTAAAAATGCAAAGTCACAAACGATAATGAAAATTACATCCCTTTTACAGTAAAAAGATTAAATAATTCAGTGGAAAAAAGTTTAAAAGTATGAAAAAATAATTAAAAAAGATTTTTGAAATAAAGAATGTATATGAATTTTGGAAAACCGACAGGCATCGGTGAAAAGATTCTGGACAAAGTCATTAAAAATAATGTATCACGAAGGATAATAAACCTGAGATTTTTCTTAATTGGTTTATTAATTTTTATGTTTTACGGTATATCATCCTCAATGGGTTATTTAATGATAAGACGTTTTCGGTTAGATTCCTATGAATAGCATATGGATTTGTAAAAAATAAATTTGCAAATCACGTTTGATTGATGTAAATTTATAGAGAACGTCTTATTGAGAGTCAAATGTATCGCTGGTATTTTTTCCTCAAAAATGTATTTCTGGTCTTTTTTCTTCGAATATGTATTACTGATAGTTTTTCTTAAAAAATGTATTGATGGTACTTTTTCTCCAAAAATATATTGCTGATATTTCTTGTTAAAATGTTTTGCTGGCATTTTTCTCTTTAAAAATGTATTGCTGATATTTTTTCTTCAAAAATGTATTGCTGATATTTTTTCTTCAAAAATGAATTGCTGATATGTGTTTTTAAAAAATGTATTGCTGGTATTTTTTCTTCAAATGTATATTGCTGGTATTTTTTCTTGAAAAATGTATTTCTGTTATTTTTTTCTTCAAAGATTTATTGCTGGAATTTTTTTCAAAAATATATTGCTGGTATTTGTTCTTTAAAAATGTATTTGTGGTATTTTTCTTCAAAAATGTATTGCTGGTATTTTTTCATCAAAGATATACTGCTGGTATTTTTCTTCAAAAATGTATTGCTGATATTTTTTTTTCAAAAATGTAATGCTAATATTTTTCTTCAAAAATGTATTGCTGATATTTTTTCTTCAAAAATATATTGCTAATATGTTTTCTATGCTGGGATTTTTTTCTTTAAAAATGTATTGCTAGTATTTCATGTTCAAAATATATTGCTGATATATTTTCTTATAAAAGGTATTACTGATATATTTTCCTCAAAAATGTATTGCTGGTAATTTTTTCTTCAAAATGTATTGCTGGTATTTTTCTCCAAAATATATTGCTGATATTTTTTCTTTAAAAATATATTGCTGGGATTTTTTCTTCAAAAATGTTTTCCTGATATATTTTCTTCAAAAACTTATTGCTGGTATTTTTCTTTAAAAATGTATTGCTGCTATGTATTTCTCAAAAATGCATTGCTGGTCCTTTTTTCTTTCAAAATGTATTGCTGGTATTTTTTTTCTTTCATAATATATTGCTGATAAGTTTTCTTTAAAAATGTATTGCTGATATATTTTCTTCAAATATTTATTGCTGATGTTTTTTCTTCACAAATTTATTGCTGTTATTTTTTCTTGGTATTTATTCTTTAAAATATATTGCTGGTATTTTTTGTTCAAAATCTATTGCTGATATGTTTTTTTAAAAAATATATTGCTGATATGTTTTCTTTAAAAATATATTGCCGGTATTTTTTCTTCAAAATTTTGTTGCTGATATGTTTTCTTTAAAAATGTATTGCTGATATTTTTTCTTCAAAAATGAATTGCTGGTATTTCTTCTTTAAAAATGTATTGCAGATATGTATTCTGTAAATATGTATTACTTGTATTTTTTCTTAAAAATGTAATGCTGTTTTTTTTCTTCAAAATTGAAGTATTTTTCCTTTAAAGATATATTGCTGGGATTTTTTCTTCAGAAATGTACTGCTGGAATTTATTTTCAAAAATGTATTGCTGAAATTTTTTTCTTCAAATATGTATTGCTGGTATTTTTTTAAAAAAATGTATTGCTGGTATTTTTTCTTTAAATATATATTGGTGGTATTTTTTCTTTAAAATGTATTGCTGATATTTTTTTCTTTGAAAATACATTGCTGATATTTTTTCTTCAAAAATGTATTGCTGGAATTTTTTCTTCAAATATGTATTGCTGGTATTTTTTTTAAATATATATTGGTGGTATTTTTACTTCAAAAATGTATTTCTGTTATTTTTTTCTTTGAAAATATATTGCTGATATTTTTTC
>JBBBDQ010001604.1:2990000-3045000 GCA_037127315.1 Ascarosepion bandense
TGAATCCATTGTATTCACTTACGCGCAAATAACCTTGGGAAAGGTATTAATCCGTCTCTTCCTTCCAGTTATGGGTTAAATAGCAGGACAGATTGGGTTCTATAGCCTTGGTCGGCAACCAGTCTATCGCAGAAAGCAATGGCAACCTACTGCGGGATAATCTTCTGCCCAGTCAGTCATGTCTCTTTCGAGACATGATCTCCCAAGCGTGTATCACGTATAGCACTTAACTGACTGACATACAGCCAACCTTTTAAAAAATTAATCAGTTTGTCTGACGATCGCAAGAGTGTGAAACCCAGGGTCACAAACTCACGCCTATCTATATGAATATGAGTATATATATATATATATATATATATATATATATATATATATATATATATATATATATATAAAGTACGTATATTTTGGCAGCATTTTTTCTTTTAAACAAGTTGTGTTAAAAGATAAAGTCAACATAGTCTAATATATTTTCTGATTAGACTTTTTATTTCCGAATTATATATACTTGTATAAAAAGGTTGTCCTAGTACTAACGAACGTCATCGTTTATTATCAAAGGCAGTAATAATGTAAACAACATGCTCAAGTGAAGATATGTGCTCACGTAGATGCGTGAATTATATGGAATACTTGGTTGTTAAAGATTTTAAATTCCGTAAAAATACGTTAGATAATTTGAACTTTGAAGGAACTAATTATGTAAATTATCAAATTACTCAGAGGCAAATAATTATTTACCTTAATTATATTTCAAATAAACCCTCTAAGCACAATTAAGTATATGTCCAGAAACTTGGTAAGCTGTGCGATTGATAAAAGTTTTTTTATTTCTAAAATGTATTACCTCTAAAATTAGACGCCTAAAAATTTTGACAACTATGTTTTTATAAGAAACTTTTTTATAAAAACATTACCATATATGTCACTCTCTTTATCTCTCTCTCTCTCTCTCTATATATATATATATATATACGTAAGCTTATCTGTTCTTATGATAGATAGATAGATAGATAGATAGATAGATAGATAGATAGATAGATAGATAGATAGATAGATGAATGAAGAGGTGCAATGTAGTATAATGTAAATCAACGCTGGAAATTCTAATTTTTAATATACTTGACCGGGTCGAGTCTGTTCGCGTCATTGCTTAAAAAAGAAAAGCAAAATCGTAGCTAATTATGATTCAGGGACAGTGAAAATTTTCTTGTACCTGCACCTCTCTTAGTTTGCAGTCTAAGATTTGCAGCGTTGACGCTCTATACCAAAAGCCAGAAATAAGGCGATATTGATGCGATATATATATTTTTTTTTTGCTTTGCAGTTCGAAAGTGAAACCATTCCGCTAGTTGAACTGATAAGCTTGACAGTCTGCTGTCGTTTGCCAAGAAAATAATCATCAGGATTATTTGTTCTTACAAAGATAAGGAGAGACAAACCATTCCATTCTTCATCAAAACGGATTGGCGCGCTTTGTTGAGAAAGAATAATGAATTAGAAACTTAACGGTGTATCTACTGCAACATACCGGTCAGGATAAAGTCTGTTATAGAACAGGGGTTCGATACTTCATATTGCCGACCATTATCTTAAGTTCACACTGTAAAATTGATTTTTTACGGCCTATCTAGTTTTTTTTTTTTCAGGCTATTTAAAGCCATAAAACATTTTAGAGTGGAAAGATTTTTGGATATATTAATATTGGTAGATTGGTTTTATGGCATACCTCGGCGGGTCATTTATTGCCAACTAAATATTTTATTTATTTATTGCTGGTAATACCTTTTTCTTTCAAAAATGTATTGTTGTCTCTCTCTCTCTCTCTATATATATATATATATATATACAAGTATTGTTGGAATAATATTCCTTGTCAAAAGAAACACTATTTTTAAGAAAGTGCTCAATACAAAAGTAGAGCTAATAATATAATTTATTCATAAATTATAACATGGATATATTACAATATCACTACAAAAGTAGCCATTTTGTTTCAACACTTTTGTGTCTTTTCAAGTGATTTGTGATGGTTCTTAAATAAATAGTTTAAAAGTCTATAAAAAGATTTTAAACTATTCATTTAAGAACATCACTTGAAAACACAGAAAAGTGTTGAAACAAAATGGCTACTTTTGTAGTGATATTGTAACATATCCATGTTATAATTTATGAATATATATATATAGATATATATATAAGTTTTGTGTCTAGTAATACTTTTTTATTTTAGAGTACCATGGGATTTGTTTTTTAAGGGCAGGGTCCCTAAGTCCTACCCTGTTATTTAACCCATAACTGGAGGGAAAGGGAAGGATTAATAGCTTTCCCAAGGGTACCAGTGCTTAAGTGAATGCAGGGTATTCAACTGGAATTCGAACTCGGCTCGCCGATTTCTCTTTCCGAGCCGATATCCACTGCACCACAACGCACATCCGTCACTAAACGCTTACAGCACCTGGTATTCCCAAGCAGTCACCCATCTAAGGAGTGACCAGGCTCAACGTTGCTTAATTTCGGTGATCGAGCGAGAACCGGTGTATTGAACGTGATATGGCCGTACTGATACAAGTTCTACTAATTAATTAGTATCTGGGAGGGAGATGAGATGAATTCTTAATTTTCCTAAGCTTAATTTCGCGTACGTGAATATGATGAACACGACTGGGACTGGGATTAGAACTTGAACTCTTCTCTCCGATTTCCAGTTCCGATCCATTACCTTTACACCATCTGCTCATCCAAGCTTTCAGCCCCTGATATTCCCCAGCAATTATCTTTTAATGCTTTCAACCCAAACCAAGGTGATAATACTTCTAAGACCTAAGAGGTTACTGTATGAAAAGAAATAATACGACTTTCGTGAGGAAAAATAACAATAAAAGAACAGTCTTCAAGGAAGAAAAATGACAACTTGCTTTGCATGCAAATATTCAAAGAGTTGAGATGCGAGAAACCAGAAGGCAGTTCTACAAGCGAGAAGAGTGAGCAAAGAAACTATCCAAATAGAACTTGCGGTTGCATCTAGCTGGTTCAACAGTAAAACGGTGAGATACCATTGCCTATTTAGTAGTACGCTTAGATTCAGCTATATTAATAAAAAATCTTTAGGGGAAATTATTTGTAACAACTGATTGAAATAATCTATTCATTAATACTTCCCTAAGGCCCGCACTGGATCAATGATATAGCCGTAGCCCCATGACTGTCAGATTTTTTTTTTCTTTTATGTGAAATTAAGCTTCTTATTTCATGGAAACTTAGGCACCTAAAATGTTTAACGATGGAAGCGAATCGATTTAACAAGAGGTGATTTAGAAAATCGAACCGCTAGACTGATTGCAACTATTCATGAGAATGAAACCCTCTTTTTTTTTATCTTCAACTTGCTTCTAGCATTGACAAAGAAAGCAAAATTACTGACTTAAGCCCTCATATTTATTGCTTTGTTTTACGTTAATCTTTCGTTCGTGTATTATCCGAACTTTCATACGAGGAAGTTCAAATGATACGCAGTTAAAATTCTATAAACACACACACACACACACACACACACACACACACACACACACACACACACACACAAAGACGAATATACAAACAATGATTAAAACAGGTCTTTTAATTTATTTTTTTTAATCATATCACCCCGAGCAAGGCGGTAACGCCACTGATGTGCAGGGGGCTAGGTAATAGTGAAAAAAAAAGAAACCAAAGTGAGAAGATTGGAAAAGAGAAAGCCGGAAACCACATCCTAAACAGGGAACTAGAGATGAGCCTCTTAACCTGTTCAATAGACGTGGGTGGAGTGTGAACCGGGCGATAGATAGATCTATCTACTCCATTTGAAAAAAAAAAAGAAATCAAAGTGAGAAGATTGGAAAAGAGAAAGCCGGAAACCACATCCTAAACAGGGAACAAGAGATGAGCCTCTTAACCTGTCAATATTCAGAAATAAAAAAAATAGATTGTTATCTAACAATATTCAGAAAAAAAAAGATAGGACGTGGAAGTACACTTTTTTCAGTAATAAAACATATCACTCAAGTCAAAACCTCGTAATCATTGCAAAAAAAAAGAGTATATATATATATAAACATGTTTTCATGCTTGAAAATTCTGTCTTTTTTGTTTTTGGTTCCCTTTAAAAACGGATTTTGAAAGCTAAAATTTATTGGCCCAAACAATTCAAGTCGCCCGGTTGTCTACTTTTCTGTGGCAAACAAATCACTGTTAAAGCTACGAGACGGAACAGAATTGATTTGTATTGAAATCGATGTTACGCACTTCGATAGAAGAACAATTATCCAATTTTTTGCTTTTCTTTTAAGTGTCTTAATCTTGTGGCCTGTTAAGGAGACATAGGAACTAAGGCAAGTAATTTATGTCCTTCTCATGCAAAACGAACTTTGCCTTTGGGATTTGATTCAGAATAAAACAGATGCAAATTAAAAGAATTGGTCGTCCAGGCTGTTTTATATACGCATGTTCTTCCACTTAGATAACTTTGGCATAGGGTGCATAAAAAAAGGAACATTACGATGCTTCAAAATGCCAAATGAATGGAGTCTGCCTTACCTTAAGAAACAATGGTTGAAATCACTGGTTTTTGTCTTGATTAAAATACTGAACAGTGATATCATTGGGAAATAGACAACGCTTTAGTCATCAAGCAAACCTATGTATTTCCTGAGGTTAAATATATTTAATATAAGGGGAAGATTAAGTTGTGTGAATCTAGCTGTTTTTATCTGCCTGAAAAACAATGAAATTGGGTTTCTCTTGATGAGAGTACAACAAAGACGACAGGCGTTATTCTAGCTTTCTGAGATGAGGTATTGTAATTATTTACACTATTTACATTGTTCTGGCTGTTGTCATCATCTTTGTTGCCATATTCAACTTCAACATCTGTCTGTATTTCTGAGATGCGGCATTGTAATTATTTACACGATTTACATTGTTCGGACTGTTGTCCTCATCGTTGTTGCTATATTCACCTTCAACATCTGTCTGTATTTCTGAGATGAGGTATTGTAATTATTTACACTATTTACATTGTTTGGACTGTTGTCCTCATCTTTGTTGCCATATTCACCTTCAATATCTGTCTATATTTCTGAGATGAGGTATTGTAATTAGTTACACTATTTACATTGTTCAGACTGTTGTCCTCATCTTTGTTGCCATATTCACCTTCAACATCTGTCTGTATTTCTGAGATGAGGTATTGTAATTAGTTACACTATTTACATTGTTTGGACTGTTGTTCTCGTCTTCCTTGCCATATTTACGATATTTCTGTCGTTGTACGCTTCGACCATCTTCAGATAATTGGAATTTAGAACTAATCTCTTGTTTAGTACACCGGGGTAGATTGTTCTAGTTCCATGTGTCATGCCAATTCCGGATTTCACATAGTCAGTTATCTCCCTTTAACACTTAAAGTTTCTGCTGTAGCCAAGTATTGTACTCACAACTTTTCGGGTCAAGTCACTGGATTCAACAAACACTTTCATCTACTAGATCATGTGTCCTTGAGGAACGAGAACAATCTAACTCAGTGGACGAAATAAAGGGTTCTGTTCAAAATTCCAATTACCTGAAAAGGGACAGAACCTACAAACTACTTGAGACATCCAGAAATGCCAATTATGCAATTGCAGTCAAACAATTAGCATCGATTTTATATTTCCATCGTTTAACTTAATCCAGTACAGCAACTCGTAGAAGTATTTTTTTTATAATTTGAGAACAAGCCTTACGAAAACGCTTTAAAATTGACTATTCCAACAATATAGATTTTTATGTGTGATATCAGACTTCAGGCCGAAAATATCATGGTCAAATTTTGATAATAATGAAAGTGGTCATTTTGAATGGGCGTGCCTCTTCATCCTACAGCACGAATGCTGGTGTCCCACAGGGCTCTATCCTGGGCCCGACGCTCTTCCTTATTTTCATCAACGACCTCCCAGATGAGATCAAATCCCAAGTAGGCATCTACGCAGATGACACTACAATATACTCCCGCACCAGTAAGAAACCTTTCGTGGCGGACAGACATAATCTCGCTGCTGACCTTGAACGGGATCTACACTCTGTGGTGAACTGGGGCAAGAAGTGGCTTGTCAACTTCAATTCGTCTAAGATCAAGCTGTTGTCTGTCAACCATTACAGGCAACCTCTCTTGCCTCCCATAAGCATGGACCAAGCGATTCTCCCTGATAGCAATACACTACGCCTCCTCGGCCTTACCCTCTCCTCAGACCTCAAATGGAACCACTATATTGAATCCATAGCAAAATCTACTGCTAAGAAGGTTGGGTCACTATGTCGATCCTGGATGTTTTTTCCGCACTGAATCCATCCTGCATATATACAAGTCAACCATCCGTCCATGCATGGAGTACTGCTGCCATTTATGGTCAGGCGCCCCTGCCGTTCTCCTCAGTGTTCTTGACAGGCTCCAAAGGAGAGTTTGTAATGTGATAGGTACTGATCTGGCGGCTCGACTGCAGCCACTTCTCCACCGTCGAAATGTGGCCTCCCTTTGTCTGTTCTATAAATACTCTCATGGCTTCTGCTCGAACGAACTTAAGTCACTGATGCCTTCTCAACAGGTGTTTACTCGTGCAACCAGACTGGCAACTGGGTCCCACCCATTCACAGTCAGGTTAGCCAAATGCAGACGACAATTCTACTCCTGCAGCGTCTTCTCTCGCACTTCCCGCCTGTGGAACTCGCGCCCGTATTCTTGCTTTCCTGACGGCTACAACCTCCAGAAATTTAAATGCAAAGTCAATACTCATCTACTAACCACCGGACTCTAGCTCTCTCCCCACCCCCGAATAATCTTCCCTTTCTCTCCACCTATGTATCTGTCATCGCACCTGCATTCTCAGCTTTCTATTGTTCCTTTCTAACTAGTTTGTAATCCTCACTCTTTTCTAATTAATCTTTTTACAGTTAGCCCCCTGCTCATCAGTGGCATTTCTGCCTTGCTCAGGGTGAAATGATTAAAAAAAATGTGTGGTAACTGTTTGGAATCAGCATAGTGCCTGTCATTTATAGGTGCTAAGCATGTCTTTATCTGACACGTGGATAAAATAATAAAAGACCTAAGTAAAGATCGAATTTGCCTCAAGAATATCATCTTGTTGTTCAGTACTTCCTTTGCCAGCCACACACATACGCCCACATTCACGTACACACACACACACACACACACACACACACACACACACACACACACACACACACACACATATATATATATAATGTTAAAATGATGCTTAGTGCTAAGATTGCTGATGCTCAGTATTAATTTCATTTTTGTTTCCATCATTTCCAAGACCTCATCATTGCTCACATGCTCGATCCATGATATTCGCAGCATTCTTCTGTAGAACCACATTTCAGTTGCTTCAATTTTTTCCTTCGTCTTTAATGATATTGTTCAGCATTCACTGAACATATTGAATGACGGACATCACGCAGCAATCCAGTACTCTCTTCCTTGTTTCTACTGAAATTGTCCTGTTTCTTAATACTTTACTCAAATTCTGGAATGCTTCCTTCACCAAGCCAATTCACCTTCGGATCTCTGTGTCACACTTTTTGTCTTCTGTATAACGCTTCTCAGGTATTTAAATGTTTGTACCTGCTTAATTCTGGTATCCCTGACCTGTAAACCTTATTACTCCATCTTCTGTAGAACCACATTTCAGTTGCTTCAATTTTTTCCTTCGTCTTTAATGATATTGTTCAGCATTCACTGAACATATTGAATGACGGACATCACGCAGCAATCCAGTACTCTCTTCCTTGTTTCTACTGAAATTGTCCTGTTTCTTAATACTTTACTCAAATTCTGGAATGCTTCCTTCACCAAGCCAATTCACCTTCGGATCTCTGTGTCACACTTTTTGTCTTCTGTATAACGCTTCTCAGGTATTTAAATGTTTGTACCTGCTTAATTCTGGTATCCCTGACCTGTAAACCTTATTACTAGCACCTAATCTGGATAGTAATCACCCAACGAAGCGGAACTGATAATAAAATTGTCTGAATTTAACACTGGTTCGCCCAACCTATCATTCAATGCACTAGACATGTCATGCTTATGGGGTTTTATATTCATCAAAGTTATCATGATTGATATTATGACATCGCTTACAACGCCTTTCCGGGGCCAAATAACATTGGCATTGGACTCTCAAAAACTGATACTCTATCGCCTTATCAGACGAGACGCCTTTCCCAATCCTTCGAGAAGACGAAAAGTTTACCACATGCCTACATAAACAATCTAATTGGGCACTTCGATGTGGTGCAACGGTTGACAAGCTAGATCAATTACGATTGAGCAGTTAGTTCGATCCTCACTGGGAACTCCATCTTATGCCACATCTAAGATAGGGTTAAAAAACAACGAGCAACTCGACGTGGTGTAATGGTTAGCAAACTTGACTCGTGATTATCATTACAGTCGAGTAGTGAGTTTGATCCTCACTGGGTGCTCCATACTTTCAGCCGTGTGTTACATCGGCGCTTAGGAAATCACCATACTTTCGGTCTTTTTCCTCATCTGAGCTACGTTTAGAGAATCGACATAAACATTCTTTTTTTTTTTTTTTAATCATCTCACCCCAAGCAAGGCATTCCACTGCCACTATTGCGCATGGGGCTACATAGGGGAAGGTAAAGAGAAGGAGTGGATAGACATAGGGAATGTCAGGAGGAAGGTGACAGATGAGTAAGGATAGCGAGAATGAGGGTTGGGCAGATGGGAAGAGTGCTTGATAGAATGGGAGCAGGTTAGTGTGTTAGGAGGTGTCTATTGACCTTACATTTAAACTCCTGGAGATTGTAGCCATCGGTGAAGCAATCGTTTGGAAGAGAATTCCACAGTCGGGAAGTGCGAGGAAAGAAACTGTTGGAGTAGAAGTTACGGCTGCATTTTATCGGTTTCACTGTAAAAGGGTGGGATCTAGTTGCTAATCTAGTATCTCGTGCAAATTCGTATTTAGGGGGCACCAGTGATCTAAGTAAATAAACAGTGTAAATGAATAAATGTTTTTCCTATAATTTTTGCTGACAATTCTTAAGAACAAAGAACATGTCTAAATTCCTTTTCATATATTTAAGTTTACTTAAACATCGCTTTTTGAAAACATTCATCGTTTTTTTATACAATAAGTTTTCCTGAAGATTGAAGGTAGGTAAAAACGTTGTCAACAGATTAAAACCGTCTTTTTGACAATTCGTTTTTTTTAATTTTGTTTACAGTCAGAAACTTCCATGTTAGCCGAGTTTTTTTATCTTGAAATTCTGAAATATTTCAAACTCTCCTTTTTATATATTATTATTATTAAAAGGGGAATAAGGATGGCAGTTTGATGCGAGGTTGTGTAATTATGTTTGCTGTTTAGTAAATTAGTCGTCCAAAAGATTAATAAAGATGTTAGTATAATTGGGGAGATCTATGTGACTTTTGTATGAATTACTCAGATTTTTTTTTTTTAATCATATCACCCCAAGCAAGGCGGTAATGTCACTGAAGCGCAGGGGGCTACGTAAGAACGAACAGATTGGAAAAGAGAAAGCCAGGAACCACATCCTAAAAAGGGAACAAGGGATGAGCCTCTACACCTGTTCAATATTCTTTATTATATGTTCGATAGAGGGGAGTACTGGATGGCTATGTGATGTCGGTTCTTTAATATGGCAGTGAATGTTTAAACGATACCTTTGAAGATGAAGGAAAAACTTGAAGCAGCTGAAATGTGGTTCTACAGAAGGATGATGGATATAAACTGGGGGATCAATTCTATATTACAATCAATATATAAACTGACCGCTCAATTTGTGGTCATATCAGTTTCTATACATTTATATTCCTAAGTTCCAAAAGCACAAGGAGGCATTCCAGAAGTTGAGTAAAGTATTAAGAAACAGGACAATTTCGCTAGAAACAAAGAGGAGAGTACTGAATGGCTATGTGATGTCGGTTCTTCAATATGGCAGTGAATGTTGGACGATACCTTCGAAGATGAAGCAAAAACTTGAAGCAGCTGAAATGTGGTACTACAGAAGGATGCTGCGGATATCATGGACTGAGCGTGTGAGCAATGACGAGGTTTTGGAATAGATGGCGACGAAAAGGAAATTAATACTGAGCAGGAAAATTAATTCCTGAGAAGGAAACGACTAAAGTTCCTGGGACATGCAATGAGGAAGGAGGGTTTAAAGAACCTGATACTAACAGGCCAGATAGAATGGAAAAAGAGACAGGAGAAAGCAGCGGATAACATATTTGAAGGACCTGATCAGGTGGATGATGGGACGAGGGTTGTATGGTGCAACAGGAGAAGGCGTGCTAAAAGTCACCATGGACAGGGAGATGTGGAAAGTTATGATCGCCTTCGTTCTGAAAAAACATGGCACATAAAAGAAGAAAAGAATATCTTTATTTTTATTTATATGAGAAAATTATATAGTATTTTCTGTTCATTTTCAGAAGTAGTAGATTTCAGTATGATGTCAATTTTATTTATTTTCGCTTGGGCATTATGGAAAAATCGATAAAAGTTAATGGATTTGAGAAATCCGATTTCCTTGAGTAACTGTTTTTGGTTAATTCTGGCTTTGCTGGAACCAATTGCAATTCACACAAGTCATTTATATTGGCCAAACTAAATTTTGACGTATATTTGAATCTTTTTAATGGTAATATAATACTACTCGCTTCCCTACAAGGAAACATTTGACAGAGAAGCCAGTATTGTTTTTGGTTTAAATTTGTGAAATGTTTCTCTTAAAAGACTTCTTTTAAGAAATCGTGCAGCTTTTATAGCTCTTTCCAGTATGGATGGAGGTTTCCTTCCTAACCTTTAATTTGATGTGGTGTGAAATGTAAACATCTTGATTATATAATTATCTTCTCTTGAAGTTACATGTGCTATCCATTTTAGTTGTTGCTGCTGTTCGTAATCCTCAAGTGATGTGGCTATTGTTATTTGGTGTAGTTCTTTGTGATTGTGTAGCGCCTGTCCAAATTGTTCAAAGACGGGTGAGCATTGCTAAGACCTCCAGGCCTTATACGGTGAAAACCTTTTTTCACTATTGATCTTGGAAAGCGATTGAATGCAGCTGATAGTTTAGATATTTCTGAACGGGTTTGGTGTCATGCATGACATCCATATAAAAGTTTTGATCATTTAAGAATCTGATTCTAGTTTTTAGGTTGTTTTAGTTTCATAGCAATTGGGGGTATTAGGTGAAACTACCTCTGGTGCCGCTTATTGTATGTTCAAATTAACTTTCTTCTATACTGAATTTTTTATGACTGATCCATACTCTGAGGCATTTGAAATGCTTACTATTCACTAATTGCACAACCTACATTTTTTAATGATCCGGGTAGGTACCATCACTGATTTCTTTTCAATTCATAATCATAATTTCTGTTATAAAAAATATCTTAACTCACATTTCTTGGAATACTTGATAGAGGATGCTGATTTTATTTTATTTTTTTTTTTAATCATATCACCCCGAGCAAGGCGGTAACGCCACTGATGCGCAGCGGGCTACGTAAGAGTGAAAAGATTGGAAAAGAGAAAGCCGGAAACCACATCCTAAACAGGGAACAAGGTATAAGCCTCTTCACCTGTTCAATAGACGTGGGTGGAGTGTGAACCGGACGATAGTCTAGTCTATTTTATGTCCAAGATCATTATAAACATTTTCCGCATTTATTTTTCCAAGAGCTTTCAGCCATTACTCTGGCCATTCTCAAGTGTTTTGTTTCCGCTATTGTTATTTTATCCTCATGTTTTGACTGTATCATTTAATTTTAAAAATAACTTTCAATACTCCATTTCCACTCTTAAATTGTATAAGGTTCATGGTATGAAATAATTGTTTGATATATTGTCTCTCTAGTAATAAGATATAATTATTTAAATAGTATTCTTGTGTTTTCAACCAAAATTTTCTTTAAAGGTTCTTGTAAATTATGGGTCAATAAAGGTTTTCATGGCAATTTGGTTTGACAAGTAGCATATAAGGTAACTCTTCAAGATGTGGTAGTGTCCAATATATATATATATATATATATATATATGTGTGTGTGTGTGTGTGTGTGTGTGTGTGTGTGTGTGTGAAATTTTGTACATGTATCTAGAGTGAATATAGATACATGTATAAATGTATATATACATACATAAAATATAGTAGACATTCGTTTAAAAAGAAACTAATCTTTGATGATGGCTAATTAAATAGTCGAAAGCGCCCGGATGTAGAGAATATTCGGACAGATCTGACACAATTTATGCACCCCACCCCATAAAAATCACTTATACGAACACAAGAAAAAAAGGTTAATAAAAAGCTTAGTTGCAGTATCGTGAAGGTCGTTTTTAACGAATATATATATATATGTAGTTATCTTTTTATATTTTATACACACTTCAACCAACTGTCTCCTTTAATAAAGATAATTTATTAATGTGATTTTGTATTTGTATTATAATATCTCCTTGAAATTTTAATCAAATTTCACAATTTTGATCATGATGTACAATATTCCTATTCGAAAATTGCAAACAATCAGTAAAAAATTAAATATATATTGTTGCCTTATTACAACAAAACTCGTTTAGACACACACACACACACACACACACACACACACACACACACACACACACACACACACATATATATATATATATATATATATATATATATATATATGTATGTATCAACAATAGTTTTATTGCCTAGTTATAGGAAAAGATGATAAGAAAATACTTGTAGCAATGGCAGCGTGACCTTTTCGCGATCCTGCCTAATAAGCTTTTAATAAAACTACTTAAGCGTCCTTGGAGTAGTTACCTTCCTTGAACTCTACTTAACTTATTTTTCCCGCTCTGTCTTCAAGAGGTCAATCCGTCAAAGGATACAGGCAATTTATTAACTGTGCGTTTATGCTACGTGTTTCAATTAAAATTCTCGCTGAGAAAATCTGTATATGCGTATGACCGTGTAAATTATCGTGTGTCTTTGATGAGGGGCCAGGGGCGGTTGGGTGCTGTAAAGTTGGCGTTAAAGGTAGGCGTAATTTGAAATCCGTTTCTGTGCATTTATACTTGTGTAAAACTTTTTTCGTGTATTTATGAGAGTGTTAAAATCTAAGGTAAAAAAATATTAACCAGTACGAATCGCGTAGACAAATGGCTTTGTGGTTTGTGTATACATATACATTTAAATCTTAGCTCATTTTCTCTCGGTATAGATATGTGCAGAGGGTTTAAGGGTTATCGAAGCGAAAGGGAAAAATCGCTGGCCCGTGTTCAAATTCCTGTTTATTCTTTTCGTTCACATCGCATTTATGCCCTAAGGAAAATTCTTCGTTTTCTCTTGCCTTTCGTGGCAATAAATTTTATATGAGCAGTGCAACATTCAAGTATTGCTGCGATGTTTAATGGGGAAAAAATAACATACTGCATATTCATCAAGGATTATCTGCTCAAATGCAACAAAAATTACCCACTTTTAAAAAGAAACATCACAGTCGATGAAAAATAGATTGTTTGCAACAACGTGGAACGAAAAAGGTCGTTAAAAAAACAACGGTTAACTACTCTAAAAGTCTATCCGCATCCGATGAAAGTGAAGGTGGGAATCTATCTATCTATCTATCTATCTATCTATCTATCTATCTATCTATCTATCTATATATATATATATATACATATATATATATATAAATTTTAATTCAGATACTTCAAGCCAAGGGAAAAAAACAGGAAGGTAAATTCTAAAAACCCGATCCTAATTCATATTAAAAATTTTATTTTAATATTAAAAAATGATACAGGAAGAGAGCTCCATGTAATAAAATATTACAGAGCAAATATATATTAAAAAAGGATTAATTCAAAGATGTTGAATGGCCATTTCGATATGAAAATCCCCACGGGGGATAACACATCACCTCACCAACAGAAAAATCCTTTCAGAGTTTCGTGGGGATCTTCATATCGAAATGGCCATTCAACATCTTTGAATTAATCCTTTTT
Organism: Ascarosepion bandense; assembly: GCA_037127315.1. Classification (NCBI taxonomy): domain Eukaryota; kingdom Metazoa; phylum Mollusca; class Cephalopoda; order Sepiida; family Sepiidae; genus Ascarosepion; species Ascarosepion bandense. The sequence goes on from JBBBDQ010001604.1 coordinate 3,004,097, forward strand.
TAATATATATATATATATATATATATATATATATATATATATATATATATATATATGTATATAAAGTTAAAATTATGGGGAGAAAGATATACTGGCAAAAGAGTCAATTGAAATGATTCCTAGTGAGTACTTTAAATAGTAGAAATTCACTCGCATAGCTCCTTAGAAATCCTTTTCAACAAATACTTTGTCAGAAGAATACGTTGGTAAATATTAAGTTGACAGAATAAAAATTTGTACAGCGAGAAAAGAAAAACATAAGGAGCAGAAAACAGAAGCAATAATTAAAATGCAAATTTATTGATAACAACAAGGGAAAAATCCTCCTGCCTCCCGATCCGCATCTAATTTAACGTCCTACCTAAGAGTAACAGCTAATGTATAATATTGAAGGTATTATATACAGTCATTCACAAAAGTTGAAGATCAGTAAGTCGTAACAAAGTTATTTTCATTTGTCTTGCATTACTTTCTTGTTATGGTGCATCATCTCCAGGGAATGAACTGTTCCTCCGTCAATAAATAATAACCTTCGTGATTTCGGATTAGGCAGCTGTAAGGCAGTCTAGAAACAGTCGAGACGCAGCGTACTATACCATTCGGACTTACACTTCTATTTTGCTGATTAATAACCCTCTTACTTGTACATATGTTCTGTTAATCTAAAATGCTGTTTAAATCTACCTTCTTCTTTCCGTGTCTCACTTCCGAGACTAAACAGGCTACAACAACATTGGCGACGAAGATTTCGTCACAACAAATTGGAGACGAAGATTTGCAACAAAGATTTGCAACAAAAATTTGCGACAAATATTTGCGAGGACTACCGGTAATACAAAGGAACTTTATTAAAACACGGGCAAACGAATTCTTTGTAAAATAATTACGTTTAATTGCTAGTGGAAATAAGATATTTTTTCATCTGAAAAGCATCTGGAAAAAAAACAGAAAAGTAAAACCAGGAAAAAAGGACTCGAATCATGGAGGATTTCAAAAATATTTTATTAAAACTGGTAAAATACCAGAATGAACAGCAAGAGAAATGGTAAAATCAGTTGCTCTCTCAGCAGGAAAAAAATGAAAAATATTTTTCCAAACCAAGAAGAAATATCAAGAGACAGATCAAATTTCAAAAACAAGTTTTAGAACTAACAAGAAGTAGGAATTCTACTAAAAATGAATTTTTTTTCGCATGACACTATTTGGAGTGCGATAGAGAATCTTAGATACGCTCCCGAGGAAGACATAACCTTTGCGTCATACTTAAGGAAATATGAGGATATATATACTACAGATTGTGAAAATTGGAGCGAGGCGGAAAAAATACGTTTTGGAACAGTTGCGCAGACAAAATTCATAAATTACATTAAGACTAGTGAGTTATTATTCACCAAAGCAGTGAAATTACTTTTCAGTCCAAATTTTCTTTTTCATGAAAGATGGAAATGTCTTAACCTGACTAGGAAAGAATGGGACGATTATACTACTTTTTGCGTCAATAGTCATCCAGCACTGCGATGACTTAAGACTAACGGAACTAAGTGCAAATAACTTCAAAAGTTTGATATTCGTGTCAGGAGTAGTTTCAACAAAAGATGCAGAAATTATGCGAAGAATACTAAACAGATTGGAGAATGAGCCGAATATAACTCTTCAGCAAATCGCTGAAAAATGTCAGATGTACGTCAGTGTAAAGTAGGATTGTAAAAATATCGAAGAATCGGGTATTGCTCATGTCAAAAAAAAATACGCTGCAAACAGGAAACAAACAAAATCTTTTTAAAAAATAATGAAATAAGGACAAGGCAAAATAAATTGTATCCTAGACCATGTTACGGATGCGGTGCCATACATTGGTACATTCTTCTTTTTTTTTCGGAACAAAAAATGTTTTACATGTAATCGAGTGGGACACAAAAGTTCACATAGTCGATCTAAACATAAAACTAATAGCTTCCAAAAAAACACAAAATCGGACGAACTAGACGGTGCTAATACCAGAAAATTTGTGCAGGTAAAAATGTTATAATAAAGTGTGGAATTTCACCTAGACTCGGGGTCTGATTTGACAATAATAAACTTGCAAACATGGAAAAGATTAGGCAACCCAACCATGATAAAATATAGCAACATTGCAAGATCTGACATAGAGGAAAAAATTAAATTCAAGGGAAAATAGATTATTAATGCTACGTTCAATGGTTAGATTCTTAAATTAAAATTGTTCGTCCTGAAAAATATGAACAACCTATTTGGTACTGATTAGATGACACAATTCCAGCTTTGGACCTACCTATAAATTTGTACTTCCAAAAAAATAAAATTGAAATGCCGAATCTGAAAAACTGAAAAAAGAACTAAAGGAAGCCTATCCAGGAATTTTTTCTGGTGGGTCAGGCAGATGTACCTAAATGATGGCTAAAATGGAACTGAAAGACGATGTCCATCAAGTATTCAAAAAGAAGAGAAACGTGCCTTTTGAATCGTTGGAACAATTTACCGAGGAACTTGACATATTAGCAAAAACTGTGGGTTCTATCAAAGGTAGAGTACAGCGAATGGGCCGCACCGGCGGTCTATATAAGAAAGAAACCATCAGACATAAGCGTTTATGCTGATTTGATTAAATGCTGTTTTGCGGGACTATCATCACCCTCTTCCTCATCCCAAAGACATTTTTGTGAAGCTAAATAGGGCGAAAGTTTTCTTGAAAATTGATCTTAGCAAGGCTTATTTACAAATTTCTGTTGAAGAGGTGATTTCCAAGTTATCTATAAATACGCATCGCGGATTATATAAATTTAAACGTTTACCGTTTGAGGTCAAGGTAGCGCCAAGAATATGTCAACAAGGCATGGATACCTATTTGAGCAGCCTTGACTTCACAGTCACTTATTTAAATTAAATTCTGATTAAAAGCCAAAGTCAAAGCCAAAGTCGAACACAAGGATCATGTCCACATAGTTTCTGCCAAAATCCAAGAGTACGGTTTCAAACTTAAAGAGACCAAATGCTACCTTGGTTTAGAATTCACATTGATTTCGCGGGACCTCTAAAAGGATATTACTAGCTCATTGTAGTCAACGGTTTCTCGAAGTAGCCCGAGGTACACAGATGCAAAAACCCTACTACAGAAATTGTTATGAAATTTCTACATCAGCTGTTCGTCAGATTCGGAGTAGTAAAAACATTGGTATCCGATAATGGAAATCAATTTACGTCTGCAGAATTCAGAGACTTCTGTGAAATATATCAGATCGAACACATCACGACCGCTTCGTATCATCCGAGGTGAAATGGACTAGCTGAGAGATACTTTGAAGAGAGATTTGAAAAAAGCTAGGGCTACACTAACTGAAAAAGCCCTTCAACAATTTCTTCAAGTATATAGGATTACACCAAATAAAAAAACATCAGCTTCACAATCTTCAGCCTAGGTTATGTTTGCTCGTCGCATGCAGTCTGTTTATGGCAAATTACTTTTTTTTTAATCGTGTCACCCCAAGCAAGTCATTCCACTGCCACTATAGCGCAGGGGGTTACATAGATGGATTGGGTATAGGAAATGTCAGAAGAAGGGTGATAGACGACTTAGGATGTACATAGGAAGAGAGTTGGAGAGAGTGGGTGTGAGTTAGTGTGTTAGGAGGTGTCTATTGACCTTACATTTAAACTCCTGGAGGTTGTAGCCGTCGAGGAAGCAAGCATGCGGTAGGGAATTCCACAGGCGGGAAGTGCGTGGAAAAGAAGCTGTTGGCGTAGAAATTACGGTTACATTTCATCGGTTTCACCTTAGAAGGGTGGGACCTAGTTGCCAATCTAGTATCTCGTGCAAATTCACATCTGGGAGGCACCAGTGATTTAAGTTCGTCAGAGCAGAAGCCATGAAAGTATTTATAGAAGAGGCACAGGGAATACTGCAGGCGGTCAGCCAAGTCGGTATCAATCACATTACAGATTCTTCGCTGTATTTTGTCAAGAACCCCGAGGAGAATAGAAGGGGCACCCGACCAGATGTGGCAGCAGTACTCAATACACGCGCGGATGGTGGATTTATATAATTGCAGGATAGATTCAGGTGGAAAGAATTTCCGGGCCCTGCACAGAGAGCAGACTTAGTCATTCCACTTGAGGTCCGCTGAGAGTGTCAGGCTAAGCAGGCGTAGTGATTTACTCTCTGGGAGGCATGCCTATTCCATGCTAATGGGAGGGAGGTGCGGTTGTCTGTGGTGGTTAATTGACAGCAGCTTCGTTTTGGAAGAATTGAATTTAACGAGTCATTTTTTACCCAATCCACCACGGATTGGAGGTCCTTCTCAAGCTCGGCAGCGAGGGTCACCTTGTACACCTACACCAGATTTTTGATCGAGGCGAGAGTAAACTGTGGTATCATCGGCGTACATGCCTACTTGTGATCTTATGGTATCGGGGAGATCATTGATATAGATTAGAAAGAGCGTAGGGCCTAGGATAGAGCCTTGGGGTACACCCGCGTTTGTAGGGTAGTTCTGAGAGGCATGTCCGTTTCATACCACCTTCAGTGTGCGGTTAGAGAGGAATGACCTCATTAAGTCCAACAAAAGTCCAGTTATGCTATAGCTTCGCAGTTTCCATAGAAGGCCGGCATGCCATACTCTGTCGAATGCTTTAGAGATATCCAAGGCGACGGTTATGGCTTCACCATTCTTGTCGAGAGCCTGGTATATATACTCGGTGATGGTCATTAGCATGTCAGCAGTGAACCTGGTGAAGCGGAAGCGATACTGTTTGTCTGAGAGGAGCCCGTGGGCTGTGAGATGCTGAACGACCTCGGCATTGATAATGGCTTCGAACACTTTGCCGAAGATCTGAAGAAGGCTGATGGGGCGGTAATTTGCGGTGTCCGATGGTTCACCAGTGATCTTGAATATTGGAACCACAGAAGAAGACTTCCAACAGGCAGGAAAGCAGGAGGAAGATAGGCAGAGGTTGTAGAGCTTAGAAAGGATAGAGGAGAGTTCAGGGGCACAATTCTTCAAAACTATTACTGGGATTCCATCCCCACCACTCGCTTTGTGAGGGTCCAGCTTTGAGATTATGCTAGAAATCAGCGAGGGCTTGATGTGGACGTCATTCAATTGGGCCTCAGTTCTAGATGGGAAATCGGGTGTATGGATTCCAGACGAATCCAGAGTCGAATTGGTCGAGAATCTATGGGCAAAGCATTCAGCCTTGTCCGCTGAGGAGGTGAGGACCTCAAACTCGTTTATTAGTAGGGGTATTGAGGACTTACTCTTGCTAAGCACGCGTTTGCAGAGGCGCCAGTAGTCTTTGGTACCGAACTTGGAGGATGCTATGCGCTGCTTCATTCTGGCAGTAAACAGCATCTTAGCTTCGTTAAGTGTCTTGTTACACTTATTACGAGCTGAGGCGAAAAGGCGTCGAAGAATGTGCATCAGAGATCTCCTCTTGGGTTAAGGCTGGCATCGATGCATTCATCCCTGCCAGGAAATTTCAGCTTAAATCCCACTCGTCTCCCTGGTTCACGCCCGTTTGCTCGGCTGCCATTGCCCACCGGAATCACTTCTTCCGGCTTTAGCCACGTGTCGGACCAAACCGAAACAGACGAAGTCAGGAAGAACAAGCATCGTGCCTACAAGACGATATAACCCAGGAGAAACAGTTCTTTTCAAGATTGTTCAAAGACAACAATTCTTTTTGGAAGATGGGTAAAAAGAATTGGAAATATGAAATATATAAAATGGGTCCAAAATTCACGCATAAAATATATCTAAATCAACTTAGAAAACACCTAATTTAAGAGGCTGAGGAAACAGCTATGGATGTAATTTACGACACTTTTAATATTTCTACCCGTCTAGCGGCTCAGGAAATATGCCGTTCTAGGAGGAAAAGAAAAACTACTGAGTTAATAGTGGTCAATCCTAAACGGAAAAGTTATTAAGACCACAAGCAAATAAAAGTTTTTCGAACTTTAATATAAAAGGAAGAAAAAATTTTTTAGACTCCTGCGGATTTGGGATTTTAGTAGGGAGGTCTTATGGAGCCCTATCTACAGGGAATGAACTCTTCTTCCGTCAATAAATCATAAACTGCGTGACGCAGCTGGGAGGCAATTGGGACGCAGTCGTGTGACGGTCTAGAGACAGTCGAGACGCAGCCTACTATACCGTTCGAACTTACACTTCTTTTTGCTGATTACTAACACTCGTATTTGTATATATGTTCTGTTATTCTAATACACAGTTTGAACCTACCTTCTTGTTTCCTTGTCTTACTTCCGAGACTAAACAGGCCACAACAACTTGGCGACGAAGATTTCACCTCAACGCTTCTATCATATAAGTTTGTATCATTTTGTTATCCCGTTAGTTATTATTAACACATGATGTACGGTGAAAAGATGGATGACATTGCTAAATCATTAAGCATTGTGATAGATTTTGTGTAGTCAATTCGCCTTAGAATACGGGTAAAAAATTTCATTTTTGCCAACAAAAAGAACTCAAACCATAACTCTATGTAATGAAGGCTATTCTGAACGTGAAATTTGTGAACAAGTTTCTACTTTCTAAACGGCTGTGCTTCAAACTAATTGTGAACTTCTACAATTCAGAGAGATTTAGCAAAAAGAGGAGTGTTTATCTAAGAAAAACAATTGCCGGAGATGATTATTTGATGAAGCGCATTGCTATACCATCACTCGAAACTTCCTGTAGGAAGATACGCGTTGTTCTGCTTTATAATATATTAGAAATGTCAGTTCCATAACAGTTTTATGTTCTCTAAGATTTGAGTTTGGTCAGAAATTATTCGAACTGGCTCGTTAAACAGGGTTAACTGCAGCTATGACATCCATGCGGATAGCATTTTCTAAGCGAAATGCAACTTGGAAAGCCGAAGACTAGAGAAACGTTCTGCTTTCAGATGAATCTACTCTGAAACAATGTGTTATAAACAAAGGAATCATTATAAGATCTACTGGTACAAGAGTTGACCATAAGTATACAATTCAGACTATGAAGCACCCAATAAGCCAAATGATTTAAGGTGCTATGTTCAGATTGGACACATCTGGTATTTCTTGTTATTATAAACAATGAATGATACACGTTATGCAAATGTAGTGCAGGAAAAACTGGAACTTTATATGCACATTCATCAATGCACAATATTTATGCATGATGCTGCTCCGTTCCATTTGTCAGCGATCGTTCAGAATTGTTAAAAAGGATCAATGTGACAACACTGAACTGAACGAAGAATATCCTTGATTTAACATTATTGAAAATTTATGGGAAATTGTCAAGATGTTGCAGAAAATCAGCCTTCAAGTATCAAATCACTGTGATAGGATATTAACGAAGTCTAGACAAAAGAAATCTCTGCCGACTGTTTCTTCAGAATGTTTCGCTACATCAATGAAGTAATGAAAAGCAAAGGATGTCATACAAAATACTGACAGCTGGACTGTTTGGTTTGAAACAAATGACCATCATTCTGTTTAGAGAACTCGCCAGCGGCATGAGGCTGTGTTTCAATGATCAGTTGAAGTCATGCCTGATAGAGGCCAACACTGATCCTAAGATCTGTAAATCCGTTGCTATAAATCGGCTTTCGTTGCATATGACCATCCGTGGTAGAGGGACCGAGACTTTCGAGTCCGAGCCTCAACATGAACAAGATCTGAGACGTGCTGCCAGGAGGGCCAGACTCGCCTAGCCCAATTCACCATCAACACGACTCTGTGATTTCTGCTCCCGACTATTCAAGTATTGGCTGGAGACGTGCTGCCAGGAGGGCCAGACTCGCCTAGCCCAATTCACCATCAACACGACTCTGTGATTTCTGCTCCCGACTATTCAAGTATTGGCTGGAGACGTGCTGCCAGGAGGGCCAGACTCGCCTAGCCCAATTCACCATCAACACGACTCTGTGATTTCTGCTCCCGACTATTCAAGTATTGGCTGGAGACGTGCTGCCAGGAGGGCCAGACTCGCCTAGCCCAATTCACCATCAACACGACTCTGTGATTTCTGCTCCCGACTATTCAAGTATTGGCTGGACCTTCACAGTCATCACCGCAATCGTCATCGGGAAGAAAGACGAAGGAGAATAAGGAAAGAGGATGACCATCTTGATGCTCAGATACGGCCGGGTGCCGCCAATGACGACAATAAATGCGTGAGTAAAACTGAACCAGTCTTATAAATTACTTATTACCGTTTGGTTTAAAAGACAAGACTTGAAGTTTTGTTAATTACTGTACATACAAATCTACATATCAGACTAATAATCGGTAACAAAAAAATGCGAAAAACACTTAGTAATATATTTCGTTCCTATAATAATCTTTAAACTAATAATGGGTTTATTGACAGAGTAAGTCTTCTATATATAAAATCTTACCCACTTCTACAACCAAGTTTGGCAGACCAAAAAAGCATTCGTATCAAAATATAATTCAGACACTAAAATCCCCTCTACAGACCTCAGATAAACCATTAACACATTTATCAAAGAAAAATGGCAGAAAATATGGCTGGACTGCCCAAACAACAAATTATACAACATCAAATCTGCGATAAAAGAATGACATCAATCACTAAAAACAAGAAAAAATCTTGGCAGCTCAGATACAGTCTCTTTCTTCACCGGCGCAATGTGGCTTCTCTGTGTCTCTTCTACAAATACTTTCATGGTTTATGCTCCAATGAACTTAGCTCACTGTTGCCCCCTATATATAAATTTACTCGAGCCACAAGATTAGCAATTATGTTCCACCCTTTTACTGTGAAACCAATAAAATACAAAACCAAATTCTACTCCATCAGCTTCTTTTTTCGCACTTCCCCGACAGCTACAATCTCCAAGAATTTAAATGTAAAGTTAATAGCCATCTCCTATCTCATTAATTTGCATTCTCTCTCTCTCTCTCTCATACTCATTTCTCCATCAACTCCACTCTCATCAGTATTCTCATCCTTCTCTTATACCCTTCCTGACACCCCCTATAACCTGTCACTCTTTCTCATAACTTTCCTCCTATCTAACCCCAGTACAATAGTGGCAGTAAAATGCCTTGTTTGGGGTGATACGATTATAAAAAAAAAAACAGTAATGATGTCCAGACTTCCTATCGGACACTCCATGTTAGCACACTCTTATATTCTAAAAAAGAGCCACCTTCAATTCTACAACATGCCGAGAACTATATTTCGGTAAAACACATATTAACAATTATTTCTATTTTAGACCAAACTGTTTAAAATACTACCGATCAATGAATATGAAAGACATTAGACGATATAATATCCTATAATTTCTTAAAGAAATCAGACTGTATTCCAAATATAATTTCAATAAGACTACAACCTAAAAACACATCATTGCTCTAATAATTATGTACGCACAAAAAGTGAGTATCGTCCCCCATGTATTCATTTGTTAACGCAGAATAACACATATATTTTTATTACTTCAAAGCTCCCAAGAAAATGAAATTTCGGCACTAAATTACCCATAAGATGTTGATATGCCATTAAACAAACAACCATGATCAGCCATTCTAAAAAAAAAAAAAAGGGCGAACCATTATCATTCTCTTCATATCCCATTGTCTTGGGCAAGTTTTCGCAAGAACAGTATATCACATTTGTTGTTCCATTAGCCGTCAGGTTGTGACGATAAACTCCATCTGGCAGCAAGGTCGGGAGATTGGAGCTTTTTAGAAGAACGTAACCATCTATAAATAACTGTTGTTTCCAGACCTACACTCACCCGGGGTGGTAGCACCAGTTAGAGTCTCTCGTGTGGGGAAATAGTGAACGACCCGAAGCAAAGCAAAACACTAGGAAAGTATAAAAATAAATTTTAAAGTAAACATAAAAGCAATACATTTTTATAAAAATGACTAGTAATATATTTCTATGTCAAAATTACCAACAATACATTTTTGTAACAAAATAATAATCAGTACAACACTAAAAAAATATAAAAATAGAATTTATAGTCAATTATTACCAGTAATACATACTTATAAAAAGATGACTAATGATACAATTTGATAATGAAATTACCAGCTGTATAATTTTAAAAAAATTACCAACAAAACATTTTATTATGTATAAACTATATATCTAAAATCATACGTTTGTTATGAAATTATAAAATTATGTGCAAAATACATGTAGTTGACGGTATAAAATTATGCTCAAAATACATTTAGTTTAAGGTATACAATTGTGCTCAAAATATATGTATTTGAACGTATGAAATCGTTGTGTTCAAAATATTTAGATTTCGGCATAAAATAATCAATAGAGATATTGATATGCCGGTAAAATAAAAACAACCAGAACCAGCCAACTATGAGCTTTATACGACTAAAGAGTTACTGTTATTGACTGAATATTATTCATACTGAAAGACACAAACAACTGATTCAGATATTCCTTTAATAAATTGTCTGGCAATCATTACTTATTGAAAATAGTATTTAAATAAAAAAGTATTTAAAAAATAACTTTACTTAAACTGAAAACGTTTTTGTTTGTCACGCTAATGTTGTAACCTTATTCATTTCTTAACATTCGTTATAATATACGTGATTCAGCATGTATCGTTCTATATGTACCGCAGAAGAAGGTCAAGGAATCAAGTGTGTTGGTCACTTCTTGGCAAATTGAGGTCTGCCTTAAACAAATTCACGCTATGAGCTAAAGACCCCTTGTAAAGCCAAACGGCGATAGGGAATGGATGACGGAAGAAGGTTTTGGTGAAAATGGAAACTTCTCGTTCTGAACCTGAACAAGGTGGTGCCGAATTTGGTTATCAACACAATCATTATAAAGGAAGCGACCAGCAAAGAAGAAATTAAATTCGTGACGATGCCGAAAATTTTGTTGTTATAGTCACGACGTTTCGAACACTATACCATCTGTTCTTCTTCATGTGTATTCTTTGTTAATGCTGGAATGTCTTGTGTCTGGCATGCTACGTTACGCGTCCTGTTATGCATTAAAATTTTGGGGGTCTTACATGTACTGAAGTCTTAGAAGTGGTGTATCTAGATTAGAGACCCTTACGGAACCCATCCCTCTTAAGGCTTGATCAATATTCAGAATTGTCCTTCTCCTGGACTGGTTGCTACGTCATGGAAAGAGAGTCTAGCCGCCCCTACTATCAAACCAATAGCTCGAGGAAGAAGAGATGAATTATACCTCTCCTAATGGTATTTGTGTGAAACTGAATGTAACAAAAATCGGCCGGAATTCGAACACACTTCACTGATTTCTCATCTCGTTTCGCTAAACGTTACACGATCGATTTCCTGTATCTGTAAATGACGACTACTCATGCCGCCTGCTTGCAGTGAAACAGAATAAAGTAGAAGAAAAAATTAAATGAATAACTAAATAACTAATTAAAGTTGCGTTTAGTCATTTTTTTGGTTCGTTGTCTTTTCATACTAACTTCAAAACTTACTGGTGGGAACGGCAGCGTTTATTTGATTGTAACGGCGGAGTAGCAGCCAAAACAGGAAGTGACTGAAATTATCGTTAAAGACGCCAACATTAAAAAAGTCTAATTTGTTTTGAAAAAAAAAAACACTAAGTAAAAGAAAAGATTGAACAACCGATGCCATCGAATTAATTCCTCATTCCTATTTACAATCTTTCCAAATGTAAAAATAAAAGCACAAATTAAATCGATAAAATATGATAGTGTTATAACAAAGTGCAAAATGGCCTTAATCAGCTACTCAGCATGTGAAAGAGGAAGACAACGCGAAGGTCACAAATTTAACCTTGACTTTCATCGTGTCTGCCGGAATCAATTCGAACTTTAGTGGAAGTGAATGCGAGAAGCGATGTCGGGTAGTTGACTGGCTGGAGGAAAAGAATGTCAAATGTGGTATAGTTCGTCATGACCTTCTACCTGACAACGATAATTATGTGCAAATTGAAACGGCGAATTTGACTCTTTTATTCAGTGCCATCAGATTCTGGAATTTCAACTGAAATATCAAAATGCAAAGACCCCAGTTAGGGGTTCAGCGACAATAAACTATTTTACGTTTCTTTCTTTCTTTTTTTTTTTTTCGTTTTATTTCTTTTTTTCACACTCTTCCTGCTTTCTCCTTTACCCTTTCACATCTTTCTGTTTTTCTTTGTCGTTTTGTGTGTGTGTGTGTGTGTGTGTGTGCTTCTTTAAAATAATAGCAAATTGACTTCAGCAGGACTTCATTTTTATAAATCAAGAACCCTAACCTCGTGTGATTTCCTTTTTAATCTATATCTCACGATATCTTAGGAAACTTCAGATCTCAGTTGCTATTATTTTAGAACTTGTTAGCGAAATAGAATATTCAGTAGCGGTAAAGATCATTATTATTATTATTAACAAAAACAACAACAACAACAACAACAATAATAATAATAATAATAATAATAATAATAATAATAATAATAATAATAAGAAGAAGAAGAAGAAGAAGAAGAAGAACAAAAGAAGAAGAATATTTACATATTTGGAAACACCCTTATTCGGTAACCGCGTGAATGGGATAGTGGCTCCACCTGAAGGTATTCATAGCTGCACTGTTACAAACAGCTTTTGTCAAATCCTGCTGCTTTCTCTCTCAATAATAATAATAATAATAATAATAATAATAATAATCAGAAGAAGAAAGAGAATTCTATAAGTCAACTATATAACGAATAGGGTGGATAAAACAGAAGAAAGCAAATATATATTGTAGGGGAAATAAAAGCAACAAAAACAAACAGATAATCTTTTATGTGACGTGTCTCTTCAGGACATAGGTCCCTTGTAACTCCTAATACCTTTTGTGTTGGTATTTCTCTCAAACCCTGCTCTGCCATCCATTTGCTTAAATAAGTATGTCATAAGGTATTTTCCCTATCTCGCTTTCCTACTATCAGCCCTGTGAGTATCATATTCTCGAAGCCTTTCTTCCTCATTAAGTGTCCCAAAATCTTCATCTGTCTCTTCCTGATGTTAATTATAAGTTTCCTTTTCGTTTCTATAATCTTCAAAACGTCATTGTTGCTCACATATTAAGTCCATGGTATCCCCAGTATCCTTCTGTTGCTTCAAAAATTTTTTCCTTGATCTTTGAGGAGATTTTCTAGCATTCTTTGTCATGTAACAATTCAATCAATCACATCAAGTACGTCAAGCGCTGTTTTCTATTTTTCCTCTATCCACCCTGTGAATACCAGATTCTCCAAGCCCTCCATCCTCATTACATGTCCAAGAAACTAGAAGTGCCACTTTCTTATACAAGTTTCTTTTCCTATATCATTTTCTCCAAAACCTTGTCGTTACTCTCCTATTCAGTCCATAGTATCCTCAGCATCTTTCTATAGAAACACATTTCTGTTGCTTAGAGACACTCCTTCTTCATTGAGGAGATTGTCCAGCATTCGCTGCCATATTAGAGGATATATATCAAGTCCAGTACTTAGTTAATGTAATTTGGCTGAGCAAGAACACAAAAATAAATCTGAGTAGGAAAAGTGAAACATAAAGAACTGTTCAAACGAGTGCATATGAATAATGCAGATCAGTAATGTATATGCAGATCAGAATCTGTCGCAGAGAGTAAAACACATAGATTCTTTGGAATCTTGAGGTTCAGGTAGGTTGCCAAGTCCAGGTCATAAGAATCTGGTAAAAGTAAACATGACGAAAAACATATCCGACGAGTTCTTTGTTTCGGCCCGCCACAGAGTAAATATGAATGTAAGTTTTTAAAAAAATAGGTACATACTTCGAGTATCTCAGAAAATGAGGGAAATGTGGAAGATAATGATAACAGTCGTACTAGTAGTCACTGGAGTGCTGGGAACTGTCACGTAAAGGGTTAGAGAAAGAATGGTGGCGTTTAGAAGTTAAAAGAATAGTTAGAAGCGTAAACTATAGGGAAATGAAGATGACAAAGGCAAACACATCTAAACTTATTTATAAATGGAACTTTGTCTCTGTGTGTGCGTCTGTGTGTGTGTGTGTGTGTGTGTGTGTGTGTCCGTTACCTATAGACTTCGAAACGGCTGAACCGATTTTCTTGAAAATTTACCCAGTTGTACTATAAGCGCCTGCGAGTGTTCTTAGCTAGGTTTTGTGTCGAAGTCCGCCCGAAAAATATCGGAAATCGATAATCGAAAAAATCGGGTTATAGAAAGAGTGGTCCGATTTTAATCAAATTTGATACACTCATAGACAAAGCCATAAGAAACGATATTCAGAAGTTTCAAGATTGCAGTTCTTACAATAGTGCAGAAAATCAATAATATATATATATATATATATATATATATATTAAAGGCAAGACGTTTGTGTGTGTGTCTGTTTATCTGCCTGTATGTCTGTATTTTTTCAGCCCTTTTATTTTAGTTTTAGCTTCGGGTTTGGCTTTAAGAAGGTATAATTGTAGTTCTTAGTCTCAGCCATGATACCATTTACTCAGAGGATTTATTTAGTCTTCAAAATTCAGTTTACGACGAAAAAAACTTACTTGATATCGATAGGAGGAAATCAAAATTTGACTTACATCCATTCATTTTTCTTTCAGTCTACGGTTTCGCTTTAACTGGAAACAACTATTGCATTTTAGTCTTTCGTACCAACGTCCAAAGAGTCTGAGCTGCAGGACCATGGATTAGTTTTAAAGATTTCATTACACCCGAGCCACGCCTGCCTATACTGATTGTATTTATATATATATATAATCTTATGTTTTACTCACGACTCTGAGCTTCATGCATTTCAGTAATCTTCGGGTGGTTAACATATCATGCTGGATTACTTGGGATTTCAATTATTAATAATTCATAAATAATTCAAATAGAAAATAAGCTATTATTAAGTTACGCACCCGAAGATTGTTGAAATGCATGAAACTCAGAGTCGTGACTATAACATAAGATAATATGAATATTTATGAATACATATTTTTGATCTGTTATATAACATTCAGCTTTGTACCATTCAAACCTGATTAATATTTATATATTGATGTGTAAACACTCGTATACACATGGATATATATATATATATATATATATATATATATATATATATATATATATCAGTGTAACCCTGAGATAAGAGATTTGTCGGGACCGGATAAAAATTATCTTATATCCGAGTTTCTCTTACATCCGGGTTTGGCCTATTTTATATACATTACCACAGGCTCTGTATTTGGGACCAGTGAAAATCTCTCTTATATCCGAGTTTCTCTTATATCAGGGTCTCGGATATCCTGATTAAACTGTACATATATATATATATATATATATAAAATGAACTTAATGACAGTAAGTCAACACTAATAATAACAGTCTAAATATCCAAAAATAATGCTAACAGTAATATAAACCGGCTTCTAACTCGGCGAGGACTACCTTGTGGGTTAAATAAAGGGGTGAAAAAAGAAACAAACAGCGCACAAGAACAATACGTCCAGTGCTCGTTTGAAAGAAAAAAACCAAGAAGAAACCTTAACAGCAAAGTGCTCGATACGAAAGTAGAGCAGAATACAATACAAAAATTTAGAATTGAGCCACCACCTACCGCGGTTTCACACGAACGGTTCTTCAGGGCGAATGGCACTGAAAAACCGTTCGTGTGAAACCGCGGTCAGTGGTGGCTCAATTCTAGATTCTTGTATTGTATATATATATATATATATATAAGACTACTTACCATAATTAATAGGCTACTCCAGTTTTTTTTAAAACAAATGATGTATTTCGTACTATTTTTAGTATTTATTGCCAAGGGGATAATTCTGAATGAAAATAGAATGGTTCTTTTGCTATTATTACTTTGCAAAATTTTACAAGGCAAGGAAGCAAAGATAAACTCGTCCGAATCACCCTAAATTTTCTTCATTCTTTCATTGACGAAACTGCAATTTAAGTAATTATTAAATATCAATAAATTCATTTGATGCACATGTTATTGTGCAGTATTAACTAAAGAACCATTCTATGTTCATTCACAATTATTTACTTGGTAATAAATACTAAAAACTAGTATGTAAGAAGTTATTGCGCCAAATCATATTATGGTTGGTGCCAATTTTTTCGGGAAAAAGTAATTTAAACATTGATTAAACTCACACACACAAGCAAACACACACACGCTTGTTTCTCTCTTTCTCTCTCTCACTCTCTTTCTCTGTCTCTCTCTCTCTCTCTCTCTCTCTCTATATATATATATATATATATATATATATGAATATAATTATGAGAAAAAAGTAATCTTTTAAAACACAGGGGTTGCCTAATAATTATGGCCGGTAGTATATATATATATATATGTTTTTTATCATAATTAAATTATATCTATTCCATTCGATATCAAATTTAACATAGAATATAAAAGTCAATTCAAACTATCGTGAAATATAAACGTGTGTTTCAGAATTTGTTGGGTTCGTTATATTCACTTGCGCGAAAATATCCTTGGGAAAAGTATGAATCCACCTTTTTTGCCTCGTAGCTATGGGTTAATTAGTAAGATTTGTATCACTAAACCATTATTATGTAAAAAAAGAATTCTTACAACGTAAAAATATTTTCTACCTTTAAATAACTATATCAATGTGTTGATAAGTTATAAAAATGAATCAGTCAATCAGTAAACTAGTAGCGAAATTATAGGTGCACGTACCTGAAAAAAATTTTAGAGAGAGAAAGAGAGGGAGAAAGAGTGTGTCAATGCGTTTGTGTGGGTGCTTAATCAATGTTTAAATTAGCTTTTCCCGAAAAAATTGGCAGCAACCATAATCTAATTTCGCGCAACAACTTCTTACACATAAGATTACCAACCCCTCATTAGACCAAATGAACATGCGCGTTTTTTTTCTATTATTTCCGGGTGGGGCGGGGAAGAATGAACACCAACGTTAACTACAGCTAGAAATAGTCGTAATGCTGCCCTGACGAGGGCCAGATGCTATCTGCCCATCTTCAGCGATATTTGCTGGAGGTCCTGTTTTCAACTGATCCTCGCGTCTTCATTATCGGTTATTGGTGACCTTGTCTGAACTCCCAATGGTGCTGCGGGCAGGGCATATTCTTGGACATCCGATTAGACTGCCCGCTGATGTCCACTTTTAGTTCTTTCCAGCGACGGATGAGTTGCGAATAGGAAGAAAATCGAAATTAATAGCACCATTGTGGAAATAGAAATAAGAATTGTTTTTCATACTTCCACGCACACCAACATATATATATATATTGATTGATTGATTGATTGATGCCAATTCGGTTGGGTTTCAATCCTGTGTGAAAGCAATCAGATGTCTAACCGTACTGATGAGTTATGATACAGCGAAACAGATCTGTCTGCAGATGACTATTTACGCACTCACACCCTGATTGAGCACTCTGGAAGAATGGTTGACTTTGAAAAAACAGTAGCTACTCTAGCATCGACGCATAGTTCATTCAGTAATGAATTAGAACACTCTTAGCTACTTGTGTATGTTTGCATGGTATATCTCACGCTAAAAATCTGCGTCATTCTACCGAGCACCCATTCGGTCGGGTTTCAATCCTGGGTAAAATCAATCGGATGTCTAACCGTACTGGTGAGCTGTGATACAGCGAAACAGATCTGGAAATTATGTATTTCATACTATCTTTAGTATTTATTGCCAATATATACGCATATATATATATATATATATATATGAAAATTATTTATAATTACCTCTCCCATATATATATATATATATATATATATATATATATATATATATACACACACACACATATATATATATATATATATATATGCATGTATGTATGTATATTACGGAAATTAACGAATTTTAACGAAACTTGGTTATAAACAACCGACAATTTGAAATGAATTGTTTGAACATTAATTCGAATCCAGCCGAATGGCACACATAATTTTCAAACAATTCATTTCAAACTGTCCGTTGTTTATAACCAAGTTTCGTTTAAATTCGTTAATTTCCGTTACATGTTTACAGTTGTTGACATTACGATGCATTTCAGAGCAGATATGGTTGTTACAATAAATCGAAAATTGTGTTATATAGGGTTGATTAGAACCGCATTTGGACTGGAGGCCATTCGTGGTCGAGCGGTCTAAGACGTTGCCAGATCAAATGGTAGCATCCCTTAAGTAGATAGGCGTCGCAGGTTCAAATCCTGCCGAATGGCACACATTTTCGTAATAACAATTTATCGTAAATAATCAGGCCAGTAGATATAAATATATAATACTGTTTAAATAAAAAACAGAATATCTACTTAAATACGAATATATATATATATATATATATATATATATATATATATATAGGGTCGTAGCTGATGCTCAAAAAACACCGGGCACAGAGAAAATTGCTTGGACTTATTAGTTGACAATGTGGTGACGTCATCCGTTTCAAGAAACTATTAATTTTTGCGGATTTTTTCGGCTCTTCCAATGAGAAATTAGGCACAGAACGTGAACGAAAGCTGGAAATCTGAGTATAACCAGTCTTTTCTCCCAAAATTAATAAATAAACAGATTTTTACTGCTTTCATTTGGATGTTTTCTTCGTTTTTCTTTCTTTCTTTCTTTCTTTCTTCGTGAATTGTTTAATTTGATTTTTCACGAAGACATTTTTCCTTGCCCAGATTTTCACTATGGTTGCTCGGATCGGCCCGGACCCGTGCCTGGTGTGCCCGGTAGTCAGATATGGTCATGTATAAATAATTGTTACTAACAGAAGTGTATTCTTCACTTAGATATTTACTTTAAAAGTGATCAATACAAAAGTAGAGCATAAATATATGGTAATTATTATTATTATAAAAACCAAAGTCATCCAATGAAAAGAACTAATTCTTCTCATTGAATGACCTTCTTTTTATTTCTTCAATTGTATTTATTTACTTAATTATTTTAAAAATCTCCTATCTATATATTACAAAATAAATTAAACCCATTTACTGCCTGAAGATGGTGTTTTAACACCGAAACTTTATGGCTATCAATTTGCAGTATGCAATTATTTTTATTGTTTTGCACACACACACACACACACACACACACACACACACACACACACATATATATATATATATATATATATATATACAGTTGTCCAGTTCGGATAATCCAACAAGATTACCTTAATATAAAGTGAGGATAATCCGACGCCAATATTTAGAACTGGACTCTCTTTCCTTTTTCATTTCTTTCTTTCCTTCTTTCCTTCTTTCCTTCTTTCTCCTCTTTCCCCTTATTTTTATTGTTATTTTTTTTGTGGGGGGGGTTGTAATTTTATGTTTATTATTATTATTTTTATTGTTATCCCTCTCTTCATTTTAAGAAAAGACTCATTCTGGCAGAAATTTTGTTCCAGATAGAAGGAATATTGTAGGGTCTGATGAAATGAGCTAATTAAACTCATTAAAATGAGCTATAGTTTATAACCAATTGAAATGACGTGTTGAGTTTCCTTTATAAATTATATATATATATATATATATATATATATATATATATATATATATAAAGGTAAAGAAAATGATAAATAATTTTCTATATACGAGAAAAATGGTAGACAAATAGATGATAAAAAGAGAGAAATTTTTGATGGTGTTCACCCTATGGGATTTGATCATATGTACATCATATCAACATAAACATATACTTAGTTCGATGAAACCCCAAAAAACAATGCTTTTACCAATTTGTGAATAATTTTCATTATATATATATATATATATATATATATATATATTGTGTGTATTTTGGCAGCATTTTTTCATTAATACAGGTTTCATTGAATAATATAGACAAGTTCTGTCTATTTATTTTGTGTAAGATCCGTTCGTATGATCTGATTAGCTTGATAGTGTTGTCATGGAAAGACGACAAGAAATCGCAATAATTGTTGATTTTTTATCAGGTCTGAGCTTTCGGCTTACATAAGCCATTATCAAAGGATGAACATTTAATGTTCAGTGAACATAGAACATTTAAATTATTATTAACAGATATATATAAGATTTATGTGGAGAAGTTTGCCACTTAAATGGACAGGATCATACTGACTTCAAAGTTTCATGAGAGCAACAGTGTAATGTTCTCAAGCGACATCTTTATCTCGATATCACGCACTTTACGACAAAAATTGCTTTCTAAAATAGCTTTTCATTAATAAATCACTTAAAAAACTGCAATATTGGCACTAAGCATGATCACAACTCAACACCAAATATATAAAATTAAAGCATTTATTCCTAATTTGACATATGCATTTTAACGTCAGTATAATGAACACTTTGTACAGACTCCCAGTTATTAATTATTATATGTAAAATTCCAGTGAAGAGGACTCAAGGTTTTATTATTTT
The DNA here is from genome assembly GCA_037127315.1 of Ascarosepion bandense. Taxonomy (NCBI): domain Eukaryota; kingdom Metazoa; phylum Mollusca; class Cephalopoda; order Sepiida; family Sepiidae; genus Ascarosepion; species Ascarosepion bandense. The sequence continues at coordinate 3,024,520 of JBBBDQ010001604.1, forward strand.
GAGTGCTCTGGCATTTATTTTATTATAGACAGTGCTCAATATTATGAGTATTATAGAACTTAATATAATTATATAGTTATGAATTAATTGTACATTGTGACACGGAAATTTCTATGTTTCGAGATTCTCATCATCAGTGATGTGCGTTGTGCAGATGATTTAGATTTAAATGACCTATGTAAATCATCTGCACAACCAACATCAAACATTGCCTGATGATGAGAATCTATCTCGAAACAGAAATTTCCGTGTCGCAATGTACAATTAATTCATAACCATATATATATATATATATATATATATATATATATATATATATATAAATGCATATATATAGTGTGGAAGTGTTTTAGGTTAACAATGGTCACAAAGTACAACAAGACAGAGTTGTCAGTGGCGGGGTTACAGGCTGTTGAAACGGTATATTTAGGAAGGAGAGGAATAGATTTAAATGTAATATCTTAAAAATTTTAATTAAGTTTATCCATTTCAGGAAGTCATGAATTTAAAGTTATTAACGAAATATATATATATATATATATATATATATATATATATATATATGGATTTGGTAAAGGAGTTTATATTTTATAAAGATAGACAACTAAAGGAGTTAAATTACTTTTTTAAGGTTAAGACTTTGGGCTGTTTGAAGAGGTGTATTTAGACGGGAAGGAATGGGCTTCAATATAAGATTTTAAAATTTTTTATTTAAGTTTATTTAATTAAAGGTTTTAGATAGAAGCGAGATAAGTGCCAATTACAGGAAGTTATCAGTTTAAAAATATTAGAGAAAAAAATTATTAGAGAAAAAAAAATATTAGAGAAAAAAAATATATATATACATATATGTGTTAACCAAGGAAAAAGGGGTTTAGTAAAAGAATCCATATTTCTAAAGATAGGCAATTAAAGGAGCTTGGGATAGGAAGGTACAGGGGTTAAAATACTTTTTAAGGTTAACGTTAGGGTAAAATTAAGATTAAAACTTAAATTGAATCATTTTAATTTATATTCAAACATCTAGTCAACGGTGATTTAAATTCTAAATTTAAGTATTCAAAAAATTTGCCTTGTGGCGGCACTGATGAATTCCCTTCTAAGATTCAGTAAGCGGTGTTGGTGGGGGTATTTTAATATTGAAATTTTTTCCAGTAAACATAGATAGCACCTATCACGAAAATTCCTCGGAATACGGGCTGATCCTATTTCGAAATGGAATACGGGAGATTATTAAAAGTTAAGGTGTGAAAACAATGGCGTGTTTTAAAAGGATTCTTGGTGCAACTGATATAACATTTTTATTACTGCGAATTTTTTACCGTAGAAATAGAGCATAAGTAAACTATGGAGTCAGTTAGACATTTACTTTCTTTGGACATTCAATCATTATATATATATATATATATATATATATATATATATATATATATATATATATATGTAAAGAGAGAGAGAGAGTAATCCGCAGACAGATCTATTTTGCTGTATCTCAGCTCATTAGTACGGTGAGGATTGAAACCCGGCCGAATTGGCTGCAGTCAGCGATTGTACCTCTGGGCTATGGGCGCTCAGTAGAAGAAGGCAAATTTTTAGCGTATATATTATCATTGTACAAGCCCAATAGCTGAGAGTGTTCTAATCCATTGCTGAATGAACGATGCGTAGATGCTAGAGTAGCTACTGTTTTACAAAATCTACCGTTCTTCCAGAGTGGTCAATCAAAGTGTGAGATCGTAATATATATATATATATATATATATATATATGTGTGTGTGTGTGTGTGTGTGTGTGTGTGTGCGCGCGCGTGTGTGTGTGTGTGTGTGTGTGTGTGTACATATTATTTATCAAAATCCTCTGTTTAGACTTTCTCAAATGCAATAATTCCTTTTTCCGCTTCTCCCTTTTTATTCCAGCAGTTGAATTTAAAATAATTTTATTCGTACAATAATTAGACGTTATTATTTTAAACAGAAAAATATTTTAAAAACTTTTGGCAGACTCGAATTTTACATCATGTTACCTTTCTCATTTTCCCCCCTTTTTATTCCTCCTTTTTCTCTTCCTTTTTCCATTTCATGTATCTATGCCTTTTTTCCTACTCACCTTTAGCTAGCGTTTCTTTTGAAAGCTGTCTGGCGTGATTTTGTCTTCTTTATTTCCCCCATCTCTTCTTTAACTTTTTCCCTGTCTACCTCATTGTTTTTTTTTTCCACTTTTTTTGTTTCTCTTTCCTCCACTTATTTTCTTGTAAAAGGTTTAATTTTTAATTTCTTAACATAGATGTAATCTAAAAGTCAATGATCGAATCTTGAATCCTTTTCGCTATCTCTCTTTTCTTTCCTTTTCTTTTCTTTTCTCCTTCCCTACTCTCCGTATCAATGCATAGACCACCACATTATTACATAAACTGCTCTCTCTTTTAACAACACGCAAATTATTCTTTTTTATTTTATCTAAAATTTATCTTTCTTTCATATATGAATTTCTTTTGAGTAACTTTCCGGTAAATGAATTTTGTACTTTATTTGCATAATAAATGAATTTTGTCGTTGAAGAGGTGAGGTTTTTCTCGCTGAAATAGCCAGACGATATATGTAATTTTCGGGGTTTTATTTGAAAATATACATAAACAGAAAGAAAATTAAACTAAATTAATTCTAATACATTATATATCTAAAACATATATTTGAAAAACAAAATTAAATTTAAATGTAAAATTCTCAGCCACAACTATTCTGACATCGTGTGCATGTGCAGTCACGTCCATGTTAATATTGATTTTAGTCCGGTAAATTACTAACAGGAGAAACACGTCACATAAATTTTTTCCCTTTTATCACTATAAACTATATATATATATATATATATATATATATATATATATATATATAGAGAGAGAGAGAGAGAGAGAGAAGGAGATAAATAAACTGAAATAGACATTCTCACTCCAACACATGTTGAAAATTATGACATAATAACTAATTATTGTTTGAATTCTTTTCTAGTGGCAATAGAAGGCTGACAATAAATTAATGCTTAAACAGAAGGGGCGTTGGTCGGGAGGAAATGTCTTTGATTTATTCGCTCCTTAGGTCAGTAAGTAGTTTTAAGACTGCGAAAGATAAGAGGTGAGGGAAGGGAGGCTAGGATGACGTAGGTCAAGGGGGATGCTGATTACACTCCTCTCTCGAGTCAGTCCGCCTGTCTGTTTGTCTGGCGATGCTTTCTGTATCGGCTTTTTATATCTTCTTTTTGGATCGCAGCAGATCATTTGGGAATTCATAACCGTATTTGTTTCTGGGCTTCCCATTGACCGAAAAATAAAATTCGCGTAGGCTCGCGAACTGGAAATTTAATATTTAATTTTTAGTTTTCAACCGGAACATTTCCGCGAAGCCGGGGTGCGCACCGACGATTTTCGGTCATTTGCTTTTTGGTTGTGAGGGTTCAAACATCCGGTCCATCGCTTTTGCTCGGTCGGTATCACCACACTTTCGACGGTCGGACCACTAATTTTTTATCACGGCTTCCCTAAAAGATATGAACAAGAAATCGATGCATAGTTTAAAAATAAAATTTCTAAGTTTAGCCTTTTCTAACGCAAAAGTGTCAAATAGATACGAGATGCAAGAACGAGATCATATGAGATTTTAGCTCCAGATTTTCGCTTTTCGATAGATTGATAATTATACTGGTTATATTAACTGTTTCCCTGTAAGGAAACATTCGGTATTCAATGGCCCAGCAGCTAACAATACTGTCGGTTGAAATTTATAGTCTTTCTCTTCAAATCATTTTTTCTCAAGTCTAGTTGTTTTTATCGCGCTTTCCAGTATTGATGGGAGTTTTCTTCCTACACTTTATTTGAGCTAGTGTTAAAAGTCAGCATCTTCATTATATCATAAGTTTATCTTCGAGTTTCATGTGGTATCCGTTTTAGTTGAGCTCTTATTAGAAGTCCTCAATTTATGCCTTTTCTCTTATTTCATTGTTTGGGATTCTGTAGCGCCAGTCGATTTAGTTCGAAGAAATGTGGTCTTCTCGAAGATCCACAAGCTTCAGTCACTCAGAGTCATTTTAAACCATTGATCTCCCCCGAAAGGGTTTGTATACAGCTGCCAGAATTTCAGAACGGGTTTGGCGTCATGCAAGCCACATATGAGAAAGACTCGTTCTGACAGATCTAATCAAGGACATAATGTTTTGGTTTGATAGCAACATGATACACTGTTGATAACACATAGAAAGGGAATTACAGGAACTTCTAGAGTAGAGCTTCGTAACCATGGTCCATAAGAATCAGATAAAAATTAACATTTATATTCGCTATAAAATACTTGTCCAAATTAACGGTTTCACATCGAACTACATAAAAGAAAATGCCTCCCGCTCATACTTATAGTGGCGACAGTTTGTTGACTTTGCTCTATGTTTTCCATTTAAGCGTATACAATTATTCTCTGCACGACCGCCATCTTTTGCCTATCCACAAGAAAATGAGATAATTCTCGTTTTCCACGGTTTATCCCGGTTTCATTAACTTTTCATTTGTTGGTGAGAACTCATTGATCACAATTCTTTTAAAGCACGACTTGTTGAAATGTGATATGCATGTGAGGTGTGCATGGGTGTGCAGTATGGAGAAATGCATGTAAAAGTGTTGCGAAAAAAATAAATTGTGAGTATGTGGCTGTCTATCCATCGGTCAATCAATGAGTAGTTCTTATGTCTGTGACTAATGGTGTTCGTGACTGAAAAAAAAAGGTAAAGAACCTAATGTCCTAGAGAATAAAAGTAAAAAAAAAGTAAGGATAAAACTCCAGTTGTAGGGACAGAACGGAGGAGATTGTCCATTATTCACTGCCATATAGGAGGAACGGTATTTTTTAAAAATTCAATACTTTTTTCTATGGAGATATGTGTTGTGATGTAATGGATAACGGCACAGAACGATAAATAGGAGAGACAAGATTGAAATCGAATCGGGTACGTTACATTCACTTAGGGGTATTCTTGTAGCCTTAGTTGGTATCAGTCCGGCTCAGAGAAGAAGAGCGAAAGAATAGTTGCCAGAAAGACGTACAGCTAAAAATGCAGACTACGAAGGTGACATCGAAATTGGAATAGCCAAAGAAGCTTTTCTAAAAACAATTTATCAAGAAACAGAAAATCTTCATGAGAAAAGAAAAAAAAATGGTCAGTAAGTTAAGTAATATCGACTAGGCGATCAAGTCTCTTTCGAGTGATGACTGAATAAGCAAAATATTTTTTATTTTCCGAAGTAGGCTGACCATTTTTTTCTGGAGCGAACTGACACCAACTAAGGCTACAAGAATGCGCGTAAGTGAATATAACGAACCCGATTGGAGTTCAATCTTATCTCTCCTATTTATCGTTCTGTGCCGTCATCCATTACATCACAACACATATCCGCATAGAAAAAAGTATTGAATTTTTAAAAAATACCGGTCCTCCTATATGGCAGTGAATAATGGACAATCTCCTCAAAGCTAAAAAAGATCAGACAGATAACAGAAGCGTTATTCTAGAGAAGGATACTGTTGGGATGCCCGCGCCTATTCGGCTATAATGGACTATTCCATTACTATGTAAAGTAATGGTGGCATCTACCTAGGAGAGTGTGCCGATCGAAAAGTCAGTCGTAGACTTCTGGTAACGACCCGGAAGTACCCAGTGCTCATACTACGTCTTACGACGGTTGAGACGATTAACCTTTATTCTTGTATTGGATACTAATAACCTTTGTAAATACTATTTTCACGGAATACAACAATTAACCTATTCCTGTTGTTGAGTTATTTATTCTTACTCACGACACAACAGTGGCAACGAAGATTGCCGAACACAACAGATACTGAGAATACCAAGGAGTAAATATGCAAGTTTCAAGTAAAAGACACTTACACATAGAATTAAAAAAATAACTGAAATTTCAAGGATGCGTAATGAGGAAAGAAGGCTTGAATAATTGAAACTCACTGGTTATACTGAAAGCAAGAACAGATTGAACGAACGAGTTACATGCCTACCGAGCTTGTATAAATAAACAGCTCAACATGGACTGGAAAAAAAGATAATCATTTCTAAGAGTTAGAAAGAAAAGGAACATCATATTTATTGTCCTTATTGCATCATTTCGGTCGTTGTGCCCACCAAATGTCATCATGTATCTATCAATCTGGATAAGGTACATAAAATTCTGAACAGATTGCTGCCATATCTGGTCGGATGCTCCTGCTATCCACTTAGGTGTTCTTGACCAAATCCAACGGAGAATATGTAATGGGATCGATCCTGACTTAGCATTTGCCCGTGCATTGAATACTGCTGCCATATCTGGTCGGATGCTCCTGCTATCCACCTAGGGGTCCTCGACCAAATCCAACAGTGAATATGTAATGTGATCGATCCTGACTTAGCATTTGCCCGTGCATTGAATACTGCTGCCATATCTGGTCGGATGCTCCTGCTATCCACTTAGGTGTTCTTGACCAAATCCAACGGAGAATATGTAATGTGATTGATCTTGACTTAGCATTTGCCCGTGCATTGAATACTGCTGCCATATCTGGTCGGATGCTCCTGCTATCCACTTAGGTGTCCTCGACCAAATCAAACGGTGAATATGTAATGGGATCGATCCTGACTTAGCATTTGCCCGTGCATTGAATACTGCTGCCATATCTGGTCGGATGCTCCTGCTATCCACCTAGGGGTCCTCGACCAAATCCAACAGTGAATATGTAATGTGATCGATCCTGACTTAGCATTTGCCCGTGCATTGAATACTGCTGCCATATCTGGTCGGATGCTCCTGCTATCCTCCTAGGGGCCCTCGACCAAATCCAACAGAGAATCTGTAATGTGATCGATCCTGACTTAGCATTTCTCACGTAGTGTGGCTTCCCTGTGTTTCTTCTACAAATACTTTCACGGCTTCTGCTCCGATGAACTTAGCTCACTGGTACTTCCTGTAGATGAATTATCTCTGCTGTTGTTTTTAAAGACTTGCACACATTCGTCTTTCCTTATTTCGGTTCCCATATTGTTTTTATTTCTACCCTAGACCTACTAAGAAAGTCCTCATAGATTTGCATACACGCTGATTCTTTCAGACATCCAACTCTCTAGGTTTTTCCTCTTGTTAGGCTTTACTCTGAAGAGATTTTTCCGTAGAGTGGAACTGTTTCTGAATATTGACTGAAAATCTTCTGAATATTTTACAATAAGGCTTTTATGTAAGGTAGGCAATTTTCTGGTTTACCTCCTTGATCCTTGTGTTTCCACCTGCTGACTTTGATGCTTGCAGTTATTATGAAGAATATGGTGTCCATTTCTTTTTGCTATGTATTTTTGAGAGTTGTGGGCATCACATGATCGCTTTCTTCACACTTTATGGATGGTGGAAATTGAAGTTGAGATATTTTTCTATGAAGATTCGTTTGTTATATACGGATTCAAAAAGTTGGTATTCCATTGAAACAAATGAATACTATAAGGTAGTTGCTAATGATAAAGGAAGACAAATGGCAGCATGTTTTCAGCACAAATCGGCAGGCAGGTTAGGTTTAAGACTCCAAGTCCTTCACAGATGTTTGTTCTACAGGAAAACCTCCTACTGGATTGAAGACGTTGTTTCGCGAATTTGGTGACATAGTAAATATGAGTTCATTATATTTGGTATTATTATTGTTTTGCTTATTACATTTAATGTCACACCAACCTCGGCCTTTCATTAGAAACAAATGATTTTAAAATTTAATCTAGAAGCGTTGGTCGTGAGGAGCGTCTGTCGCGAGATGTTTACATCACATGACGTAGAAAGCGACGAACTCTTCTAGTTTAAATTTTAAAATCATTTGTTCCTGATGAAAGGCCGAGGCCGGTCTGAAATATCATATATATATATATATATCATATATCATATATATATATATAAAAATTTGTTAGTTTAAAAATGTATTTTTTGGCAGTATATATATATACAAATTTTTTAGTAGTTTTTCCTAATTTATATATATATTTATATATAACAGTTTTACAAACGGAATGTATATTTATATGTATTATAAAAAAGTGAATGAACATGTAGATTAAAAACCCACTATTCAAGCATTTACTTTTATAAAAAGTGCTCGATACAAAGTAGAGATTAATATTGTAATTTTGTTATTACTATGGTTTATAAACGCCTTTATAATTACTTATAATTACTTATAATTACTTATAATTACTCTATGATTGTTGTGCACCAACAGAAATTGAACTTCGAAAAAAAATTTTACTTTTATATAATTTGGGGTGCAGTGGATATTGTCTCGGAAAGAGAAATCGTGGGGCTGAGTTCGAATTCCAGTTAAATTCGTTGCATTCACCTACGCGCAATTACTCTTTAGAAAATATTAATCCGTCGCTTCTCCCCCAGCTATGGGTTGAATAGCAGAACAGACTGGATTCTATAGCCTTGGTTGGCAAGCAGTCTACCAAAGGAAGTAATGGCAACTTCTTGGGCAAAAGAGAAAATCTTCTGCCCAATCAGTCATGCCCATTTTGAGACATCAAGCGTGTATCATGGATGGCACTTAACTAATTGGGGAGAATACTGCAATTATCTCTTATCTGTCTGTTGTGGAGTAGGTTTTGCACTGAAGGTTATAATCGCGCTATATTGGTTGCTAATCGACTTAACGTACCCAAAATTTTGGGAACTTGGAAATCTTACACTCCTTAGTATTCGGCTAAATGCCGACTAATATCAACTGCCTTAGTCCAACGATGTCCAAACTGGAACTAACTAATAGTTCTACTGAACTCCAATAGAACTCTAAAGAACTCTACAGAAGTTCTAAGAACTCCTAAGAACTTCTCAAGAACTTCTTCCGTAAACTTCCTGTTAACTCTTATTGATATACGAGGGAGAGTCCATTATCTGAGGAATAAGTGTGTTTCCGCATAACACTATCAAAACAGTGTAATGTCAGAGACACTGAACAATTATTTTAATAGTAAATGATGAAAGCCCTCTTGAAAAAGAAACTACTAAGCAATAATTGAAGTAGAGGCTGTGAAAATTACAAAAAAAAACATTAAAATTATCAACAATGTAAAAAACTATGTAGAAAATATCATCGAGGTACAGTTTAGAAATATTGCAATAATTTATAAATTATGCGCTTCTGTGAGAAAAAGTAAATACGGAATGAAGTTTGTGAATAGGATTCCAATATATAATAATAATTCACGCAACATTTACTTTATAAAAGAGTCGATACGCCATAAAAGTATTTATTTCTGTATTGTATTGATTAAACCAAACAATCTTCGTTGCCCTTTGCTCAGTTCCGTCTTCAGCGCCAATCAAAAATGACAAATATAATCCTTCAGCTTGGCCAGCCGAATGATGTGTTCTTTTCTTTCTTTCCTGCGTTCTCATATGCCAATCTTCAGCCGTGCACAGCGCATGCGTGTCTGAAAAGCGCGCCATCCGCTTTCGTGCAGCGTTCACCAAATCGGGACACATCAAAGCCAATCGCCCTAAAGTGATTCCATTCTGACGGACACGTGTCCATCGTGCCTACGACCAGAACACGTCAACTGTGAACGCGCTTCCTTTCTGCCAGGGCGCCATCTTAGTTCATTATCTGTGGCAATAGAGTTGGCGGCCAGAGAGACCGGAGGAGAGAGAAAATGAAAAAAAAAAAAGAAATAAAGAAAGGAAGTAGAGGAAAAAGAAATATCCTTCAGTGAAGTTCGGATCATCAAAAGTGTGCAGATTTCCTTTTGTTCCGGTTAGAGTGCTGCAAATGATGGCAGGGGTCGGACGGCAAATAGACACCACTTGCTGCCTGTACGAAAACAAATCTGACAGTTGCGTCTTGTATCAAAAGCGGCAAAAACTGAGTTGAATGAGTGACATTTCTTTCCTGTAAAGCCATTCCCTCGTACGGAGATTAGAAGTGTTGGTGGTGGATTCCAGGTTCAGTACTGGAGGGAAATATCATTATTAAATCAATTCAAGGAACACTGTTCTTGTAGATAGGATGGTTCCTAAACAGCAATCTTGTGATCTGTAAATCATTCAACACTTGGGGATTTACACAAAGGGGATTTGATAAGAGCTCAGTTCTTTGACAAGAGGGACTTCAGCCTTTTAAGGGGATTGACCCTTGCGTGAGTGTTTGGTTAGACAAATAAAATTTCATCACATCCTCTTCATTTTCAGTTTTCTTGTTGAATTGTTTTCTTTTCTGAAAAGTAAGCCATTTTGCTTCAGGTAAACCATTGCACAGTCTATGCTCAAAAGTTTAATAAGTCTTTATTCAAACACAGGCATTGACTCACGTTAAGAAAGACCGACATTCTAGAAAAAGATGTCACATATATATTAATACAGGTCAGTTTTAAAAATACGTCTTACTTCTCCTGCAAACAGCATTTAACTGTTACGTATTGGAAGATTGCATAGAGTCAACATTTCGACTAAGATATATTGTATCAAAAAGTTAATCTTAATATATAATATCAAAAAGTTAATCTTAATATATACTTGAACAGAAAATGACTAGTGTCTTTTTTATGCATCGAGACAGTCATGCACACAATGTATGTCCATTTTGATATAATATACATTCAAATATCTTTGCAGTTGTATATATATATATATATATATATATATATATATATATAGTGTATAGACAATGAATGTCTGTTATGTTTAATCATGGGCCGGTCTAAACATCGTATTTTGGCTTTAATTTCAGGTGAAAATAAAAATATTTTGCCCAACATTTGGATAATTTTTTATTAAGATGGTTCTAAGCTTTCGGTTCACATGATTATGTTTTTATGTTAACGACCTTGCAACTTCTCTAAAGATGGCTCATGTGAGTTTAGAACCAACTTAAAATTATACAAATGTTGGAACATTTTTGTCTTTATTTTCACCTGAAATTAAAGCCAAAATACGATGTTTAGAATGGCTCATGATGAAAAATAATAGACATTCATTGTCTTTTATAATTAACAATATATATATATATATATATATATTAGTCATCCACATACAAGTCCGTTTCGCTGTATCACAGCTCATCAGTGTGGCTAGACATATCCACTTGCTTCTGGCTGTGATTGAAACTCGACCGATTTGGTGTTTGTCGGAGTCTCTACTCCCTAAGCCATCGGCGCATGGGGTCAGAGAAGGGAAATTTTAATGCAGAATATTTAATAATATAGACATATTGTGTCTACTTATTTCATACTCATCGTTTTCTTTTGCATTATGGCGTAGCTTGAACACGTGACATACGTTCATGTTGTGAATTCCGGGTGAAGAACCGCACAAAATAATGAACAACAAAACAGATATTTGAAATAGAAAAATAGGTTATATTACACGTAAAGATACAAACTATAACGCAAGTTAGTAATCCAGGAATACGATTAGCAAGGAATATATATATATATATATATATATATAAAATAAAATAAAATAAATTTCGAAGTTCAAAACCGTTGAATCATCATTTCAACATGAAATGCCTAAGAAAGATATCACATCTCATCGGCAACTATCAAATCTCAAAAGGAAATAAAAAAATTGAAATAAAAAATTTTGAAAAATGAAGAATTTACCGGCGGAAGTATAAAAATTTACGTGACATTATTTCATGTTTTTATTTCCTTTTGAAATTTGATAGTTGCCGATGAGATGTGAAATCTCTCTTAGGCGTTTCATGTTGAAATGATCATGCAACGGTTTTGAACATCGAAATTCATTTTATTTTATAATTAGCTCTGTAATTTTAATTACATTGAGCCCTCCACCTGTGTCATTTTTTAATATTAAAATAGAAAAATAGGTTATATTAAAATTAAAGATAAAACTGGAACGCAGGTTAGTAATCCAGGAATACGATTAGTAAGGAATATATATATATATATATATATATATGTAGTATATAAGAGAAACCCTAATATAAGATAGTTTTCTTTTGTCTAAATTAGAGCCTGTGGTAATGTATATAAAATAGACCAAACCCGGATATAAGATACACCCGGATATAAGATAAACTCGTATATAAGATAACTTTTATCCGGTTCGGACAACTCTCTTACATCTGGGTTATATATACAGGTCTTTGAAGTGAATTCGTGCTAGAATTAGTATGTCCGTGTAATACTATTCTGGCTGAGTGGAGCTCAGAGCTACTATGACTACTGACGCGGTATTCTCTCGGTAACTTACGACCTCTTACGGTGCTGGTACTGTTCTCTACGTTGTCTTTAACGGATCTCACGTATCTCACTATGGCAGGAGTATATGCATACTCAAGTCGAGTCCATTATCATAGAAAAAAAGGGATCCCACAACACCCCCTCCTTAGCATCTTATTTGGTGGGGAGTTAATATTTTTTTCTTTTTTGTGGTTTATGATTATCAGTTCCGTTTGTTTTCTGCTTGTTCTTCTAATTTCTGTGGCTTCAATCTTCGAAAAGATTTTACCACCGTTAAGTTTGGTAATTATTTCTTCCATCGCATCGTCACTTTCTGAAGTAGACGAGCTTGGCTTTCTTATTTGTATTTGGTTTATGTGTCTTCTGTGAGGAACTATTTCTCCTTGTATTGTGTACATAACATTTCCCAGTCTGTTTATTATTCTATCTAGCTCTTCATCTATTTTGTCTATAGTTGTGAAAGATTTGCTTTGACTTAAATATTAGCGGAGCATTCTACTTTAGATCGATTTTTGCTGCGAATTTGTTAAATCGTCTTAAATCGCTTGAGAATACCTCTGAAAATTGGTCGTGTAATTTTTCTTTCAATTTCCTAGCACTCTATTTTTTACAAAAAGAACTAATTGGTAAATCCCATACATCAAACTTCTGCATCCAGTCATTGCCTACCAGATTTCCTGTGTCTTTCAAAACGTATATTTTTAATTTTTTTGTTTTTCTATAAAATTTCCCATTCACGATTATTTCACCTTCGAATTGATCCATTTTCCTGTGAGAGACTTAACAATTTTTTGTGTGTGTAAAATGGTCAGTCCATGTTTGTAGGTTAATTATCGTTAGGTCTAAACCTGAATCTAATTGTACTTTCATCTTATTTATTATTTCAAGTTCTACATATTTCCTCGTGTTTAGCTTGTTTTCATAGTACACTCTAGTAGATTTTATCCTACTGGACTGTCTTTTGTTTCTGCATACAGATGCCTTGTGTCCCATTTTCCCACACGCTAGACAGTTCTCGTATTTGAATCAATAATCTCTAAGCCAGTGCAATCCACCACATCTGTAACATACAGATGAGGGGGCGTGGTTTTAATTTGATTTCTGTCACTAGTTGTCTAATATCTTGTAATTTTGTCATTGAATTTAGTTGCTTTATATCTTGTAATTTTGTCATTAAATTCTTGTTTTACTTTTGGGGAGGGGAGAAAACGTAATTCTTTTTTACTTACCAATATGCGCGACTCCCGATTCTTCAATATCTTTACTGTCTTTTTTAATACTTTGGCATTTTGGGCAGTCTTCTGATAGTTTTGCAGCGTTAAACCGGGTTCATTTTGGAGTTTGGTAAGCATTTCGATGTCTTTAGCAGCGTCTAATCCTTGAACAAATAAAAGGCATTAAAAGTAGTCAGGAATTAGCTCTGCCAATTTAAAGTCGTCACGATGTTTATTGATGATTGCGACGAATGTTGAATAGTCCTCGTTTTCACCATTTACGAGATTGAGGCATTTCCATCTTTTGTGAAACAGTGAAATCTTCGGACTGAATAGCTCCGTCAGGCATGTCACTGCTTCATCGAACGTTAAATCGTTTATCTTCTTTCGCAGGATATAGTCTACCAATTTTGTGTATTTCTCCACTCTTAATTTCCCAAGCAATAGCCTTAATTTCTTTTCTGTCTAGTTTTGACAATCAATATTAAAAATATCTTCATAGAGTCTATAATAGTCTCCGAAATTTTTGTCATCATCAATAGAATACTTAAAAGTCTCTATTGCATTCCAGACGTCGTCTTGCGAGAAAGTCGCCTCTTTTCCGTGTTCCTTTCTCGTGTGTTGATTGTCAGTTTTAGTAATAGTTCTTGAAGTTGTAATTGTGTTTCTTCGTTCATTCTTTGAATTTCCATTGTTTTTTCTTTAATTTAATTAATTTTGTGCTGCCATTTGTTTTTCCTCGAATTTTAATTGTCTTTCTTCACTTCTTTTTATGATTTCTGGTATTCGTTTTGAAAGTCATCCATGGTTTGCTGCTTTGATTCCGTGAGGGGTTTTTCTTTTTCACTGTTGCTTTTTTGCATTTGATCTTGTGAAAAACTTTGGGGAAAAAAATTTCCTGTTGCGACTTTCAAATAACATTTTACATATTTTTTCTTTCTATCTCTTTTCGTTCCAAAGTTGTTATACAGCAGATTTTCTGCAATAGTGTCGCCAAATTGTTTGTGGTCGACTTGTGTGATACTATGGTTTTTTCGTTATTCTGTATGTGTTGTTTCGAGTGACACTCGAATTTTCGTTGGCAAGTTGTTGTGTTCGACTTGAATTCGAATCCTTCTTCGCTAAGTTTGAATCCTTCGTCGCTAAGTTCGAATCCTTTGTCGTTAAGTTGTTGTTATGTATGCGAGCTAGAATTCTTCGTCAAAGTTGTTGTGTCTACTCGCGTTCGGATCTTTGTTGCCAAGTTGTTGTTGTGTACGCGTGTTCAAAATCTTCGTCGTTAAAGTTGTTGTGAAGTATACGTGAGTTCGAATCTTCGTCGCCAAGTTGTTGCGAATTCCGGGTGAAGAACTGCACAAAATAATGAACAACAAAACAGATATTTGAAATAGAAAAATAGGTTATATTAAAATTAAAGATAAACCTGGAACGCAGGGTAGTAATCCAGGAATACGATTAGTAAGGAATATATATATATATATATATATATATATATATATATATATATATATATATATATATACAAGTCTTTTAATTGAAGCCGTGCTGGAATTAGTATATCCGTGTAATATTATTCTGGCTGAGTGGAGCTCAGAGCTACTATGACTACTGACGCGGTATTCTCTCGGTAACTTATGACCTCTTACGGTACTGTTACTGTTCTGTACGGTGTCTTTAACGGATCTCACTATGGCAGGAGTATATGTATACTCAAGTCGAGTTCATTATCATAGAAAAAGACGGATCCCACAACTGTTCACAATATATAAAGGACTAATATCAAGTAGGGCATCTCGAGGTGGTGTAATGATTAGTAAGCTTTTCTTGCTAGAATCATTACAACTGAGTAGTGAGTTCGATCCTAACTGGGTGCCCCATAAAACACATTCATCCAGGTTTGGGGTTAGGCGCAGGGCTGACAACCCTGCTCCATAAAAAAACAGTTTGTTACGGAAACAGCAAATGCTGCCCTAAAACACCATTGGGTGTAACGTGTGATGATTGATTGATGATAATATCGAGTAGCGAGAGAGCTGACGGCTAGCACGGTCGTTGTCTGCTCAGCTCACTAGTTGTTGCCACCCTACACGGACGGGTACTGCTGTATCTACCGAGAATAAACGTATTACTTACATATATCTGTGTATTGTCATTCCTCCACGATACAACATTTTGTTTAATCAATTTCTTGATGTTTAGATGAAATTTATCAAGGAAGGTGCCATAAATCTTTCTTTTTTGTAATCCAAGTATTTTCGAACTTTTCTAAGATCATCTTCAGGGGTAAAGTAGAAAGATATTCATGCTATTTCAATTACGATAAAATTTGCATTCCGCTGTCAAGCGCTTTTTATAGTTATAGTTAATTTTAAAATTCATCCGTTGTATTTTAATATATTGTTTCTATATTCGTAATAAATTTTGTTGAATGCTGTCTGATTATTTTGATATAGAGGACTCCGAAGGGTAGGGTCACGCCTGGTGAAAAGTGGACGTTCAATTTTTTTTTTTATATCTTGTAATTTTGTCATTAAATTCTTGTTTTACTTTTGGGGAGGGGAGAAAACGTAATTCTTTTTTACTTACCAATATGCGCGACTCCGGATTCTTCTTCTTCTATGTGCCCTCTTCTTTCAGGACGTAGGCGATCATCGCTTTCCACGTCTCCCTGCCATCCACTAGCTCAAGCCCATAAATCTAGAATATAAATGCATAGAAACTAGCATGGCCACAAAATGAGGGATCAGTTTATTTATTGATTATAATATAGAATCGATACCCTATTTTTATATCCACATTATAATTTCTTATAAACGGTTGGCATATATATTCTTCTTCAATGTGCCTTGCCCTTTCATGACGTAGGCGATCATGGCTTTCAACATCTCCCTATCTCTGGTGGCTCTTAGCACACCTTCTCCTGTTACACCATGCAACCCTCGTTCGATCAATCACCTAATTAGGTCCTTCAAATATGTTATCCGCTGCTTTCCTTTTTTTCCCTCTATCTGGCCTGTTAGTATCAGGTTCTCCAAGCCCTCTTTCCTCATTGCATGTCCCAGGAAATTCAACTGTTTCTTCCTGATGCTCAGTATTAATTTCCTTTTCGTTTCCATAATTTCCAAGACATCATCATTGCTCATATGCTCGATTCATGATATTCGCAGCATCCTTCTGTAGAACCACATTTCAGTTGCTACAAGTTTTTCCTTCATCTTCTACCCATATTAAAAAAGCCTTTTGCCACATTTTGTCTTAAGTAGAGAGGCATCTAAAGATTCCTGTTGCTGTCTAACGAAATTTGCCTTTGGCTTGGATTTATATCCAAGCTCTAAACCCCAGGGTTCAATCTTCCCAGGTTTTACCCCTCCCTTGGAAGGGGGCTGAGTACATTGCGCGGTGCCTGAGGATGTGTTTTGTGGTGCGGTAGATATCGGGTCGCTACGAGAAAGCGGGGTTCAGCGTTAGAATTCCAGCTGAATTCTTTGCATTCACTTACACGCAAATACTCTTGGGAAAGATATTAATCCATCCCTTTCCTTCCAGTTATAGATTAAATAACAAGCAGACTGGGTTCTGTAGCCTTGGTTGGCACCCAGTCTACCGCAAAAGTAATGGCAACCTAGTGCAGGAGAATCTTTTGCCCAGTCATTCATGTCTCTTTTGATACATGATCGCTCAAGCGTGTCTCATGTATGGCACTTAACTAACTGATACACACACACACACACACACACACACACACACACACACACACACACATATATATATATATATATATATATATATATATATATATGCACTCGTGTGTGTGTGTGTGCAAAATTCTGAACCAAGATTTTTTCCATACCTTTACAATACATTCGGGGTCCTTGATAAGTAAGAGTCATACTCCGAACGAATGGCATGGAAACTAATTGTTAGATTACGTTAATGACGATCAAATTACAAACCCATTTGGCTTGCAGATCGTGCACACACACACACACACACACACACACACAAACACACACACACATATATGTGTGTGTGTGTGTGTTTGCGTGTGTTTATGTTACTGCAATTAACACTTTTAGCTAAATTTACATTTAGAATTAATCGAAAATATTTAACATTATACAATGAAAGTTTCAGATCAGAATTGAGCTTATACCTATGAGTCAAGCAGTAGTCTTATTGATCAACTCTAGTCTATAATAACTTTTCATCACAACAAAACTAAAAAAAATAGCTATCTCCTATTTTGTTCCGTCGTTAGATGTTCGAAAATTTAGTTTTCATCCTCTGTCTTATTAAAAAAGAGTTTTTCATTCCATTGTTATTGTGTTGTAAACAGCGGAAACACTTTCTCAATAGAGAGTCAACTGGATTGACATTTGGAATAAACATCGCAAATTTGAGGAACTAAATTTGGGTTTTATTGCCAACAACGATTCAATGACTGAGGTCATCTGTGAAATATAATCTGGCACTTGAAAAGTATAATCTCATATTCTTTTTAACCTTTTCATAAAAACCTAGTAGATTGTTTTCAAATCAGTCGAAAATGAAACAATAATAGAAAATCAGATGATGATTTTCGCAAATTTTACCAAAGTGTTATCTTTATCCTAATTTCGGTGTTAGAATTAGCGTACCACGTTTGTATATCAGCAGTTCAGTTCAATTAAGTACCATACGTGATACATGCTTCGGCGATCAAGTCTCTAAAGAGACATGACTAACTAGGCAGAAGATTTTCCCACAGTAGGTTAGTGATGCTTTTTGCGGTAGACTGGTTGCCAACTAAGGCTACAGAACCCAATTTATCTAGCTATTTAACCCATAACTGGAGGAAGAAGCGACGGATTAATACTTTTTCCAAGTGTATTTGCACGTAAGTGAATGCAACGAATTCAACTGTAATTTGAACGAGTTACTCTGATATCTCTTTCTGAGCCGATATCAACTGCACCACATCACACATCGTATATATATATATACATATATATATATATATATATATATATATTCATCCAAATTAATTTCCTTGTATTTGATGAAATTTTACTGAACATTCAAAAGGATTATGAAATTTGAGCCTATATTATTATTCTTTATGCACAGTGTCCCTTCAGGATATTGGTGATCATAATTCTCTACAATTTACTGTCATTCATAGCGTTTAATAATTTTTCCTTTTTTTGTTATCCCTGCTAAACCTTGTTCGGCCATCCATTTACCAAAGTTCACTAAGTAATTTAAGCATTGTTTTCTTCTGTTCCTCTTGTCTTCAGTATGTCCTGTGAGTATCAAATTCTCCAAGCTCTCTTTCCTCATTATGCACCTAGAAACGTTAACTGTTTTTTTCTTATGTTAAATATAAGATATATTTTGTTTCTATTTTCTCAAAAACTTCGTTGTCGTTCACATGTTCGGTCCATGTTATTCTTAATATCTTTCTGTCGTTTTTGTTTCTTTAGGTCTCGTCGTCATTTGTCAGAAGATTGTTCAGTTTCCACTGTCATAAGAGCAATGAGATTGCATAAAAATTCAGTACTTGTTCCCCTGATTGCTACAGACTCCAAGAATTTAAATGCAACGTCAGTTCTCAGAATTTAAATCTAACGTCAGTCCACTTGACTCTAGTCTTTCTCTCGTCCTTTTCCCATCAGCTCGTGTACCTTGTTCTTTTCCTTTCTCACGTTACCCTAGCAACGGCCTTCACACTGATATTCCCATCCTTCTCTTGCCCTTTCTCTGAAACCCTCAGTGACTGGTTCGTCTTTTTCTATGCTCTCGCCCTGATTAAACTTTCGCTCATCTCTTAAGTAGTCTCCTTCTCACCAGTGGCGGTACCGCCTTGTCTGGGGTGAAACGATTAAAAAAAAACTCTCCTTTGATTCTGTTGTTTCAAGTCCCTTCTTCATCTGTGACAAGATTGTCCAGCATTTATTGCTATATAGGAAAAGTGATATTACATAATGGTTCAGTACTGTTTCATTTGTTTCTGTTGCATGAAGTCTCTTCTTCATCTGAGGAGATTATCCATCATTCCGGGGTAGGGCCAGGATATTCCTCTACAACAATATTCCTCCAGAATAATCTGTGAGGAGATTTTCCAGTTTTTTCTGCCCTACAGGAAGACTGTCATTAAATGACAGTTTAGTACTTCATTTTTGTTTGACAGGACATTTGTCTGTTTCTTTATACTTTTCTTAGCTTTTAGAAGGCAACTTTCGCTATTCCAATGCCCCTTCGGATTTCAGTGTCGTACTCTCCGTTTTCTGTTAAAACGTATCGCAAATATTTAAATTATTGTACTTGGTAAATTTTGGCATCTCTAATTTCTAATTTGAATTTTAGGTTAAAAAGAAACTTAACGAGAAAAAGGAATCATTTATTAAATCTATATTCACGAATTAACGACGCTACCACGTTGAATGCAGAGTTTTTAATCTGATTACCAAAGTTAAGCAGCGTTAATAACAAGCAAAGTTCGACAATAGGAATATTAACAAATAGCATTTTCAATATGGTTTCCATTATTTGTGATGCAAACGTTGATGCTCATTGCAATATTTACCTGAACTCGATGCAATGACTCCACATTGACGTCAATTTTAGTAGTTTCATTCTTTATGCGTTCAATCAAGGGTATTGAATCTGCGATTTTTATTGAGTTACACCTTATCCTTTAGCAGACCCTGGAAAAAGAAGTCAATTCTTTCTTCTTTTGACAAAACCATGTTTAATCTGCTGAGTTAAAAAATTAGGCTTGAGAGATTTCTTATGTGTCCAGATTTTAAGGACACCTTATACTTTTGATAATGACGTTTAATATCTGAATGTCGTGTTACAGTCTGAAACGTTTTACGCGACTGACTGATTCGTAATTTACGGTTTATCAGCCCTTTGCAAGTTATTTAAAGCCAGAAATCATTTTTAGATTTTAAGAATGTTTGGTGGATATTAATAATGATTTCAGTGATACACGCCCTGCTAATTAACTCATATCTGGGGGAGA
>JBBBDQ010001604.1:3060000-3070000 GCA_037127315.1 Ascarosepion bandense
TATATATATATATATATATTAAAATACTAACAAGAGGGAGTTGGTGAATTATTCTCAATATAAAAAACCTTTCTTGCTGATCATTGCCTTGTGAGTTTGCAGTCTTGGCTATCTTGTACTTGATTTCTTCTACACACACACACACACACACACACACACACACATATATATATATATATATATATATATATATATATATATATATATATTAAAAATATATATAAAAAAAGGAGTTCAAATAAAATTCTTCTCCAATATAAAAACATTGCTTGCTGATCATTTACCCTTGTGAAGTTGCAGTCTTGTTTCTTTCTTGTGAGTTTTTACATACACACACACACACACACACACACACACACATATATATATATATATATATATATATATATATATATATATATATATTAAAAATATGTAAGAGAGTTCGACGAGAGTTATTCTCAATATAAAAAACACTTTCTTGCTGATCATTGTGGCAAGAAGTTGCAGTCTTTGACTATCTTATGTGAATTTTACTTCACACACACACACACACACACACACACACATATATATATATATATATATATATATATATATATATATATTAAAAAAAGTATAACAAGAGAGTTCATTGAAAGTTATTCTCAATATAATAAACATTTTCTTGCTGATCATTGCCTTGGCAGAATTTCAGTCTTTGACTGCTCTTGTATATTGATTTCACACACACACACACACACACACACACACACACACACATGTATATATATATATATATATATATATATATATTAAAAAAATATAACAAGAGGAGTTCATTAAATTATTCTCAATATAAAAAACCTTTCTTGCTGATCATGCTTGAGTTGCAGTGTTTATTTCTTGTATGATTTTTACTTCACATACACACACACACACACACACACACATATATATATATATATATATATATATATATATATATATATATTAAAAAATATATAGAGGTTCATTGAAATTATTCTCCAATACCACTTTACTTGCTGGTGTTGCCTTGTGGAGATTTGCAGTCTTTGACTATGCAACCTTGATTTTTACTTCTGCACACACACACACACACACACACACACACACATATATATATATATATATATATATATATATATGTATTAAAAATATAACAGAGAAGTGTTGAAAGTTATTCTCAATAAAAAACCTTTCTTGCTGATCATTTGCCTTGGCCGGAATTTGCAGTCTTTGACACATCTTGTATGTTTTACTTCTACACACACACACACACACACACACACACACACACACACATATATATATATATATATATATATATATTAAAAAATATAACAAGAGAGTTCATTGAAGTTATTCTCCCAATATAAAAAACCTTTCTTGCTGATCATTTGTCGGAGATTTACAGTCTTCAGCTATGTTATGTAATTTTACTTCTACACACACACACACACACACACACACACACATATATATATATATATATATATATATATAAATATATATTAAAAATATAACAAGAGAGTTCATTGAAGTTATTCTCCAATATAAAAAACCTTTCTTGCTGATCATTGCCTTGGCAGAAGAAGATTTGCAGTCTTTGGCTTTATATCTGTGATTTTTACTTCTACACACACACACACACACACACACACACACACATATATATATATATATATATATATATATATATATATATATATATATATTAAAAATATAACAGAGAGGTTCATTGAAGTTATTCTCGTATAAAAAACCTTTCTTGCTGATCATTGCCTTGGCAGAGATTTGCAGTGCAACTGCTCTTGTGCGTTTTACTTCTACACACACACACACACACACACACACACATATATATATATATATATATATATATATATATATATAACAAAGAAGATTCATTGAAGTTATTCTCAATATAAAAAACCTTTCTTGCTGATCATTGTGGCAGAATTTGCAGTCTTGTTTCCTCTTAGCACGTTTTCCTTCTACACACACACACACACACACACACACACATATATATATATATATATATATATATATATATATATATATATATATATATATATAACAAGAGGAGTTCATTAAAATTATTCTCAATAAAAAACCTTTCTTGCTGATCATTGTGGCAGAGATTTGCCCGGTGTGGCTGCTCTTGTATGATTGCACACGCCTACACACACACACACACACACACACACACACACATATATGTATATATATATATATATATATTAAAATATTACAAGAGGAAGTTCATTGAAGTTATTCTCAATATAAAAACCTCTCTGTTGATCATTGCCTTGGCAGAGATTTATGGTCTTTGACTGCTCTTGTATGATTTTTGCACACACACACACACACACACACACCCACACACACACACACACACACACATATATATATATATATATATATATATATATATATATTAAAAAATATAACAAAGAGGAGTTCATTGTGTTATTCTCAATATAAAAAACCTTTCTGTTGATCATTGCTCTATGGAGATTTGCGGTCTTTGACTGCTCTTGTATGATTTTTATCACACACACACACACACACCCACACACACACACATATATATATATATATATATATATATATTAAAAATATAACAAGAGGAGTTCATTGAAGTTATTCTCAATATAAAAACCTTCTTGCTGATCATTGCCTTGGCGGAGATTTGCGGTCTTTGACTGCTCTTTGTGTATGATTTTTACTTCACACACACACACACACACACACACACACACACACACACATATATATATATATATATATATATATATATATATATATTAAAATATAACAAGAGGAGTCTATTGAAGTTATTCTCAATATAAAAACCTTTCTTGCTGATCATTGCTCAGTGTGAGGATTTGCGGTCTCTTTTGGACTGCTCTGGTATGATTTTTTACTTCTCACACACACACACACACACCCACACACACACACACATATATATATATATATATATATATATATATATATTAAAAATATAACAAGAGGAGTTCATTGAAGTTATTCTCAAATATAAAAACCTTTCTTGCTGATCATTGCCTTAAGGAGATTTGCGGTCTCTTGACTGTTTCATGATTTTTACTTCTACACACACACACACACACACCCACACACACACACATATATATATATATATATATATATATATATATATATATATTAAAAATATAACAAGAGGAGTTCATTGAAGTTATTCTCAATATAAAAAACCTTTTCAAGGATCATTGCTCATGGAGATTTGCGGTCTTTGACTGCTCTGTATGATTTTTACTTCTACACACACACACACACACACCCACACACACACATATATATATATATATATATATATATTAAAAATATAACAAGAGGAGTTCATTAAATTATTCTCAATATAAAAAACCTTTCTTGCTGATCATTGCCTTGGCGGAGATTTAGGGTCTTTGACTGCTCTGTATGATTTTTACCACACACACACACACACACACCCACACACACACACATATATATATATATATATATATATATATATATTAAAAATATGTCGTTATATTCTATTGAAGTTATTCTCAATATAAAAACCTTTTCTGGTTGATCATTGCCTTGGCGGAGATTTGCGGTCTTTGACTGCCTTAAGGATTTTTACCACACACACACACACACACACACACACACACACACACACACACACATATATATATATATATATATATATATATATATATATATATATTAAAAATATAACAAGAGGAGTTCATTGAAGTTATTCTCAATATAAAAACCTTTTCATGATCATTGCCTTGGCGGAGATTTGCGGTCTTTGACCTACCTTTATGATTTTTACTTCTACACACACACACACACACCCACACACACACACACATATATATATATATATATATATATATATATTAAAAATATAACAAGAGGAGCTCATTGAAGACCAATATAATAAACCTTTCTTGCTGATCATTGCCTTGGCGGAGATTTCCGGTCTTTGACTGCTCTTGTATGATTTTTACTTACACACACACACACACACACACACACACACACACACATATATATATATATATATATATATATATTAAAAATATAACAAGAGGAGTTCATTGAAGTTATTCTCAATATAAAAACCTTCTTGCTGACTGTTTCTATGGAGATTTGCGGTCTTTGACTGCTCTTGTATTATTTTACTTCTACACACATACACACACACACCCACACACACACACATATATATATATATATATATATATATATATATATATATATTAAAAATATAACAAGAGTTCAATAAATTACTCAATATAAAAAACCTTTCTTGGTTGATCATTGTCTTTATGGAGAAATGCAGGTCTTTGACTGCTCTTGTATGATTTTTACTTCTACACACACACACACACACACACACCCACACACACACACATATATATATATATATATATATATATATATATATTAAAAATATAAACAAGAGGAGATCATTAAAGTTATTCTCAATATAAAACCTTTCTTGCTGATCATTGCCTTGGCGGAGATTTATGGCCTCACCGTTCTTGGCTGTTTTTTACTTCTACACACACACACACACACACACACACACACACACACACACACACACATATATATATATATATATATATATATATATTAAAATATAACAAGAGGAGTTCATTGAAGTTATTCTCAATATAAAAAACCTTTCTTGCTGATCATTGCCTTGGCGGAGATTTGCGGTCTTTGACTGCTCTTGTATGATTTTTACTTCTACACTCACACACACACACACACACACACATATATATATATATATATATATATATAAATATATATTAAAAATATAACAAGAGGAGTTCATTGTGCTATTCTCAATATAAAAACCTTTCTTGCTGATCATTGCCTTGGCAGAGATTTGCGGTCTTTGACTGCTCTTGTATGATTTTTACTTCTACACACACACACACACACCCACACACACACACACACACACACATATATATATATATATATATATATATATATATATATATTAAAAATATAACAAGAGGCAGAGTTCATTGAAGTTATTATTCTCAATATAAAAACCTTTCTTGCTGATCATTGCCTGGCGGAGATTTGCCCTTGACTGCTCTTGTACATTTTTACTTCTACACACACACACACACACCCACACACACACATATATATATATATATATATATATATATTAAAAATATAAAACAAGAGGAGTTCATTGAAGTTATTCTCAATATAAAAACCTTTTCTGCTGATCATTGCCTTGGCGGAGATTTGCGGTCTTTGACTGCTCTTGTATGATTTTTACTTCTACACACACACACACACGCACCCACACACACACACACATATATATATATATATATATATATATATATATATTAAAAATATAACAAGAGGAGTTCATTAAAATTATTCTCAATAAAAAACCTTTCTTGCTGATCATTGCTCATGGAGATTTGCGGTCTTTGACTGCTCTTGTATGATTTTTACTTCTACACACACACACACACACACACCCACACACACACACATATATATATATATATATATATATATATATATTAAAAATATTACAAGAGGAGTTCATTGAAGTTATTCTCAATATAAAAAACCTTTCTTGCTGATCATTGCCTTATGGATTTATGGTCTTTGACTGCTCTTGTATGATTTTTTACCATACACACACACACACACACACACACACACACACACACACATATATATATATATATATATATATATATATATATATTAAAAATATAACAAGAGGAGTTCATTGAAGTTATTCTCAATATAAAAACCTTTCTTGTCGATCATTGCTCTTGGCGGAGATTTGCGGTCTTTTGACTGCTCTTGTATGATTTTTACTTCTACACACACACACACACACACCCACACACACACACACATATATATATATATATATATATATATATATATATATTAAAAATATAACAAGAGGAGTTCATTGAAGTTATTCTCAATATAAAAAACCTTTCTGTTGATCATTGCTCATGGAGATTTGCGGTCTTTGACTGCTCTTGTAAGTATTTTACTTCACACACACACACACACACACACACACACACACACACATATATATATATATATATATATATATATATATATATATATATATTAAAAATATAACAAGAGGAGTTCAATAAAGTTATTCTCAATATAAAAAACCTTTCTTGCTGATCATTGTTCTTAAGTGGGAGATTTTAGTGGTCTTTGACTGCTCTTGTGGCGATTTTTACTCTTACACACACACACACACACACACCCACACACACACATATATATATATATATATATATATATATATATATATATATATATATTAAAATATAACAAGAGGAGTTCATTGGTTATTCTCAATATAAAAAACCTTTCTTGCTGATCATTGCTCTTATGGAGATTTGTGGTCTTTGACTGCTCTTGTATGATTTTTACTTCTACACACACACACACACACACCCACACACACACACATATATATATATATATATATATATATATATATATATATATATTAAAAATATAACAAGAGGAGTTCATTGGAAGTTATTCTCAATATAATAAACCTTTCTTGCTGATCATTGCCTTGGTGATTTCCTGGTCTTTGACTGCTCTTGTATGATTTTTACTTCTACACACACACACACACACACACACACACACACACATATATATATATATATATATATATATATTAAAAATATAACAAGAGAGTTCATTGAAGTTATTCTCAATATAAAAACCTTTCTTGTTGATCATTGCTCAGTGAGATTTCCAGGTCTTTGACTGCTCTTGCATGATTTTTACTTCTACACACATACACACACACACCTACACACACACACATATATATATATATATATATATATATATATATATATATTAAAAATATAACAAGAGGAGTTCATTGAAATTATTCTCAATATAAAAACCTTTCTTGCTGATCATTGCCTTGGCGGAGACTTGGCTTTTGACTGCTCTTGTATGATTTTACTTCTACACACACACACACACACACACACCCACACACACACATATATATATATATATATATATATATATATTAAAAATATAATAAGAGGAGATCATTAAAGTTATTCTCAATATAAAAAACTCTTCTTGCCGATCATTGCCTTGGCGGAGATTTTATGGGTCTTTGACTGCTCTTTGCATGATTTTTTACTTCTACACACACACACACACACACACACACACACACACACACACACACATATATATATATATATATATATATATTAAAAAATATAACAAGAGGAGTTCATTGTGTTGTTATTTCTCTCAATATAAAAAACCTTTCTTGGTTGATCATTGCCTTGGCGGAGATTTGCGGTCTTTGACTGCTCTTGTATGATTTTTACTTCTACACACACACACACACACACCCACACACACACACACATATATATATATATATATATATATATATTAAAAAAGGATTAATTCAAAGATGTTGAATGGCCATTTCGATATGACGATCCCCACGGGGAGCGACACATCACCTCAGCAACAGAAAAAAACCTTTCAGAAACTGGAGAAAAATTAAGTCTACTTTTCCTTTTTAAATAGATTGCAAAGAAATTAAAAAATAAATAATAATAAAATAAAAAAAATAAAATAGGAGTTCATTAAATTCTCAATATAAAAATCCTTTCTTGCTGATCATTGCCTTGGCGGAGATTTGCGGTCTTTGACTGTCTTGTATGATTTTTACCTTCTACACACACACACACACACACACACACATATATATATATATATATATATATATATATATATTAAAAATATAACAAGAGTAGTTCATTGAGATTGTTCTCAATATAAAAAACCTTTCTTGCTGATCATTGCCTTGGCAGAGTTTTTGATCTTTGACTGTCTTGCATATGATTTTACT
The DNA here is from genome assembly GCA_037127315.1 of Ascarosepion bandense. Lineage (NCBI taxonomy): Eukaryota > Metazoa > Mollusca > Cephalopoda > Sepiida > Sepiidae > Ascarosepion > Ascarosepion bandense. The sequence continues at coordinate 3,067,949 of JBBBDQ010001604.1, forward strand.
TCTACACACACACACACACACACACACACACACACATATATATATATATATATATATATATATATATATATATATATATATTAAAAATATAACAAGGAGTTCATTGAAAATTGTTCTCATTAAAAAACCTTTCTTGCTGATCATTGCCTTGGCAGAGATTTGCAGTCTTTAGCTGTCTTGTATGATTTTTACTTCTACACACACACACACACACACACACACACACACACACATATATATATATATATATATATATATATATATATATATATTAAAAAATATAACAAGAGAGTTCATTGAAGTTATTCTCAATATAAAAAACCTTTCTTGCTGATCATTGCCTTGGCAGAGATTTGCAGTCTTTGACTGTCTTCGCGCAGATTTTTACTTCTACACACACACACACACACACACACACACACACACATATATATATATATATATATATATATATATATATATATATTAAAAATATAACTTAAAGAGAGTTCATTAAATTATTCTCAATATAAAAAACCTTTCTTGCTGATCATTGCCTTGGCAGAGATTTTGATCTTTGACTACTCTTGCTATGATTTTACTTCTACACACACACACACACACACACACACACACATATATATATATATATATATATATATATTAAAAATATAACAAGAGGGTTCATTGAAGTTATTCTCAATATAAAAACCTTTCTTGCTGATCATTGCCTTGGCAGAGATTTGATCTTTGACTACTCTTGTATGATTTCTCCCTACACACACACACACACACACACACACACACACACACACACATATATATATATATATATATATATATATATATATATATATATATATATATTAAAAATATAACAAGAGGAGTTCATTGAAGTTATTCTCAATATAAAAAACCTTTCTGCAGTCATTGCCTTGGCGAAGTTGCAGTCTTTTGTTGTCTTGTATGATTTTTGTATACACACACACACACACACACACACACACACACATATATATATATATATATATATATATATATATATATATATTAAAAATATGTAAGAGAGTTCATTGAGGGTGTCAATATAATAAACCTTTCTTGCTGATCATTGCCTTGGCAGAATTTGATGTTTGGCTACTCTTGTATGAATTTTTCTTCTACACACACACACACACACACACACACACACACATATATATATATATATATATATATATATATTAAAAAATATATTGAAGGAGTTGTTGAAAAATTCTCAATATAAAAAACCTTTCTTGCTGATCATGCCTTGTGAGTGCGTGCTTGCTTTCTCTTGTATGATTTTTACTTCTACACACATACACACACACACACACACACACACACACATATATATATATATATATATATATATATATATATATATATAAAATATAACAAGAGGTTCATTGAAATTATTCTCAATATAAAAAACCTTTCTTGCTGATCATTGCCTTTGAAGAGTTTGCAGTCTTTGACTACTCTTGTATGATTTTACTTCTACACACACACACACACACACACACACACACACACACATATATATATATATATATATATATATATATATATATATATATTAAAAATATAACAAGGGAGATCATTAGTTATTCTCAATATAAAAAACCTTTCTTACTGATCATTGCCTTGGCGAGTTTTGGGTGTTTGGCTATGTATACAGATTTTACTTCTACACACACACACACACACACACACACACACACACACACACACATATATATATATATATATATATATATATATATATATATAACAAGGAGTTAAGACAAAGTTATTTATATTAAAAAACCTTTCTTTTCAGTCAATACTTGTGGGGGTGCAGAGTCTTCCTTCTTTCTTGTATGATTTTAACTTCTACACACACACACACACACACACACACACACACACACATATATATATATATATATATATATATATATATATATATATATATATATTAAAAATATAACAAGAGAGTTTATTAAATTATTCTCAATATAAAAACCTTTCTTGCTGATCATTGCCTTGGCAGAAATTTGCGTGTTTGGC
>JBBBDQ010001604.1:3075000-3085000 GCA_037127315.1 Ascarosepion bandense
TTGCGGTCTTTGACTGCTCTTGTATGATTTTTATCTCTACACACACACACACACACACACCCACACACACACACACACACATATATATATATATATATATATATATATATATATATATATATATAAATATTAAAAATATATGAGAATGCATTATGTTATTATTCTAACACAAAACTCTTTGCTTGATCATTGGCTCAAGGAGATCATATTCTGATCACCATATATTTTACTTCTACACACACACACACACACACACACACACACACACACATATATATATATATATATATATATATATATATATTAAATATAACAAGAGGAGTTCATTGAAGTTATTCTCAATATAAAAACCTTTCTTGCTGATCATTGCCTTGGCGGAGATTTGTTATTCGACTGCTCTTAAGTGATTTTTACTTCTACACACACACACACACACACCCACACACACACACACACATATATATATATATATATATATATATATATATATATATATATATATACATTAAAAATACAACAAGAGGAGTTTCAGTCATTATCTTTCAATATAAAAAACCCTTTCTTGCTGATCATTGGTTTTGGTGGAGATTTGCGGTCTTTGACTGTTTTTGGTATGATTTTTACCACACACACACACACACCCACACACACACACACATATATATATATATATATATATATATATATATATTAAAAATATAACAAGAGGAGTTCATTGAAGTTATTCTCAATATAAAAACCTTTCTGCTGACTGCCTTGGCGGAGATTTGCGTCTTTTTTGACTGTTTTAAGTGATTTTTTTTACTTCTACACACACACACACACCCGCACACACACACACACACATATATATATATATATATATATATATATATATATATTAAAAATATAACAAGAGGAGTTCATATTGAAGTTATTCTCAATATAAAAACCTTTCTTGCTGATCATTGCTTTGGCGGAGATTTGCGGTCTTTGACTGCTCTTGCTGATTTTTACTTCTACACACACACACACCCACACACACACACACACACACATATATATATATATATATATATATATATATATATATATATATTAAAAATATAACAAGAGGAGTTCATTGAAGTTATTCTCAATATAAAAAACCTTTTTGCTGATCATTGTGTTGGCGGAGATTTGCGGTCTTTGACCGTTCTTGTATGACTTTTATTTCTACACACACACACACACCCCCACACACACACATATATATATATATATATATATATATATATATATATATTAAAAATATAACAAGAGGAGTTCATTGAAATTATTCTCAATATAAAAAACCTTTTCTTTGCTGATCATTGCTCTGGCGGAGATTTGCGGTCTTTGACTGCTCTTGTATGATTTTTACTTCTACACACACACACACACACACACCCACACACACACACATATATATATATATATATATATATATATATATATATTAAAAATATAACAAGAGGAGTTCATTGAAGTTATTCTCAATATAAAAACCTTTTCTTGCTGATCATTGCCTTGCGGAGATTTGCGGTCTTTGACTGCTCTTGCATGATTTTTACTTCTACACACACACACACACACACACACACACACCCACATATATATATATATATATATATATATATATATATATATTAAAAAAATATAACAAGAGGAGTTCATTGCTATTCTCAATATAAAAAACCTTTTCTTGCTGATCATTGCCTTGGCGGAGATTTATGTCTTTTAATTGCTCTTTAAGGATTTTTACTTTCATACACACACACACACCCACACACACACCCACATATATATATATATATATATATATATATATATTAAAAATATAACAAGAGGAGTTCATTGTGTTATTTCATTATAAAAACCTTTCTTGTTGATCATTGCCTTAAGTGGAGATTTGCGGTCTTTGACTGCTCTTGTATGATTTTTACTTCTACACACACACACACACACACCCACACACACACACATATATATATATATATATATATATATATATATATATATATTAAAAATGTGGCCGAAAGAGGAGTTCATTGGGGTTATTTCCCTAATATAAAAAACCTTTCTTGCTGATCATTGTCTTAAGTGGAGATTTCCAGGTCTTTGACTGCTCTTGTATGATTTTTTACTTACACACACACACACACACCCACACCCACACACATATATATATATATATATATATATATATTAAAAATATAACAAGAGGAGTTCATTGAAGTTATTTCTAACATAAAAACCTTTCTTGCTGATCATTGCCTTGGCGGAGATTTGCGGTCTTTGACTGCTCTTGTATGATTTTTAATTCTACACACACACACACACAGACTCCACACACACACACACACACATATATATATATATATATATATATATATATATATATATATATTAAAAACATAACAAGAGGAGTTCATTGAAGTTATTCTCAATATAAAAACTCCTTTTGCTGATCATTGCCTTTGGCGGAGATTTGCGGTCTTTAATTGCTCTTTGTATGATTTTTACTTCTACACACACACACACACACACACACCCGCACACACACACACACATATATATATATATATATATATATATATATATATTAAAAATATAACAAGAGGAGTTCATTGAAGTTATTCTCAATATAAAAAACCTTTTCTTGCTGACTGTTTTTATGGAGATTTTTATGGTCTTTGACCGTTTTGGTATGATTTTTTTTAATTCTACACACACACACACACACACACCCACACACACACACACACACACATATATATATATATATATATATATATATATATATATTAAAAATATAACAAGAGGAGTTCTAATAAGTTATTTCAATATAAAAAACCTTTCTTGTTGATCATTGTTTTGCGGAGATATGCGGTTCTTTGACCGTTTCCATGATTTTTTACTTCTACACACACACACACACACACACACACACACACATATATATATATATATATATATATATATATATATATATTAAAAATATAACAAGAGGAGTTCATTGAAGTTATTCTCAATATAAAACCTTTCTTGCTGATCATTGCCTTGCTAGAGATTTGTGGTCTTTGGACTGCTCTTGTATGATTTTTACTTCTACACACACACACACACACACACCCACACACACACACATATATATATATATATATATATATATATATATATATATATATTAAAAATATAACAAGAGGAGTTCATTGAAGTATTCTCAATATAAAAACCTTTCTTGCTGATCATTGCCTCTATGGAGATTTGCGGTCTTTGGACTGCTCTTGCATGATTTTTACTTACACACACACACACACACACCCACACACACACACATATATATATATATATATATATATATATATATATATATATATATATATATATATATTAAAAATATAACAAGAGGAGTTCATTGAAGTTATTCTCAACATAAAACCTTTCTTGCTGACTTCCTATTGCTTGGCGTAGATTTGCGGTCTTTGACTGCTGTATGATTTTACTTCTACACACACACACACACACACACACACACACACACATATATATATATATATATATATATATATATATATATATATAAAAATATAACAAAGAGGAGTTCATTGAAGTTATTCTCAATATAAAAACCTTTCTTGCTGATCATTGCCTTCGCGGAGAGATTTGCGGTCTTTGACTGCTCTTGTATGACTTTTACTTCTACACACACACACACACACACACACACACACACACATATATATATATATATATATATATATATATATATATATATATATATATTAAAAATATAACAAGAGGTTCATTGAAGTTGTTCTCAATATAAAAAACACTTTCTTGCTGATCATTGTAACATGGAGATTTGCAGTCTTTGACTGCTCTTGTATGATTTTACTTCTACACACACACACACACACACACACACACACACACATATATATATATATATATATATATATATATATATATATTAAAAATATAACAAAGAGGAGTTCATTGAAGTTATTCTCAATATAAAAAACCTTTCTTGCTGATCATTGCCTTGGCAGAGATTTGCAGTCTTTGACTGCTCTTGTATGATTTTTACTTCTACACACACACACACACACACACACACATATATATATATATATATATATATATATATATATATATATATTAAAAAAATATAACAAGAGGAGTTCATTGAAGTTATTCTCAATATAAAAAACCTTTCTTGCTGATGTTACTTTCTTGGAGATTTGCAGTCTTGTGCTCTTGTATGATTTTTACTTCTACACACACACACACACACACACACACCCACATATATATATATATATATATATATATATATATATATATATATATATATTAAAAATATAACAAGAGGAGTTCATTGAAGTTATTCTCAATATAAAAAACCTTTCTTGCTGATCATTGCCTTGGCGGAGATTTGCCGGTCTTTGACTGCTCTTGTATGATTTTTACTTCTACACACACACACACACACACACACACACATATATATATATATATATATATATATATATATATTAAAAATGTAACAAGAGGAGTTCATTGAAGTTGTTCTCAATATAAAAAACCTTTCTTGTGATCATTTGCCTTGGCAGTTGCCCGGTCTTTGACTACTCTTGTGTGATTTTTACTTCTACACACACACACACACACACACACACATATATATATATATATATATATATATATATATATATTAAAAGTATAACAAGGAGTTCATTGAGGGTATTATAATATAAAAAACCTTTCTTTTCAGTCATTGCCTTAGGAGATTTGCAGTCTTTGACTACTCTTGTATGATTTTTTTAATTCTACACACACACACACACACACACACACACACACACACACATATATATATATATATATATATATATATATATATAATAAAAATATAACAAGAGGGAGTTCATTGAAGTTATTCTCAATATAAAGCCTTTCTTGCTGATCATTGCCTTGGCGGAGATTTGCAGGTCTTTGACTGCTCTTGTATGATTTACTTCTGCACACACACCCACACACACCCACATATATATATATATATATATATATATATATATATATATATATTAAAAACATAACAAGAGGAGTTCATTGAAGTTATTCTCAATATAAAAAACCTTTCTTGTGATCACATTGCCTTGGCGGAGATTTGCAGTCTTTGACGGCTCTTGTATGATTTTTACTTCTACACACACACACACACACACACACACACACATATATATATATATATATATATATATATTAAAAATGTAACAAGAGAGTTCATTGAAGTTATTCTCAATATAAAAAACCTTTCTTGCTGATCATTGCCTTGGCAGAAGTTGCAGTCTTTGACTGCTCTTGTATGATTTTTACTTCTACACACACACACACACCCACACCCACACACATATATATATATATATATATATATATATATATAATAAAAATATAACAAGAGGAGTTCATTGAAGTTATTCTCAATATAAAAACCTTTCTTGCTGATCATTGCCTTGGCGGAGATTTGCGGTCTTTGACTACTCTTGTATGATTTTTAATTCTACACACACACACACACACACACACACACACACACACATATATATATATATATATATATATATATATATATATATTAAAAATATAACAAGAGGAGTTCATTGAAGTTATTCTCAATAAAAAACCTTTCTTGCTGATCATTGCCTTGTGATTTGCGGTCTTTGACTGCTCTTGTATGATTTTTACTTCTACACACACACACACACACACACACACACACACATATATATATATATATATATATATATATATATTAAATTATAACAAAGAGGAGTTCATTGAAGTTATTCTCAATATAAAAAACCTTTCTTGCTGATCATTGCCTTGGCAGGTTGCGGTCTTTGACTGCTCTTGTATGATTTTTACTTCTACACACACACACACACACACCCACACACACACACACACATATATATATATATATATATATATATATATATATTAAAAATATAACAAAGAGGAGTTCATTGAAGTTATTCTCAATATAAAAAACAGCACTCTTGCTGATCATTGCCTTGGCGAGTTTGCGGTCTTTGACTGCTCTTGTATGATTTTTACTTCTACACACACACACACACACACACACACACACACACACACACATATATATATATATATATATATATATATATATATTAAAAATATAACAAGAGATTCATTGAAAGTTATTCTCAATATAAAAACCTTTCTTGCTGATCATTGCCTTGGCCGGAGATTTGCCGGTCTTTGACTGCTCTTGTATGATTTTTACTTCTACACACACACACACACACACACACACACACACACATATATATATATATATATATATATATATATATATTAAAAATATAACAAGAGGTTCATTGAAGTTATTCTCAATATAAAAACCTTTCTTGCTGATCATTGCCTTAGCAGGAGATTTGCAGTCTTTGACTGCTCTTGTATGATTTTACTTCTACACACACACACACACACCCACACACACACACATATATATATATATATATATATATATATATATATATATATATTAAAAATATAACAAAGAGAGTTCATTGATTATTCTCAATATAAAAAACCTTTCTTGCTGATCATTGCCTTGGCAGGAGATTTGCGGTCTTTGACTGCTCTTGTATGTTTTTACTTCTACACACACACACACCCACACCCACACACACACACACACACATATATATATATATATATATATATATATATATATATATATTAAAAATATAACAAGAGGTTCATTGATTATTCTCAATATAAAAAACATTTCTTGCTGATCATTGCCTTGGCAGAGATTTGCAGTCTTTGACTGCTCTTGTATGATTTTTACTTCTACACACACCACACACACACCCACACACACACACACACATATATATATATATATATATATATATATATATATATATATATGTATATTAAAAATATAACAAGAGGAGTTCATTGAAGTTATTCTCAATATAAAAAACCTTTCTTGCTGATCATTGCCTTGGCAGAGATTTGCAGTCTTTGACTGCTCTTGTAGTTTTACTTCTACACACACACACACACACACACACACACACATATATATATATATATATATATATATATATATATATTAAAAATATAACAAGAGGAGTTCATTGAAGTTATTCTCAATATAAAAAACCTTTCTTGCTGATCATTGCCTTGGCACGATTTTTGATCTTTGACACTCTTCGCATGATTTTACTTCTACACACACACACACACACACACACACACACACACATATATATATATATATATATATATATATATATATATATATATATATATATATTAAAAATATAACAAGAGAGGTTCATTGAAGTTATTCTCAATATAAAAAACCTTTCTTGCTGATCATTGCCTTGGCAGGTTGCAGTCTTTGACTGCTCTTGTATGATTTTTGCTACACACACACACACACACACACACACACACACACACACACATATATATATATATATATATATATATATATATATATATATATATTAAAAATATAACAAGAGGAGTTCATTGAAGTTATTCTCAATATAAAAAACCTTTCTTGCTGATCATTGCCTTAGGAGATTTGCAGTCTTTGACTGCTCTTGTATGATTTTTACTTCTACACACACCCACACACACACACACACACACACACACATATATATATATATATATATATATATATATATATATATATATATATATTAAAAATATAACAAGAGGTTCATTGAAGTTATTCTCAATATAAAAACACTACTTGCTGATCATTGCCTTGGCTGAAGTTGCAGTCTTTGACTACTCTTGTATGATTTACTTCTACACACACACACACACACAACACACACACACACACATATATATATATATATATATATATATATATATTAAAAATATAACAGAGGAGTTCGTGAAGTTATTCTCAATATAAAAAACCTTTCTTGTGATCATTGCCTTGGCGGAGATTTGCCGGTCTTTGACTACTCTTGTATGATTTCTTCTACACACACACACACACACACACACACACACACACACACATATATATATATATATATATATATATATATATATATATATATATTAAAAAATATAACAAGAGGAGTTCATTGAAGTTATTCTCAATATAAAAACCTTTCTTGCTGATCATTGCCTTGGCGGAGATTTGCAGTGCGGCTGCTCTTGTATGATTTTTGCTTGCACACACACACACACACACACACACACACACACATATATATATATATATATATATATATATATATATATATATTAAAAATATAACAAGAGGAGTTCATTGAAGTTATTCTCAATATAAAAGCCTTTCTTGCTGATCATTGCCTTGGCAGAGATTTGCAGTCTTTGACATTGGTCTTGTATGATTTTTTTACTTCTACACACACACACACACACACACACACACACACATATATATATATATATATATATATATATATATATATATATTAAAAATATAACAAGAGGAGTTCATTGAAGTTATTCTCAATATGAAAAACCTTTCTTGCTGATCATTGCCTTGGCGGAGATTTGCGGTCTTTGACTGCTCTTGTATGATTTTTACTTCTACACACACACACACACACACACACACACACACACATATATATATATATATATATATATATATATATATTAAAAATATAACAAGAGGAGTTCATTGAAGTTATTCTCAATATAAAACACCTTTCTTGCTGATCATTGCCTTGGCGGAGATTTGCGGTCTTTGACTTCCCTTGAATGATTTTTACTTCTACACACACACACACACACACACACACACACAGACACATATATATATATATATATATATATATATTAAAAATATAACAAGAGGAGTTCATTGAAGTTATTCTCAATATAAAAAACCTTTCTTGCTGATCATTGCCTTGGCGGAGATTTGCGGTCTTTGACTGCTCTTGTATGATTTTTACTTCTACACACACACACACACACACCCACACGCACACACACATATATATATATATATATATATATATATATATATATTAAAAATATAACAAGAGGAGTTCATTGAAGTTATTCTCAATATAAAAAACCTTTCTTGCTGATCATTGCCTTGGCGGAGATTTGCGGTCTTTGACTGCTCTTGTATGATTTTTACTTCTACACACACACACACACACACACACACACACACACATATATATATATATATATATATATATATATATATATATATTAAAAATATAACAAGAGGAGTTCATTGAAGTTATTCTCAATATAAAAAACCTTTCTTGCTGATCATTGCCTTGGCGGAGATTTGCGGTCTTTGACTGGTCTTGTATGATTTTTACTTCTACACACACACACACACACACCCACACACACACACACATATATATATATATATATATATATATATATTAAAAATATAACAAGAGGAGTTCATTGAAGTTATTCTCAATATAAAAAACCTTTCTTGCTGATCATCGCCTTGGCGGAGATTTGCGGTCTTTGACTATGCTCTTGTATGATTTTACTTCTACACACACACACACACACACACACACACACACACACACATATATATATATATATATATATATATATATATTAAAAATATAACAAAGAGGAGTTCATTGAAGTTATTCTCAATATAAAACACCTTTCTTGCTGATCATTGCCTTCTTGGCGGAGATTTGCGGTCTTTGACTTCCCTTGAATGATTTTTTACTTCTACACACACACACACACACACACACACACACACAGACACATATATATATATATATATATATATATATATTAAAAATATATAACAAGAGGAGTTCATTGAAGTTATTCTCAATATAAAAAACCTTTCTTGCTGATCATTGCCTTGGCGAGATTTGCGGTCTTTGACTGCTCTTGTATGATTTTTACTTCTACACACACACACACACACACACACACACACACATATATATAT
>JBBBDQ010001604.1:3097500-3202500 GCA_037127315.1 Ascarosepion bandense
AGAAAATCTAAAATAAATTTTTGTATGTGGTTTTCGGAAGCACTTGTACAATCATTTGTGATTAATAATTATTTATCTAAAATGAAATATAAATAGATATATAATTGTTATAGAGTCTGATTTCCTTCGTGTTTTCTTAGTCGAATGGTTATCGTAAACCCCCGCGTATCGTATCCGATATCTACTTCCTGCCCTACATAGGCAGGCTTCGACACGAGGTTCAGTTTAATGCGGGGAGCATGAGCCCATGCTCTAAGTCAGGTTAAAAAAAATATCCCAGTCCCCTTCAAAACGTCCGTACTGATTATATGCTTATTAATTTAGTGCTAATGGAGGTCATAGTATTTAATAGAATTTTTGGTGGAAACTGGTTGTGAATATTCCAATGCATTTCCAAAGAGTTGGGATTTGGCTCCACGCTTTCCAGCCAAAGTTTAATTTGCAAAACTTTAAATGCAATGTTAATAGCTATCCACTATCCTCCTGATCACTCTTTCCTCTTCCCGCTCATTATTCCTAATTCTACCACACTTTGTAATTCTTTGTGTCTTAGTGGCTTTACTGCTTCGCATGAGGTGTTGCCGATTAAAAAAAAACTTGTATAATCTAATCTGTGTTCAGATTTTTTATCTGTTATACCAAAATGTGTTTATTTTATAAGTTATCTAAACATCGAGGTTTCCTCTTTGTGTACATGACGTTTTCAGTATTTGTTAGTAGAACCACGTGTCGATTCCTTGGCAAATACTATTTTAAAACATCCTTTAGAAATCATGATTTTTTAAGTCACACTCATCAATATGGACATTGCTTAAACAAACTGATTCACTCGTAAAAACTGAGAAGATTTATTTTGGAAATTTTTTAGACATCACCATTCTAAAGAATTCAGTTGAAGGTTTTTAAAAATCGGTTATTCAGATTCTAGCAAGTGAATTAATGATGTCAGATGAAAGTCGGTTAGGTAAGGAAGGGATATTTCATAATTCATATTCAGTCAGTACTTAACTATACTGGGGCACCTGAAAATGGATGTGCGTTGTGGTATAATGGATATTGGTTCAAAATGAGAAATTGAAGAGCCTTGTTCGAATAATAATAAAAAGAAGAATGGTAGCCATTTTATAAATCAGTTTCGAACTCACTCCAACGAGACCAACATGCTAACGATTACACTATGTCAAAGTAAACTTTTTATAGAGTAGCTTAAAGTCTGGGACACTGAGTGAGAATCGAACTCACTATTCAGCTGTAATTGTCCTGGCGAAAAAAAGCCTGATGACCATTACGCCATATCGACGAGTCCTAAATGATTTTTCTGGGCGTAGCTTAGGTGCGGTACAAGGTCAAATGTATGTGGCACCCAGTGAGGATCGAAATTACTGTTTAGTCGTAATTGCTTTAGTGAGGCAGACTTGCTAACTACTACACCATGCCGTATTAGAAGCTTTCGCATAAGGTAATAGTCAGCAATTTTGTCTAGCTAAAGCAATTAAAACTCAATAGTGCGTTCGATCTTAACAGCGTGCCAGTTGCATTCGGCTTTGGGCCACATCTCAGCTATGCTTAGAAACCCACCAAAATATCCAAATATCTCTCTTCTAAAACGATCAATATTTTTCGATTCTGAAGAGTTTCGCTACTTAAAAATTATCTAAAGAATGTTAATATCTAAACTTATTTATAAATGGAACTTTGTCTGTGTGTGTATGTCTCTGTGCGTGTGTGTGTCTCCATTACCTATAGACTCCGAAACGGCTGAACCGATTTTCTTGAAAATATACACAGTTGTACTATAAGCGTCTGAGAGTGTTCTTAGCTAGGTTTTGTGTCGAGGTACCCCCGATAAATATCGAAAATCGATATTCGAAAACATCGGGTTATAGAAGGCGTAGTCCGATTTTAATCAAATTTGATACACTCATAGACAAAGACATAAGAAACGATATTCAAAAGTTTCAAGGTTGCAGTTCTTACAATAGTGCAGAAAATTTGATATCGATACCAGGAAATTAAAATTTGACTTACATCCATTCATTTTTCTTTCAGTCTACGGTTTCACTTTAACTGGAAACAACTATTGCTTTTTAGTCTTTCGTGCCAACGTCGAAAGAGTCTGAGCTCCAGGACCATGGATTAGTTTTAAAGCTTTCATTACACCCCAGCTACGCCGGGCTATACTGCTAGTAAAATAATAATTCGAAAATTATATTTGCCTTATTTACGATTTTAGTATTACGTAAATATAAATCTTAAAAATCTCTTAGCACTTTTTTACCTAACCGACTTTCATTTGACACCATTAATTAAGCAACTAGAGCTGAATAGCTGCTTTTTCAAAAACTTTTATCTCAATTCTTCTCTTCCGCTAAATATTTCCACACGAAACTTATGTTTCATGCAGACATCGAGTCTTCTATTTTCTTCCTTGATTATCACTTCTTGTTTCCAGGTGTAGCGGTTTTCAATTTGGATAAAAATAAACTTTTTCTGGCTCATCTTGCCACCTTAACGCATTTAAATTATTAGGAGAGAGAGAGAGGAGTAAACGAGTAAGTATTTAGCAAAGGTCGATAGCGTCTATATACGTCATGAACCCAAGAGCGCTAACCACTCACAATTAATTACGCGCCTGTAGAGGGTTCATAAACCTGATGGGTACCTGAAAAAATTATTTATTTTAGTATGATTGCACAAATATAGTGCTAAATGAATATCTTTCTTCTTTTCTATGCAAATCAATGGTGGCAAAATAGATTACAAAGTTTATAAACTCAACTTGCATTTTTAAAACAATTTTAATCATGTATTTTTATTGGAGTGGGATTGAAGGATTTTGATTTTATGCTAAGTAAATTCAAAGTTCTCATTGGAGAGCATGACAAAAATAACCGAATTTCAAGGATATTGTATCTTATTAAAGATGCCTTGTAAAATCTAAACAGAATATTATGAAACACGAAAATTTCTTTAGAAACAAAGAAGAAATGGTTGTATTGCTACGTCACATAAGTCCTCCTATATGGCAATGAATGTTAGACAATCTCGTTCCCAATGAAGAAGAGATCTAACACAAAAGTAAAAATAAATGGCCGAAAGCGTCGTCCTGCCTCGTGGTTAAAGTAGTTGCATATTTCTCACTAGTATTCAATGACAAACAGAATGTTGATTCATGATTTTAGGAATATTTAATTATGAACAAAGAAAACAGCGATGAACTCTTATGCATTGCTAGTCCACCCTACGAAGCTAAGAATGCTGGGCAATAGAGAGGAAGAAGAAACTTGCAGCAACAGATATGTGGTTCTACAGAAGGATGCTGAGAATAGCATTGACTGAACATTTGAGTAGCGAAAAAGTTTTAAAGAATAGGGACACAACCGGAGTAAATACGTGAAATCAGAAAGCGCCAGTTTAAATTCTTAGAACACATAGGGGAGAAAGAGGGCTCGGCGAGTTTGACACTCCCAAGACATGCTAAAGGGAAGAGAGACAGCTGAAAGCATCGAGCAACTTTTCTAATGAAGCGGTGTGAGCGGTTGGCATAACAGGGGTTTAGAAGGGATAGCAAAAGTCAAACTTCACTAAGAGTTATCAAAGGCCAGGAATTTGTGGAGACCCATGATCGTTCACGCCCTGAAAAGTTTTCCCAATTTAGTAGATTTGTGCACATGTGATGCGTCATATGTGTGTTGTGGTGCAGTGGATATCGGCTCGGAACAAGAAATCGGAGGGACGGGTTCGAATTCCAGTTGAATTAGATGCATTCACTTACACCTAGGGAAAAGGTTAATCCGTCGCTGCTCCCTTCAGCTATAGGTGCAAGACAGAGTTGATTCTATAGCCTTGGTTGGCAACTAGTCTACAACAAAGTGATGGCAACCTACTGCCTGAAAATCTTCTGCCCATTCTTTCATATGTATTTCGATACATGATCGCCAAACGTGTATCATGTACGGCACTTAACAGTCTGAGTGTACATGCGTTTGCTAATTAAAAGTAATCAATGACACCATCATACGACAAACGTTTTTTTTTTCTGTAGTTCTAGAAAACACAAATCCCAACTTATAAAAATATAATTAGTTGCTTCTTTGTAACTATATTGGATAAAACTGTGTTGATGGTAGATTAAGAAAACAATACAGCACGATATCCTCGACAAATGAAAGGAAAGCAAGAATAAAAGACTAACTATTAACTGTAATTATGTACGGTCGTCATACGGTCGTCTGGAGACTCCAGAATCTAATGTACGGTCGTCTGGAGACTCCAGAATCTAATTTAATTATTCGATCAGAAAATGTAATACTGACATCCGAACGTGCAGTGGAAGAGCAAAAATGCCTTTCATATACTAAGCAGAGTATTAAGAGATAATAAAACTCCGTTAGGAACAAAACCAAACCTCAGAATTATTATGTAATATCAAACTTCCTATATAGCAATGAATGTTCGATAATTTCTCCACAGATGAAGGTAAGATTGGAAAAAATGTGATTCTGCGGAAGGATACTAAGGATATAATAAGTGGAAGATGGAAGCGACGAGAAGATTCTAAGGAAGATTAGTACAAAAAAGGGGCATTGTATTTCTTAAAGAACTTTAATCATGTATTTTTATGAGAACATTTAATAAGTTCTCGCTGTTTTACAACAGGTGGAGTTGGCAGAGTTGCGTGCGTGTAGTTTCAGATGGTAAAAAATAAGGAAGAATTAAAAGCAAGCTTGAAATGCAGTGTATGTTATTTTGCCGAAGTGTAAACAACTTTGTTTTTCATAAAGTTAAACATTACGGATTTCGTGCCAAAAGGAGTGTATTTGCAGGGAATTTTACTGCAATACTTTATTCAAAAGAAATCTGCGACCTAAGCACACAGAATTCTTGTTGAGACACGGGAACCATGCTCTGTGGGAAACAACATGCAGAGATTGGTTTAAATGCTTCAAAAATAATGATTTTAATGTTGAAGATAAAGAATGCTCATCACACCGAAAAAGTTTGAAGACGAAGAACTGGAGGTATTATTTCATGAAGGCTCATGTCAGGTGGAAGCTGAACTTTACGGTCATATCACGTTGAATACACTGGTTCTCGAACGATCACCGAAGTTAAGCAACGTTGAGCCTGGTCAGATGGGTGACCGATTGGGAATACCAGGTTCTGAAAGCGTTTATTGACGGATGTGCGTTGTGCAGTGGATGTCGGCTCGGAAAGAGAAATCGGTGAGCCGAGTTCAAATTCCAGTCGAACACCCTGCATTCACTTAGGCACTGGTACCCTTGAGAAAGGTATTAATCCGTCCCTTCCCTCCAGTTATGGGTTAAATAACAGGTCAGGACTTAGGACTCTGCCCTTAAACAAATCCCAATGAAACTTTCTCCATCGGGGAGAAAGCCGGCACAACCCCGACCAGAGTAAATACGGCTTGGACAAGCTGAACTTGTAAAATCATTAGAATTTATCACACAACAGTTCCAAAACTTTTGAAAGTATTGGAAATTATTCAAAAGCAAAGACATTGGGTGACGTACGAGTTGAAGCCGAGTGACGTCAAACAAACAGCGTCTTGTCAGGTGTAAACAGCCACTTGAATGGTAGAAAAGGTTTTCTTAGTTTCGTATCGTGATGAAAAGTTGATACTCTACGATAACCCTAAGCGTAGAAGATCGTGGGGTAAGCCTGACCGTGTATCAAGATCGGCGGCAAAACCGAATATCCATGCTTCGAAGTTTCTGCTCTGCATTTGGTGGAATCAGCTGGGTGCCGTATATTATCAGCTACTCAGACTGACCGAAACCATCACAGGAGATCACAATTGACGACAATTGATGCGTTTGAGACGAGCAATGAAGAAAAAAACTGCCGCTATATGAGCAGAGACACGACAAAGTGATTTTGAAACACGACAACGCTAGGTTCCATTTTGTAAAACAACTAAAAACCTACTTGGAAATGGTTAAATTGGAAGTCCTACTCTACCCGCCGTATTGCCCAGATATTGTCTCGTCCGATTATCACTTGTTCAAAGCAATGGCACATGGCACGGCTGAGCAGCAATTTGATTCTTATAAAGATGCAAAAAAATGGGTCGACTCGTGGTTAGCCTCAAAAGACGTGTCGTTTTTCCGACGTGGAATTCAAATGCTGCCAGAAAGATGTGTAAAATTCGTGGCTAGCGACGGACAATACTTTCACTGACATGTTACTTACTAATTTTTTTAAGTAAAACATTACTTTTCATGAAAAAGCAGCCAGAACTTATTCAAGGTCCTAATATTGGAATGGTGTTGAATGATTTTCATTATTTTCAAGGTAAATTCAATGTCCTTTGAGGCTGACCAAAAAAAAATGAATTATGAGGATATTTTATCTTATTAATGATGCATTCCAAAAGCTAAACAAAGTATTAAGAAAAAGGAAAATTTTGTTAGAAACAAAGAAAAAAAGGATTGCACTGTCATGTCATATCACTGCTTGTATATGTTAGTGAATGTTGGACAATATTCGAAATAGTTTATATTCCTAGAACATATAAGGTGGAAGAAGAGCAAGGAGAATTATACATTTGTATGGCATGTTGAAAGAAAACAGAAAGGGGAAGCAGCCAATAGACTATTAAAAGGGTTTATGCAAATGGGTGACAGGGCAAACAGGAAGTGATCGCAATCGGATAAATGGTTCTTCTTTGTGCTCTGTCCCTTCAGGAGTTAGGCGATCACGGCTTTCCACATCTCCCTCGCCCTGGTGGCTCTTAGCACGCTTTCTCTGTTACACCACCCAAACCCCGCTCTGCCATCCACTAGCACAAAGCCATAAATCTAGAATATAAATGTATAGAAACTAGCATGGCCACAAAATGAAGGATCAATTTATATATTGATTATAATATAGAATTGATCCTTCATTTTATATCCACATTATAATTTCTTATAAACAGTTGACATATATATTCTTCTTCTATGTGCCCTGTCCCTTCAGGACGCAGGCGATCATGGCTTTCCACGTCCTGTTACACCACGAAACCCCCGTTCTGTCATCCACCTCAGGCCCTTCAAATCCGCTGCTTTCCTGACTCTTGTTGTACCCTCTATCTGGCCTGTTACTATCAGGTTCTTTAGTCGTCTCTTCCTGGTGCTCAATATCAATTTCCTTAGAGGTGTAAAATACAGGAAACTGTGAAGATCAGTGTTACCCTCATGGTGAAGCGACTAACTACAAAAAAAGGTTGTTAGTAACTAGTTTTATATACTAACTGTAGCAACCTTGGGCCTCTCCCTGAAACCTATGCGAGATCTACATCGAAAATAGATAAACATTTCTAAATTTCTGTTCGGAAAATCTCAGATTTTTGATAGATGATAATAATATTAGTTGGACATTTTATCTTTCTCTTAAATTTCGTTTGTCTGTTCAAATACGTTGGATCTAAAGAAGAGCGGTCCTTGGTGATCTCATAAAATCATTAATACAATTAAAAATGTTTATGAAAAAATCTTATCAAAAGGCGTAACTTAAACATAGTGGCTTCTCACTGTTAGGTAATCAATAACGAGTAAATTTCGTTGACCATTACTATCATAAAATGAGTTTAATCGACCCTGCCTTCCCAATAATTAAATCCTTGTGTAGAAAGAAGACCAATGTTCTCGACAATATCTGTCAAACATGGACTCATTCATCTGCTATGAGTAGAACGTCTACTTATAGGAACGTTAGGCGTAGACTTTGTACTTTACTGATTGCCGCATTGAATAACGGTATTCCCTATTACATGTCTATCTTATTATTATTATCTTATAATTATTATTACATGTCTATTATTATTATTACATGTCTATCATGTGTTTATACCTTTAGTATTTGTCTATACTTCTGAGATGGGTTAGTATATACACTATTTACATTAATCGGACTATTGTTCTCATCTTTGCTGTCATGTTTACGACGTTTCGGCTGTTGTACATTCCGGTCTTCTTCAATTTCGAGCCGAACCCTTTATTACTATCAATGGAGTATATCATTCTCATTCTACGCGAGATGCCAATTCTGGTAACCATGATTTATCTCTCTTTAACTTAAATTTTCTAAGTTACCACTGCTGCAGCCTGGGTATTGAACATTTTTTGTCAATTACTGGAACTAACCAACGTCTATATCCATTGGAGACACATGGTCAAAATGTGCTAATACCATCCCAGCACCCAAGTTTTTCTATCTACTTGATTCCAATCCTTCTCTTATCATTTATTCGACATCCCCTGCGCCTTGTTTTTTCTCTCACTGTAAACTCTTGCGCAACAATGTTTTGCTTGGGGTGAAATGGTTATATAAAATGTTGAAGCGGAAGATGCAGAAATTATCAATAAGAACGTCAGAAAGTGAATTAACACCATTGTTTAAGGTTTCAAGACAGTCTATAGAGAGACTTGTGCACGAGAACCATTGATACAAATCATATATTAGGCCAATGCATGTCTTCAACGACAAAAGATAACCATCTGATCCAGACAAAGCACTTGGTATACAAGTTCAGACACCGAGCGCCTGAAATTGGTTCCTTTCTCTAATGAAGAAAACTTTGATCAGGACCAAAATGGGAAGCAAATGAATGACAGAAGTTTATGCAGAGACCTAAGAATGTTCCATTTCATGTCATGTACACAAGTTTCCGGAAACTGTGGTTGTTCTAAGGGTCGTTAGAAACGGCAGAAATCTCAGGTCCAAAGGTTCAGTACTGTTGGTTATGAGTATGGCTTTAATAATGTTGTGAGGCTTTGAATAGAGGTCGAGTGCAAAGGAAAACCGTATGCGTATGAACAACACTTGAAGACATCTCATAAGGCCAATGCAACAAAAGAATCGACGAATTACAATCTCTACGATCACGCTACCCCAAACATATGCCCTCTTGACTCTCAAACCTAAATATCTTGGACTATTACATGTAGGGGTAGTCAAAAATGAAGTCAACTATCATCCCCATAGGACTATAAAATCTTTGAAATCTGCCTGTGTCCAAAATAGGTAAAGATTATCTGATTCGGATATGTCAATGTTTTAGACTTCGTACAGCCTGCAGACATTAAATTTATTAAGTAGATGCTCCAAAAAGAGCCTCAACATTATTCATGCCATTCTGTCTCAAAGAAAGCTCTTCTTTCAAAACTTACCAATAGATTACTAAATTCTTCTAAATATCTTAAAGAAACTGAGCTAACATGTATCTTCACCTTCAAATTCTAAGAAACAGATTTTCAAAGGTTCTAAGAAATTGGTTTATAAAGGTAAAACTTCCTTCAGTTTTTATCTAACCATTCGTTACTTTAACTTTGGCTTTTGTTTTCATTTTGTATTTGTGTTTTTTTTTAATTTACCATATTCTAGATTACGAAGTCTGTATCCAAACGCATTATTGCATTAAATTGATACTTTTTATGTCTATATTCCAACAACATATAGAAAAATCAATCCCTTTTAAGCTTATTACAGAAATGTACTCAATGTGTCTGGGTTTTTTATTTTTATGAACGGCATTTGCGGATTTCTGTTCAATTTTTGTATTATTGTATCGTGTATCAAAACCACATCTAGACACACCAAAGTAAATGGAATTTAGATTTTTTTCATTCATATTCCTTTAATTTGATAATGATAATGGTGGAAACACACAAGAAACATTCGAACATCCATTAACCGGACAGTGAGCATTACGTTCGGAGGAAATTTATAAAATCTTTATTTAAAACATATAAAGCTTTATAGTAATGCTGAGAGTTTCCTTCCTAAAACTTTGTTTATGGTAGTGGGGAAAGTCAACGTTAGATCATTATTTTCACTTCAAGTTATAAGTGCTACCCATTTTGGCTGTTGTTACATGTTTTCAAATGATGCGCGTTGTCTTATTGAATAAAGTCATTTGTGATCATGTAGAGCCAGTCTATGATATAAGGATAGTCTCGTTGAAAACCGACGTACTTCAGTCACTCAGAAACATTTTTAAGCAAAAAAATCAATTGTATATGGATGATAGATTTGATATTTCTGAACGGGTTAAACCTCGTGCATGATATCCGTATAAGAATCTATATTTTACGGAGATATTTATTGAATTTGAGTTTGAGATTTGTTTAATGGCATATCAGCCTCTGTGGGTTATTTAATGTCAAAAAGGTGGGGTTTTAAGGTTTTTTTTAATGCTCAGTTATAGTGAGAAGGTTGGTTTAGTCAGATTTTAATGAAACTTTTCAGTATTTATTTTTTATTTTAGAAAAACTGAAAATGTCTTCTAGTTTTGCATTAAAAATGTTTTGCTGAGAATGTATTGTCGGTAATATTTTTCCTTAAAAAATGTATACTTTTCTATAAAAGTCTCTTTTTATGTATATATTTCTATAAAAAAATCTATTTGTATACTTTCATAGTGTTTTGACCCAGTTTTGGGGTTAACTATTTGCCCATGGCTAGGAACCTAACAGGTGCTACCACTATGGGTCATGGTGAACATGAGAACAACAGCAACTAAGAAATGGTTCCATACTCCTCACCAACCTCCTAATCAGAGGCCTTGCTTCCGGATGCAGTTTACCGTCATGCCAAGTACCAGACGGAGATATTTATGATCAACACCCGGGTATTCAGTACAATATTTGGGATTTTTCATTTATTTGCCCTAGCAGAAAAAGGTAGACTTAGTGTAACATATCCTCTGTTCAATGTCTTTATTTCCTATAGTAAACGAGCAGTATAGCCCGGCGTTGCTCGGGTGTAATGAAAGCTTTAAAACTAATCCATGGTCCTGAAGCTCAGACTCTTTGGACGTTAGCACGAAAGACAAAAAGCAATAGCTGTTTCTAGTTAAAGCGAAACTGTAGACTGAAAGAAAAATGAATGGATGTAAGTCAAATTTTGATTTCATGGTATCGATATCAAATTTTTGCACTATTGTAAGAACTGCAACTTTGAAACTTCTGAATATCGTTTCTTATGTCTTTGTCTATGAGTGTATCAAATTTGATTAAAATCGGACAACTCCTTCTATAACCCGATTTTTTTCGATTATCGATTTTCGATATTTATCGGGAGTACCTCGACACAAAACCTAGCTAAGAGCACTCGCAGACGCTTATAGTACAACTGGGTAAATTTTCAAGAAAATCGGTTCAGCCATTTCTGAGTCTATAGGTAACGGAATCTTAACTTGGCTCTATACCGAAGCTTGAAGGAAACGGCCGAAGTTGTGCGTTCTGGTGATGATAGTAGATTTAAATGACCCCACTACAGCTGTCGCTACCGTCGCCACTGTTCGCTACCATTCGCTCCACTTCGGCTCTTTCCGTAAAGCTCCGATAAAGAACCCTGAAAGAACTTTATTGGTTTAAAAGTAATTGGGAAAATCGAAATCTCTGATTATTTAAACGAATCATTTGCTCCGTTGTAAACTTTGAATTCAGCATTGTACATTCTGCTTTTATCATCAATTTTTTTTTTTTATATACAAAGACTTTTTTCCGTATCGCATCCAGATGTATTTGAACTTATTTTTTTTTTATTTTGGTGCTGTGTTTTTTTTTTTTTTTTTTTTTCAACACAAGTGTACACGTGTGTCCGGTCTGTTTTAAGGTGGTAGAGAAATGACTAGATTTCAATGTGTCTTACTTGAGATCAAAGAACACAGCGTGGGCACGAAAGTTCACCGTTGTAATAGACGTCTTAAAGATCAGTTACTGTGATGAGGTGATCGTCAAGACTAGAGAGCATCGTCATAAATGATGCTGTTTCGACTCGAGAGCGTCGTCATAATTGGTGCCGTTTCGACAGCATCAGCCCTGACTCTGGTTCGGCTCATCATCATCACAACATGTCCCGGACTAGGGGCAGCGAGCCAGCCGGGGTGGGGCAGAGTGTCACAAACTATTAAATTATTTTTTTAATTTGAAATGGGCACCACTCCTGATGAATGACTGTTCACCAACGTACCGCTAAATTCTTGATCACGTCTTTATAAACATTCTCATCCTTTGATGTGATTGACAGTTCGAATGTTTCGATTACCTCTTCTTTATCGGAAAATGTTTTATTGCGTATGAAAAGCTCAAAATGCTTGTATAAGTGACAATTAGCAGGAGAGATATCAAGTGATATGAATAACGAGGTAAAATTTCAGACTATGCAGATTGATTGAGAAGCAAGCGGCCGTGCGTTGTCATGTAGCAAACTTGGGTCATCCATATTCACAAGTCTAGGTTGTTTCATTTCAGTTTCTTCTCAATACGAGGTTGCTGCGATTGTTTCTCCTTAAGGCAAGAATAAATTATGAACCCTTTTGAAATACCACCACCGCACAGTACCCATTAACGTTTTAGTGTGCAGTGAGAATTTTGGGTATTGTTTTGGGGATTTACTTGCATCTAAACACTGACCTAGTCTTGTCAAATAGTCTCCATTTCACGTTGCATGTAATGATTCTAGTTTGTATTCATAAAGTATGTATGTAGTAGAGCAGTGGATATAGGCTGGGAACGAAAAATCGGAGAGCCGAGTTCGAATTCCAGTTAAATTTGTTGCATTCACCTCTCCCAAAGGTATCTGGGCGTAAGTGAATGCGAGGAATTCGAACTCAGCTCACCGATTTATCGCTCCGAGCTGATATCCGAGCTGATCTTGGGTAATAATCTACTTATAAGAAATGTTTTAACAAAAAAAATAGTAAGTATCTGACCGAAATCTTAAAATGCATTAGAATAGCGAAAAAAGAAACAGAGTATTAAGAAACATGACATTTTTGTTAGAAGTAAAAAATGGTACTGTATGGCAGTGAATGCTTGACAATCTGCTCGCAGATTAAAAAAGAAACTAGAGAAACACAAATGTAGATCTGCAGAAGGATATTGAGCATGGAATGTACATATTTGCAACGAATAAATTTTAAGGCAAAGGGAAACAAAAAGTACTTTTATAATTAAAACCAGAAAGAGGTAGTTTAACTTTCTAGGACACAATAAGAAAAGTCGGTCTAGAAAATTCAATACTTACTGGACTACCAGTTTAAGAGAAAGCAAGCAACTCTACCTAATTAGTGTCGTAATAAATTAAGTAAATACCATTTCCTTTCTCACTTGTCATCATCACAATAAAATAAACGTTTTTCGGTACTAAAGCAAAATGAGCAAAAATAAAACTTTATAAGCTTCTATTTAGAGTTGTTGCTGCAACACTGGGCTCCGCGACGGAACAGAGCGGAACGGATCATCTAGTGGCTAGGAGCGTTTATGACGCACACACTAATTCGAATGTGATGAGGTAATGTCTGTTCACTTCAACTGAAGTTTTCAAGTTTTGACGGTTCTAAATGTTTGATTAGAGATTTTCACCGAAGTTTTACGGAAACTACCTAAGCTTGGTTTTTGTGTGTGGAAGATAGCGGCGGCGGTAATTTGTCTTATGTGACTTAGCTCAGCGCAACAACTGGTCGCTTCGTTGTTTGACTTTAACTCTTTTCGGTCGGTCGGACTGCTAGACTCTTTCTGTTTCTTTACATCTTCAGACAGAACTCTATCGGAGGCGACCGTCTCTGTCTCTACGGTTGGCACCCAACGGCATGACAATTATCTCTGTCTCTGTACATCTTTACTCAGGAACTCTATCGTGGATCCCAGGCTGGGAACCGTGACTCTCTTCTCGACTGCAAACCCAAAACTGCAACTGAAACTCTATCCAGCTGAACCCCGGCTCCAAATGATTTGGGCCCTCTGGGGCTCTATTTTTATGCGTGTCCCAAATTCTTTTGGGGGAGGCATGACGGACGTGGGGTGTTCATGCAAATAAAATTTTTAACCAACGAAATCACGCATTTTGAGGCGAAGTTACTTTTTTCCCTTGGTTAAACCAATGAATCGGCCATATGTTTGGTGGCATCATTTCTTTCCGTCTTCTTCATTTTGATTCAATTGATTACATCATTTAGTTTTCCGGTTTTACAGCAAATTCAGGATTTAACCTTTTTGGCCTCATCATATATTTCTGAAAATCTCGAAACAATATTTTGGCTACCGCTTACTTCTCAGTTTCCCTAGCCATAATGTTTCCGCTTTGTCACATAACATCCGCCTATGCAATGACTGCGTCTGACCCGCTGCTCGCACCTGCAAATGTTTTTTAATTCACTCAGCTAGTTTCTAATATTTCATTTTGGAAAATTCTTTTCACAATGCATTAGCTGCGTTCATATTGCAAGCGAAGAAGCAATTCTATTATCTATTAGACTTATTTTTATCTCTGCTCATATTGGAACAATTAATATGCACAATTAATAATACAACTAATAATAATTTCTATCGCTCCGTCGAGTGTTATATTTTTCCGCATGCAAAAATAGTTTTGTAGCAACAACTACAAAATAAGCTTGATTTAAATGAACAGGGAAAGGGAACAAAGTAAGAAATCTTACTAAAAGCTACAAAGGATTAGAAATAGTGGAGATCCATTATCGCCCACGTCGTGAAAGGATGCTACACACAAAAAAGATGTGTGACATCTTTTGGTGTATTTCCGAGCGGCTGTTCAATGTAACTCTTTCTAATATTTTTTCCGAAATTTGTTCGAAACATATTCGGTCTATATTAAATCATATATTTTGCTGACATAGAGACATTTGTCATCCGAAGTGGAGAGATTCCAGAATCTTCAAATTAAATGACGTCTATGAAATACTTAGAATCTTGAAATAGTCTTTAAAAGGATTCCGACACAGACTCGACTATCAATGAGATGTTTGCAAATCGCTGAATCCGAAACCTGGCTATTTGTCAATGTGTTAGCATGACGTAAACGCCAGTCCCTAATCTCAGATTAGACATGCTTAATGCGACAGGCCAGTCTCTACAGAGTGTGTCAAATGTAACCAGATACACACTTGCATGTAAACAAATAAATGACAGAAATTTTATAGAAGAAAGGAATACTGGGGAAAAAAAGCCTTCCTATTTTTAAACACCAGCCGAAATTCGCAACAACAAAGTAACGAGTAACAGGCTTGGTAATTTCTTGATAAAAACGATGGCTGACCTTACCCAACATAGGTCGATCTATTCTCTGAACTCTCTCCACAACTTAAACGAGAGATCAAAAAGATGGAACACCTTATAAAAATTTTATATACGATGCCTGAGCTGTTGCAGCGGCCGAATTATTGTCAAAATCAATTTTTAAAAAGTTCCCATTCAATGAATTATGTAGAATATGCTCACACTTTTGAGAGATTGATCAAACGTATTTTTCGGGACTTTTTGAAATAAATATTTGATTCGTTTGCTGATTTTCTTGTTAATGGAATATCCCCGTCGATCTATTCTCTGAACTCCCTCCACAACTTAAACGAGAGATCAAAAAGATGGAACACCTTATAAAAAATCATCACAGGTAAAAATATTAGATTTTTTTTTATTTCTGTTATCTCGCTTAAAAATTTCAATTAATTTCAAATTTTAGTTTTTTATCCTTCGCTTAAAATTACGGATAAAAAAGAAATCAGGTGAAGTTATTTTCCAAATGCTGGAAATATCACCGGTTTGGAAATAAATTTATGAATGAAATCAAAACCTGCCCCCTTTAAAGGATATGCTCCTCCTTTCCTTTTCGATAGTAAGTGTCTTCTCATCTTCATGCTATACTTAAGTTTTGTACCAATAAGAAATTGTATCTTTTTACAAATTAATAATATTCTGATAAGATTCGCCTTTTTTTTCCATTTAGGCCATTCAGACTTGATGTACTCTTCTCTGCGATTTTAAAGCCAGAAAGGTCGAATGTCGTATAAACCTGGCACATTGTAATAACCACTTCCGGTTTAAGCACTTCCGACCTAAGCACTTCCGCTCACTAGATTTTCCTTGTAGGAAGTGGCCTGACACTTACATGAAAAGGTTAAAATTCTTTACTTAAACCCAATAATCAATTCCTAAGTAGACAATTCTCAGTCCTAACGTAAAAGAAAGGACCAGGGCGTGGCTCATCTGACAACGACGTTTCTTCTTTAATATATGTTGATTTAAACGTATACCTCGAGTACGAAACCTGATTTCATTACTTACTATTCTAATTTTCTACATATATTGTGCATTGTTTTGCTTTGTTTTAGTAAGATGTACACTAATATATTAAAATCATGAGAGAGCAGTTTGTACAGGTAATGATAGGTAGCGCCACCTTATTTGATGTCATGGAAACGCCTAAAACAATATCAGTTGTCCTCTGACTTCTAGTAAATCAATGTGAAATTGGCTTGGCTTTTCATAACAAGATGACGCAAATTATCGAATTTTGGACCAGGTTATAATCGTGGGAGCTCGACGGATGGGATATTCCAATTCTTAAATGGTGATGACTCTCGATCTATGTGTTCACGTACCTACCGGCGATACCTGATGGAAGATATTTGCTCTCACTCTGTACAGTACAGTAGCTGACAACTAGCTTTATTGATCATGACCAAACGGGTCTGGCTTGAAACGTTTGTGGCAACAGACGCAAACAACTGGCTCAGATCAAATCAATGATCGATGCCCGAGGTACTAGATGAATATCCAACAAAGCATTTTAATTTCCACGGTAATTGGAATAGAAAACTTTCCAGAGTTTTCTTGTTAGCATCACGACGCCGGCTAAAGTACTTGGGATTATGTGATGTCCCTCATTGAACCTTACCAGACTGGTAACTTATTTAATAAATATGTTATGGTGAAACACATCTATTCTACAGGGAATAGACTCGTAAACGTAGGAAATACGCTACGATGTTGCTAAAAAAAATTAAGGGTTTTTTTTTGTTTGTTTTTTTTTTGTTTGTTTTTTTTTTCTTTCATATTTCCTATACAAAATTTAAAAAAATAGTTTTACTCCAACGGAGTAATATTTTGGGAGGGGGTGTTATGTTGAAACACAACTATTCTATATTGAATAGACTCTCCCACCTAATTTAAGAGTAGTAAGAAGAACGAGTGTCAGTCGGTGTTGAACGATAGTAAGTGACAGTCAAATACGAACACAGTCAGCGACTTGGTATGATTACACTGCGTAAGACATTATTCCTAACGTTTTGCACGTCGAACGTATTAGGGCCGAATTTAGCGCAAATATTAGCCTCCACTGCGAAAATAACTCCATAACAATTTTACAATCAAATGTGCATCCAGTTGTGGTTCCATAATCGTGTCGGGTCTATTCCCGTGTTATAGATTGGATCCACAAAAACATCTTATTGACCTGTAACTGATAAGTCACACTACTTCGTGACCAAATTCTATTTATCCTAACAACGATTATATGTTACATTCAGTCAGTCAGTTAAGTGCCATACGTGATACACGCTTAGGCGATCATGTCCCGAAAGAGACATGACTGACTGGGCAGAAGATTATCCCGCAGTAGGTTGCCATTGCTTTCTGCGGTAGACTGGTTGCCAGCCAAGGCTATAGAACCCAATCTGTCATATTATTTAATCCATAACTGGAGGGAAGAGACGGATTAATACCTTTCCCAAGGGTATTTGTGCATTAGTGAATGCAAAGAATTCAACTGGAATTCGAACTCGTCACCTCGATTTGTCATCCCGAGTCGGTATCCAATGCACCACAACGCACATCCTATGTTACATTATCCGACTAAAAAAGAATAATGTCAACAGCACGAGTTGCTTAGAATTGGTTCGGGGAATTTTTGAAGACTTCTGACAAATATTGGCCGCTCAACCTGAGAACACTCGAATATATATGAGATTTTATTTTACTACTGTTCATCCTATACAAGGCTCAAGAGCCAATCGAGAAAAGGGTTACTGAAGGAGTTTGTTGTGTGAGCCGTAAGAGGCACAGTTTAGGAGGATATTAGCTCTAGACTTGAACAGGTTAATATTGTAACGATTCGGAAAGCATCCTCTTGTGAGTTAGATCCACAAAAATAGCGGCTTGTGAGCAGAAGCTGTTCGAATGGCATGTACTCCTTACTAATGGAATACAAAAAGAAATTTGCATTTTATGTTACTCGCTTCAGTGTGTGCAGCGTGGAAAGTCTTCCCCCTGGGAGTTAGAGTCGGTGAAACTAAAGAACATTTTGTTTTTTTTTAATCATGTCACCCCAAGCAAGGCATTCCACTGCCACTATAACGCAGGGGGTTACATAGAGCGATTGGGTATAGGAAATGTCAGAAGGAGGGTGATAGACGAGTTAGGATGTACATAGGGAGAGAGTTGGAGATAATGGGTGTGAGTGTGTTAGGAGGTGTCTATTGACCCTACATTTAAACTCCTGGAGGTTGTAGCCGTCGGGGAAGCAAGCATGCGGAAGGGAATTCCAAAGGCGAGAAGTGCGAGAAAAGAAACTGTTGGAGTAGAAATTGCGGTTACATTTCATCGGTTTCACTGTAAAAGGGTAGTACCTAGTTGCCAATCTAGTATCTCGTGCAAATTCACACCTAGGGGGCACCAGTGATTTAAGTTTATAGAAATAGCGATAGAATAGCAAGAATATTGCAAAATTTCTTCTGTTTGCAGGGTGTACGTAACGCAACATTCTGCACTAGTAGACGAACCGTCGTATACCGCTCGCTATCCCTATCCCTATTTCCATGAAAAGTTTTATGACAATCAACATCCGCTAATTTCACCAGATCTGACCTCATAAACTGCACATCTTACCAAGTCATGTTATGCTTAACAACAACGTTACTCACTGACCACCTTATTTGAATGACTCTTGGGCCATATAGTGCATAAGCAATTAAAAAAAATAAAATTTTAGGCAGCAATAGAGATTGTTTATATTGTTCGAATTGTTGTCCTCATCTTTATTGTCATATTCACATTTCAGTCTTTCTACGCCCAGACCTTCATCAGAGGATTGGAATTTTGAGCCCAACCATTTATTTCGATCACTAGGGTAGATTGTTCTTGTTTCATGAGTCATGCCACTTCCAGATATCGTAGTTATCACCATTTGACTCAAATCTCTAACTTTCTGATATTGAACACACAACTCTTTGATCGAGATTTTATGTCTCAAAACCAGCGGTCTCACGTGGGAATTGGATCAGGTCAATGTCAATTTGTAAAACTTCACCAGAGAAGTCCTACACAATATTAAGCCTATGATTTTTGACACATTAGTGTATTAGTAACGTTTCCAATGATTTATTAATGTAAAGGTCAGTCTGGTTTGCAGCATATTAACTTTAATAAAATTTCTCTTTTATTTACCTATTACTCTGAAAGCTCTAAGCAATAAGTGAATGATCTTTTCAGCATTCATTTCTTGCATGAGACGACATCTTTTGCGTATGACATAAAAGAGGCTTCACTTTGTCAATATTTGACATGGAGACGTGAGAACCGCCTGCAGCTAAAATGCAGCAATTTTGTTATGAATATTGTAAGGCATCGACCGAAATATTTCGATTTAAAATCATGTTTTATACTTTTTATTCTTCGAAAAAAAGATATTTTATTCCTTTTTACGGACAAGCATCATCATCTTCAATATTTCTACTTATATGCTTTTCTATATTCTCCAGATCTATGCGATATTCTTTACAAAGCGCTCTACATTTTCCTTATTTTTTTATTTCACTCTTGGGCGATCATGTCTTGAAAGAGACATCACTGACTGGGCAGTAGGTTGTCATTGCTTTCTGCGGTAGAATGGTTGCCAGCCAAGGGTATAGAACCCAATCTGTCCTGTTATTTAATCCATAACTGGAAGGAAGAGACGGACTGATACCTTTCCCAGGTGTATTTGCGCGTAAGTGAATGCAATGAATTCAACTGGAATTTGAACTCGGCAATCCGATTTCTCGTTCCGAGCCGATATCCACTACACCACAACGCACATTCTGTTTATTTCATCAACCTGATCAAAACAATTTAAGTTCCGTGTCAGCAAGAATGCGAAATAAATCATTCCCCATTAAGGAATACTCTTCATGTTGAATAATATGAAAGTGTCGGGTGGAGATAGTTGGGTAATACAATCGTGTGATAAAATTTCCTGCTAAGAGAACTTGAAGGAAGTATCGAGGGCGTTTTGTTATACTGACCCCCAATTATGGGAGGGCGAATTAACTACTAATAAAATAAAAATAATAATGGCTGGCATTATTTACATTATTCGGATTATTGTCCTCATCCTTTTTGCCATTTGTACGACGTTTCGGTCTTTGTACGCTCCGGCCTTCTTCAGGTGCTAGGAATTTCAAACCGCACACTTTATTACAATCACTGGGGTATATGAACTTCATTCCTTGCGTAGTAGTGCATCTTCTGGTAGTCATGAGTTATCTCCCTCTAACCCTGTAAGTTACTTGTTCACCACTGCTGTAGCCTGGTATTGAACTCGCAACTCTTTGGGTCAAGTCACAGAAACTAACCAATGTCTATATCCACTGAGGCATGTATCCTTAAGTCCGAATAATGACTGGCTGTAGAGTAAAAGTAGAATGCTCACATACGTTGCGAGAGGGTGTGGGCCATACTAAAACTTTAAAAATAGTAGTCGTTTTGTCGCTGCTGACCACTCCGCAAAAAGAGAAGGATCAAGTGTAAGTAGAGAAATCCAGGGACAGAAGTCGCACTCACCCTTATCACAAGATAGTAAGATAGTAACGAAAGGAAAGCTAGCCTTGATTGATTGTCAAAATCAATTTTTAAAAAGTTCCCATTAAATGAATTATGCAGAACTGAACTCCCTCCACAACTTAAACGAGAGATCAAAAAGATGGAACACCTTATAAAAAATCATCACAGGTAAAAATATGACTTTTTTATCCTTCGCCTAAAATTACGGATAAAAAAGAAATCAGGTGAAGTTATTTTCCAAATGCTGGAAATATCACCGGTTTGGAAACAAATTTATGCAATAAAATCAAAACCTGTGTGTTTGCCTTATTTTACTTTTTCCAATCATTATGTCGTCATATAGTGATATATATATATATATATATATATATGTGTGTGTGTGTGTGTGTGTGTGTGTGTGTGTGTGTGTGTGTGTGTGAAAAGTGTATGTATATAATTATAAATATCAATATATATATATATATATATATATATGCAATTTGTTCTATATATTATATTATTTATATATTATATATGCGTGGTACTTACTTGAAAGCGTTCAATATCAGTGAAAGGTTTGACATATTCATATAGATAACTGTGAGTTTGTAACCCTGGGTTTCACGCTCTTGCGATCGTCAGAAAACCTGATTAATTTTTTAAAACATTGGTTTTATGTAGGGTTGCGTATATTCGTGTATTTTTGTGCAAGTGGGGGAAAATCTATATATATATGTCTGCGTCTGTCATGACGACAGATTTTCCCCAACTTGCACAAAAATACACGAATATACGCAATCCTACCTATAACCAATGTTTTAAAAAATTAATCAGTTTGTCTGACGATCGCAAGAGCGTGAAACCCAGGGTTACAAACTCACACCTACCTATCTATCTAACTATATATATATATATATACTCTCTACTATGATAAAAACCGTTGTCTACATACACACACACACATAAAATCAATCAGCTGTCTAACCATACTGATGACCTGTGATACAGCAAAAGAGATCTCTCTGCGGATGACTATATATATATATATATATATATATATATATATATATATACTTCCTGTCTTTTGTCTTAATGTAAGATACTCAATAGCAGAGGCATCAATATATATATATATATATATATATATATATATATATATATAATGTTGCCGTCATATCGATATAAATATTTTGCCGAGAGAGAAATAGACACACATAGACAGGTAGACAGAAAGAAATACAGCAATACACTGAGCCATATATATATATATACATATATATATATATATATATAGCGAAAGACAGAGTGATAATGAGAAATAGATACATTGATATATGTGTATATATATATATGTATAGAGAGAGAGAGAGAGTGAGTGAGTGAGTGAGTGAGAAAGAAATAGTTACATTTATGTATGCAAATATATTTATTTTCTAAGAGCCGCTTAGATGTGGGACAAATGCCGAAAGTATATACGGATCGAACTCACTACTCAGTTGCAAGAAGTTCTAGTGAGTCAAGCTTGCTAACCATTACAGCACATCGAGATGCCCTGATATATGTATTTATACAGAGCGATATATATATATATATATATATATATATATATATATATATATATATATATATATATAGAGAGAGAGAGAGAGAGAGAGAGAGAGAGAGGAAGGGAGGGAGAAATACAGAAATACATTGATATGTATACATTTATAACGAGAGACAGAAAGTTAAAAAGAAATAGATACATTGATATATCTATATAGAAAGAGAGAAAATAGATACATTAAAATATAGATATAACGAGAAAAACTTATATATATATATATATATATATATATACATCGCTCTATGTATATATATATATATATATATATATAGAGAGAGAGAGAGAGAGAGAAAGAGGGAGATCGATTTTTCTATTCCTTGTTTATAGACGTTTATATTAAAAATGCGTAAAACAAGGAATTCTAACGTAGAAAAATGAAATTAGGAATTTTGGACACCTCATGACTCATACAAATGGCGACGTGCATCTTCCTGTTTATATCGGCAAGGGTTCACTCAGCAAGAAGGGCCACTTGAATATCAATCATTCGCTAGAATGTGTTTGTTCCTCAAGTGCTTGGAACAGAGCGAAGCAACAGTTTGTACTCTTGCGTGAACAGCCCTTCTCGGCAAGCAGACGAAAGTCAACATCACAGGAGCGAAGTATTCAAACGAATAATGAAACTGCCTTTTTTTTCCGTCATTCGAGTCCAAACTAACGAAGCGGTAAGGATTGTCCATGCAGAATTGGAAAGCGGGAAAATAGAAGGGAAACAAATAAATAAAAGGCTATAAATTTATTTTATTAGCCAATCATAAAATCTTGCGGTACTGAAAATTTTACTATCTTTTAGCTACACATAAGCAGAATAAATCCGCATTTCTCAAACGCACTATCTCTCCTTCACGCTTCTACACATCTGGAAGGATTTAGAGGGAATAATTCCCACCGTTTTATTTGGACAAACAAGCGTAGAAATAACAAGAATCCTATAATGGCATTCATTGGTTATCATATAGGCACAACAACAATCTTGAACACACGTTTATGTGGCGACTCTTTAGTACCGTCGATCCTCATAGCGAACCTTGATATCAAACTCATTTACGGTTAACAAAGTGCTGTCTAGGAACCTGCTATAAGGCTACTTCTTTCCTTGCTTGTTCAATTGATGAATAAGGTACGTAACAAATTTAGTTCTCACTGGGGTTTTGTATTCGACAAAGCTGAACTTGGTCACTATCTATTAAATGTCTGCAAAAACTTCTAACCAAAAACATGTTTCAGACCTTGTATGCAGTCTCTAAATTTCAAGAATAAAAAATATCCTCCGAATTTGTCAATAATCCTAACACATTTAAGAATATAATTCAGAGAAAATCTCAGACGAAATTTTTGAGTGCAGCAAGTTTAAGCCTCAAGGTGTATCCCATTGTTGGAGTTTTAAACTAGACTAAATCCCGTTTTACTTCACCGGTAATAATAGACAGCGTGACGTTTTCTCTTTACTTATTGTTCCATAACAAAAGACTCACTTAATAAAAAAAGAAAAAGAAAAAACAACGTTCTTAGATAAAGGTTTTTATTTTATAAAAAAAAAAGCTTTCTTAAAAACAAAAAGGCTTTCATAAAATAAATATGCTTCGTAAAATACTTCATACAAAATTTATATTGAAGAAATTGCGCGTATGTTTTAGCCTATTCTGGATGAATTGCTGTCTAAATAACGAAGAAATGAAAATAACACTGACAGTTAACAGTTATATTTATCCAAATTACAGTTAACAGTTATATTTATCAAAATTACGGTTATTTACCAAAAATTACGGTTATTTACCAAAATTACAGTTAACAGTTATATTTACCAAAATTACGGTTATTTACCAAAACTTACGGTTATTTACGAAAATTACGGTTATTTACCAAAATTACACAAAAATATCTTAAATTGTGAAGGAGTAAATTTATTCAATAAAATTGCCATTGACTTCAGCTACAAACTCCAGACAACTTCGGAGACTTTTGCAAATCGTTTGGATGGTCTCTTTAATTAGTGTTGGTTAATACTGCCATAATTCTTGCCTTCAGTTCATATTTTTTTGAAAGACTGACTGATTCGACGGAACTAATTTGTGATCACTTCATTTTTGTATCTAAAGAGGGAATTAATTTTAATTAATGTATGTTTATATTAGCCATTTTTTTCTTATTAGCTACACAGTAATTTTTGTAAGAATTGTCTGAGCATCAGCGGACATCGTCAGAACCACTACCACAAACACATACCCAAACATACACATCATTTGCATTTCTTGGCGGTCAGTTCTACTGGAGGATATTGAGGATGAAACGACTGACTAGCCTATCAAAGGCAATAGTGTCAGTTCTCTTCAAAGTATTCCACAAAAAAATTTACACGTATTTTTAAAAACTGTCAGCAAAGTCTTCTTTTCGGAATGTCTCAGGTAAATTTACCCTCATCACTTCACGGGGAATTTTTAGTTATAATCCGACAGAATTCAACTCTGAACTGTAGGGGATGGTAGCACCTATTAGGATCCCAACTATAGGCAAATACTTAACCCTGAAACTGGTCTCAAAATATTATCTAAACTTATTTATGACTGGAACTTTGTCTGTGTGTGTGTCTGTGTGTGTATCCGTTACCTATAGACTCAGAAACGGCTGAACCGATTTTCTTGAAAATTTACACAGTTGTATTATAAGCGTCTGCGAGTGTTCGTAGATAGGTGTTGTGTCCAGGTACCCCAGATAAATATCGAAAATCGATAATCGAAAAAATCGAGTTATACAAGGAGTAGTCCGATTTTAACCAAATTTGATACACTCATAGACAAAGACATAAGAAACGATATCCAGAAGTTTCAAGGTTGCAGTTCCTAAAATAGTGCAGAAAATTTGATATCGATACCAGGAAATGAAAATTTGACTTACATATCTAAACTTATTTATAAATAGAACTTTGTGTGTGTGTGTGTGTGTGTCTGTGTGTTTGTGTGTGTGTCCGTTACCAACACCGAAACGGCTGAACCGATTTACTTGAAAATATACACAGTTATATTATAAGCGTCTGCGTGTGTTTTAGCTAGGTTTTGTGTCGAGGTAACCCCGATAAATATCATAAATCGATAATCGAAAACATCGGGTTATAGAAGAGGTAGTCCGATTTTAATCAAATTTGATACACTCATAGACAAAAACATAAGAAACGATATTCAGAAGTTTCAAGGTTGCAGTTCTTACAATAGTGCAGAAAATCGATAATATATATCTAAGAGGCTAGATGTTTGTGTGTGTCTCTGTCTATCTGTCTGTATGTCCTTTATACAAATCCACAATTTTTATCCGAGTCTCACCAAACTTCACACAAATATTCTTTAGGCTGAGTCTGAGCTCCAGGACAATGGATTAATTTTAAAGCTTTCACTACACCCGAGCAACGCCGGGCTATACTGCGAGTGGAAGTATAAAAATAATATTTATAGTAAAAACATCAGTAAAATGTTTTAGAAAAAAATTACCAACAATACATTATTGTACAATAATTACTAATACTCCCAAGAAAATGTCTGCATTAAACAACGCATTGAGGTCGACATATTGTAAAATAAACTCAAACCCGTCTAAACTCTAAAGGCTTAAAGTAGATATAAATTCTAGGATATATATATATATATATATATATATATATATATATTAATCATTTCACCCCGAGCAAGACAGAAATGCCACTGATGTGCAGGGGGCTACATAACTGTAAAAAGATTAATTAGAAAAGAGTGAAGAGTACAAACTAGTTAGAAAGGAGCAATAGAAAGCTGAGAATGCAGGTGCGATGACAGATACATAGGTGGAGAGAAAGGGAAGGATATACGGGGGTGGGGAGAGAGCTAGAGTTCAGGGGTTCATAGATGAGTATTGACATTGTATTTAAATTTCTGGGGGTTGTAACCGTCAGGAAAGCAAGAATACGGGAGCGAGTTCCACAGGCGGGAAGTGCGAGAGAGTAAGCTGCAGGAGTAGAATTGTCGTCTGCATATATATATATATATATATATATATATATTTAATCATTTCACCCCAAGCAAGACATTCCACTGCCACTATTGCACATGGAGTTACATAGGGGAAGGTAAAGAGAAAGAGTGATTAGATATCGGAAATGTCAGAAGGAGAGTGATAGATGGGTAAGGATACCGGTTGGGTAGATGGGAAGAGTGTTTGAAAGATGGTTAGTGTGTTAGGAGGTGTCTATTGACCTTACATTTAAACTCCTGGATATTGTAGCCGTCGGGGAAGCAATCATGTGGAAGGGAATTTCACAGTCGGGAAGTGCGAGGAAAGAAACTGTTGGCGTAGAAATTGCGGTTGCATGTTATCGGTTTCACTATAAGAAAGTGGAACCTAGTTGCTAATCTAGTCTCTCGTGCAAATTCGTACCTAGGGGGCACCAGTGATCTAAGTTTATCGGAGCAGAAGCCGTGAAAGTATTTATAGAAGAGACACAGGGAAGGCACGTCGCGCCGGTGGGAGAGAGACTGCAGGCGGTCTGCCAAGTCGGTATCGATCACATTACAGACCCTCCTCTGAACCTTATCGAGAAGCCCGAGGAGAATAGCAGGGGCACCCGACCAGATATGCCAGCAGTATTCAATGCACGGTCGGATGGTAGATTTATATATGTGCAGGGTAGTTTCAGACGGAAAAAACTTCCGGGCCTTGCACAGAAAACCGACTTTCATAGCAGCGGATTTAGCAATGGATTCGATATAGTCATTCCACTTCAGGTCCTCTGAAAGTGTGAACTTCCGTGTAGCAAACATGAAAAACCACTCTCTCTGTAATTTTGAATACGACAGTCACACAGTACACAAGCACATTTAGCGGAGTCAAACCTATAGTTGAGTTGCTGTTTATACATTCGCCAAAATGTCTGCACTCATTGGCTGCATTCTTTTCGGACATGCATCATTAAAGAAAGAAAACAAGCAAGAAAGAAAATGTGGAATACATAGATATATTGATATACTCATGAACATTGCTACACACCTATATAGCTCTTATATTAATAGATACAAGAACATTAGCCCACATCAGAAGAGTCATTCATACAAACATATACCCAATCACACACGTCATTCAAATTTCTTGGCGATCAATTCTGCTTGAAGATATCTCGTATCAGTTGATACAGTTCAGTTAAAACGTCCTTCAACTTTCGCCTGTCTTTTTCATTGAACCAGAATATATGATTGTTTGCATTACCCTAGCCAGACACTGAATTGTGATTGTGACAGGTGACCCAGTCGAAATAAGAGTTTGTAAAGTGAACTGAGTTACTTTGCAGTTGTAACAATGAAAACGAGTATATTAATCGGAATAAAACTGTTTAATATTCAGAATTATGTGTTACAAAACCAGGAAAGGTTTGTGTACATGTTCTGTTTGATCAATGATATTTTAATGAAACTCTCCACTTTATAACGTGCCTTATGCTAGTGATATGTAAATGACTACCTAATTAGCATAGATAAGGCACAAAGACTATGTAAGTGACCAAGCAGTAAGTTGGAGGGGGGAAATATAGTACGCGACTATTGTATTCTGAATTCTGCTTGTCTGCCAATTGGCTCGGTAGTTCGTTCCTCTGCCAATAATATTGGCTAAAGCCCCAGGCCGCCTCATGCAATACCTATCCTTCGGGAGAGAGGTGACTTTATTGCCTGACGCCTGAGGCGTTCTCAAAAAGTGCCTCGGGGGCTTCGAGAATTTTTTTTCACGGTCCTGTCGGTAAACCCACATAAAACTTGACCTTGTGTCACATTAAGTTTACGTCATAGGCGTGCGTCTAAATACTGAATATAATAAGCGAGTATTGTATTCTGGCTAAGAAAGTTCACTCCTCTGCCAAAAAATATTTACTCAAGCCTCTCGGGAGCATCCCTCAGGAAGTACCTGTTCTTCGGGAAAAAATCGACTTAACTGACCGACACCTGAGGCGTTTCTATAATAGGAAATTGATGATGGGCTCGGAGTAATTTTGCACAGCACAACCGATTATTTTCCATTGTGTCACACATTGAGTTTCGTCGTAGGCCCGCGTCTAAATAGAGAATACGATACGTGAGTTTTGCGAGATTTGGTTTATTGAATCTTGTTTCTCATCTCTCAGTTGTGACTTTGTCTTCGGCCAGTGCGAAACTCAGGTGCATCTTTGTCTTCGGGCAAAGCACAACCAATCATTTTGAGAGGTTCTCGCTCTAGAGAAATAGCTCTCCGCAGTAGTACTGCTCTCATCCCAATAAAGAGCGAGACTAGTAGTAATCTCGATGAGAGCGAAACCAACGGTTGAGGGTTCTTGACTTTGTCAAGAGGAACAGCTGTCTGCCACTAAAGATAGGCCTCGGTTCTAGGTTGGAAGTTGGGTGAGGATACCTCAGACGAATCAAATGTTGAGTTGTGGGAGAATCTGCTAGCTAAGCACTCGACCTTGTTCGCTGAAGATGTGAGGACCTCAGAGATTGAGGGCTTGCTGTTGTTTAACATGTTTTTATAGAGCCGCCAGTAGTCTTTGAACCAGAACTTGCGGAATGCTATACGCTGCTTCATTCTGTCAGCAAACAACAGCTTAGCATCTTTTAGAATCGTCTTGCACTCGTTACGAGCAGAAGCAAAGAGGCGTCTATTATGGTCAGTCGCGTGGCTCCGATGAAGCCGGAGAAGTGATTCCCGTGGGCAATAGCGGCCGAGCAAGCAGGGAAGAACCAGGAGCAGGAATGGAGTTTAAGTGGAAACTTCCTGGCTGGAATGAAAGCAGTGATGCCTGCTTTGACCCCAGAGGAAACCTGAGATATACAGTGTTCAACGGGAAGACTAAAATCTTTTTTCTAAGAGGCGTTACTCAGAAAATCTCGCAACGACTCCCAGTCCGTTTTTTGGTAGTAGTAAGATATTCTGCTGGTTGGAGGTCCCTGGGAGATAGAGAATCAAGAGAGATACTAGCGGAAACCACAGCATGATCAGAGTTGCCAAGTGGGTAAAGCTACTTGGCATGGCATGGCAAGAGTTAGAGCTACAAGTGAATCGGATCCATTAGGGTTATTGAAGAAACGCGTTGGGAAATCCACCACTCCTGTAAGAGAT
Organism: Ascarosepion bandense; assembly: GCA_037127315.1. Taxonomy (NCBI): domain Eukaryota; kingdom Metazoa; phylum Mollusca; class Cephalopoda; order Sepiida; family Sepiidae; genus Ascarosepion; species Ascarosepion bandense. The sequence continues at coordinate 3,126,814 of JBBBDQ010001604.1, forward strand.
TGAGTGATTGAAAAGTTAATGCTATGGACACCAGCAAGATTTGTTACAGAGTTTTCCAGCCACTTGGCACGGTGGGTATTAAAGTCTTCGAACACAGATATACGAGGGTCATTCAATAAATGAGGTGAATTCTTCAGTATAAGGACTTCTACGAGGATAATTCAATAAATTAGGTGAATTTTTCTGTATAAGGACTTCTACGAGGTTCAGTCAATAAATAAGGTGAATTTTTCGGTATAAGGACTTCTACGGGAGTCATTCAATAAATAAGGTGAATTTTTCTGTATAAGGACTTCTACGAGGGTCATTCAATAAATAAGGAGAATTTTTCAGTATAAGGAATTCTACGAGAGTCATTCAATAAATAAGGTGAATTTTTCGGTATAAAGACTTCTGCGAGGGTCATTCAATAAATAAGGTGAATTTTTCGGTATAAGGACTTTTACGAGAGTCATTCAATAAATAAAGTGAATTTTTCACCTTATGTATTGAATGACCCTCGTAAAAGTCCTTATACCGAAACATTCACCTTATTTATTGAATGACCCTCGTAAGACCGAACGGATGAAAGGAAATTAAGGTTTTAAGCATTTTGAATATTACTTTGTGTCCGATGAGGTAATATGAACATCTTGTTTTGATTATTCATCGAAACTACGGACCTTTCATGTTTGATTACTTGTTCTAAAACAAGCTACTAGAACTTCAAATGTGTAAATTTGTTTAATAAATTCCTTGTCTTGTTTCATTAAAAAGAAAGACATTTGTTTCCTCGTCATTATCTCTACGTATATGAACTAAACAATTTTTTTTCATTTTCACGCGTTAAGTATTGATGTTATAATATTTAACAAATAAAAACAAACTTAAACGCAAATTGCTTTTCTTCCTTTTCTTGTTCTAAAGCGGTCACTTGTTTTCTCCTTTTTTTTTCTATCACTTTTTTGTCTCATACTCTTTTTCTTTCTTGTGAGTTTTTCTTTTTCTTTTCATTTCTGTCAGTTCTTTCCTTTCTCTTTCTCTCCGTATCTTTCTAGCAGTCAGTCAACCATATCTTATGAAAATTGATGGGGTTGGATAGAAGCCAAAATATTTTAAAGTGGATACAAAACGTAATGATCGCAATAAAACCGGAAATATTAAAACACTAGTAAAACAGCAAAAAAGAATATCGTTTGCAAAATGCTATCATTTTTTTTTCTTTTGTATTTTTAGTTCTGATCGTAATAAAAAGCGGGTGTAGTAAAAACAAATGAAAACAATAGTTAACATAGATACTAAATAAAAAAACCGAAAAGATAAAATGCTGAACAATGTTCTCTTTCCATCTTTATTTCTGTCTGTCTGTCTTTCTCTCTCTCTCTCTCTCTCTCTCTCTCTCTCTCTCTATTTATATACATCGCTTGTTCAGTAATGAATTAGAGCACTTTATGTGGTTCTACAGAAGGATGCTACGAATATCATGGATCGAGCATGTGAGCAATGATGAGGTCTTAGAAATGATGGAAACAAAAAGGGAAATTAATACTGAGCATCGTGAAGAGACAGCTGAAGTTCCTGCGACACGTAATGAGGAAGGAGGACTTGAAGAATCTGATGATAACAGGCCAGATAGAAGGAAAAAGAGACAGGGGAAAGCAACGGGTAGCTTATTTGAATGACCTAATCAGGTGGATGACGGAACGAGGATTGCATGGTGCAACAGGAGAAGGCGTGCTCAGAACAACCAGGGATAGGGAAAAGTGGAATGCCATGATCGCCTACGTCCTAAAGGGACAAGGCACATAGAAGAAGAAGAACTACTGGGGTATGATACATCATAAGTTAAAAGTCTTTCTTCTTCTGCCGAGCGCCCATAGCTCAGAGGTAGAGTCTCCGAGTGACGCCAATTCGGTCGGGTTTCAATCCTGGGTAAAAAGACAATCGAGTGTATAAACGTACTGTTGATCTGTGACACAGCGAAACAGTTATGTCTGCGGATGAATATATATATATATATATATATATATATATATATTATGGACTCTCCCGTCGATTTCGACATATGAGTGTCTAACAACGTTAGACTACCACACAAAGAATGGTTTTGAGTGGTGAAAGATTGGGTAGCACCATCCACAATTTTGGGAACTGCTGATAACAAGCATTCAGTGCAGTAGTTCGCCACGGATCGCATGAACAGCAGACCTCAGATATTTAACCCATAACTGGAGGGAAGGGACAGATTAATACCTTTCGCAAGAATACCAGCGTGTAAGTGAATGCAGAATGTTCAACTGGAATTGGAACTCGGCCCACTGATTTTCTTTTACGAGCCGACATCCACTGCACCACAATGCACAACGCACATCCGTCACTAAACACTTACAGAACCTGGTATTCCAAAGCGTTCACCCATTTAAGTACTGACCAGGCTCAACTTTGCTTAATTTCGGTGATCGAGCGAGAACCGGTGTATTTAACCTGATATGACCTGATATATGTGGTGACCGAAAAATATGTATACATATTTTAATCATTGTAAACAAGGTGTTTGTTATTATTTAATTTACACAGATGTAAAAGAATTTGCAAATATCATTCTACCGTTTTGTCACAACCTGTTTTCAAACTGATGTCCGTTCTGGTCGAGACACCGCCGGTAACATTTCATGATGCGATGGACAGATGATTTTGAAATTCCTATCTTACGACTAGCTTGCCGCACAAATATATATATATATATATTGTCATCCGCAGACAGATCTGTTTTGCCGTATCATAGCTCATCAGTACGGTTAGACTCCGATTGCTTTTTTAACCGACCGAAATGGCGTCAGTCGGCGACTCTACCCCTGGGCTATGGGCGTTCGGTGGAAGTAGGCAGACTTTTTAGCGCATTCTATACGTATCCGCTACAAAGGTACGTTCGTTTCGACATTGGAACTTCAATGTCTCATCAGACGGCTGATCAGACATTGAAGTTTCAATGTCGAAACAATCGTACCTTTGTGGCGGATATATATAGAAACATTATGTACATGTTCTAATATATAATTTATAATAAATTTTCACAGCTCTATATATTATATATCGAGCACTGTTTCAAATTAATGTTTTGGACGTTGTAAGAATTCTTTCTTCGTTCTGTATTCACTCGGATATATATATATATATATATATATATATATATATATATATAATAATAATAATATTTATTAATAAATTATAACATTGATATGTTATAATATCACTACAAAAGTAGCTATTTTGTTTCGACACTTTTTGTGTCTTTTCAAGTGATATTGTTATTTCGAAAAAAATGATTTTTTTCGAAGTAACAACATCACTTGAAAAGATATATATTCAGTAATAAATTCAAGGTAAATATTTGATAAATAAACTCAATGGATCCTAGTAATATGAGATTATATATTGAAACTGATCTAACAGAGAACTCGATGTGAATTTAAATTTACAGAATAAATATTTATTCCACATATGAATTCAAGTATTACATTTGTAGAATAACCATTTCAATGGTTTATTAAAAAAAAAACATCTCTCAACTTCATGCAATAGATAATATAAAACAATTTTTGTGTGATCGGCGGTAAAGGTTGTTTAGAAAAAAGAAAGAGATAAAATTTGATGGCGAGTAGAAGTACATTTAACCCGTAGATTGTAGAAGTTGAAAGGAAACAGATCAGAGTTCAAAGTTAAAGACTTCCTTAAAGCGAATCTAGGGTATAAGCTTAAATTCTAAAGGTAAATTTAGGTTAAAAATTAATATAACAAATACATTTGAAGAAAAGTAAACAGGAAGGCAATTATAAAGGGGGAAATGAATTAGATTTATTTAGGTACCTCCACTAAATCGCTGTAAAAACAAAGACTCAAATAAAAATGACTAAATAAACTTAATAAATATGAACTTTTACATTAAAATATTTGTTATTGTTAAGAGGAAAGATCTAAGTATTTTTAATTATTTTAAAATTTTTTAATCCCTTTTAATACGTTCGATATTTTGATGAAAATCTAGTTCTGAATTTAGTTAGCGGGTCACCAAATCGTTACGAGAAGTTACAATCAAAAACGTAATACTACATAACTCAGATTTTTTCCCGGTGACAACCACATTAATTTGGAAATTCTAGCAAAAATCAAATAATTAACAGATTTTAATGAATATTTTATGACTAATTAATAAATAAATGGAAGTAGTTTTGAAATTATTATTTTTAAAAAAGTCTTTATATATATTATTTTTTACATCCGTTACCTCACTCCACGTAAATTTATGAAATTTTAATATATTAAATTTTGTAGAGAAAATTGGTTTGATGCAGGACTCATCGTGGAATGTAAATAATCTATTTTTTTAAAAACATTTTGCCTTTATTTCCGATAGTAAAATGAAAAATGCGATAAAACTATGACATTATTTAATCTTATAAGCACTTAATTGCTTTAATAAATAATATATATTAAGGACATTATAGCATGAAGAAAAAAATTCTATTAATAATAAAATGTTAAAAAAATTGCTTTCATTTTTTTAATTATAATAATATATAAAGTTTCAAAAATATTTATAAAGTACTTGAAAGATTTGTTGCGATTAGTTTATAAACGTATTAAATGAAGATTATATTCATTAATCGAAAATTAAAAGGTTAAAATCTCCAAGAATTTAAATGCAACGTACAGTTGGCATCTTCTATCTTCTTGAATCCAGTTCCTCTTTTGTCACTTTCTCAATGCCACGCGTACCAAGTTTTTTCTTTGAATTTTACCCTTGTGCACTAGAGGTGGTCCCGCCTTCTTTTCTGTGAAATGATTAAATCTATCTATCTATCTATCTATCTATCTATCTATCTATCTATCTATCTATCTATCTATCTATCTAGGTTCATATTCTATCTATCTATCTATCTATCTATCTATCTATCTATCTATCTATGTCTGCTCATATCTATCTATCTATCTATCTATCTATCTATCTATCTATCTATCTATCTATCTTAATTTGTTAATTTGTTCATATCTATCTATCTATCTATCTATCTATTTATCTATCTATCTATCTATCTATCTATCTATCTATCTTAATTTATTCTTAATTTGTTCATATCTATCTATCTATCTATCTATCTATCTATCTATCTATCTATCTTAATTTGTTCAATTTATCTATCTATCTATCTATCTATCTATCTATCTATCTATCTTAATTTGTTCATATCTATCTATCTATCTATCTATCTATCTATCTATCTATCTATCTATCTATCTAATCTTTATTCTATCTATCTATCTATCTATCTATCTATCTATCTATCTATCTATCTGTCTATCTATCTTAATTTGTTCATATCTATCTATCTATCTATCTATCTATCTATCTATCTATCTATCTATCTATCTATCTATCTATCTTTATCTATCTATCTATCTATCTATCTATCTATCTATCTATCTATCTTAATTTGTTCATATCTATCTATCTATCTATCTATCTATCTATCTATCTATCTATTCTATCTATCTTCATCTATCTATCTATCTATCTATCTATCTATCTATCTATCTATCTTAATTTGTTCTATCTATCTATCTATCTATCTATCTATCTATCTATCTATCTATCTATCTGTCTATCTATCTTAATTTGTTCATATCTATCTATCTATCTATCTATCTATCTATCTATCTATCTTAATTTGTTCATATCTATCTATCTATCTATCTATCTATCTATCTATCTATCTATCTATCTATCTATCTATATATATATATATATATATATATATGTAGGTCAGATTAAAATTAAATCAGTAAACAGTTCTATTAGAAAGTGCTCAATACATGTTTGAAGGAAAATTAAATTTCACATGTTGATCATTTGGATAATGAAGTACGAAATACCAACCGGACAAAACCGAAAAAATGAAACCATGGTAGGGTAACTGGCTGATCTTTCTTACCTACCTACCTACCTACCTACCTACCTACCTACCTACCTACCTATATATATCTATATACATCTATATATATATATATATATATATATATATATATATATATAGCTTAGAAATTTTTTTAGATATTCTACAGTTTTATGGGTAATACGTATTACACAGCAAAAAGCTGTTCGTCAGACCCAAAAGATGCAGCAGTTAATAATAATCAAAATAATCCCGAAAAATAGTTACACACAGATGCTCACGTGTCTGTGTCTATAATAGACATTTGTGACGGTAATCTACAAAAAAAAAAACATCCCTCGCTCATTCAAAAAACGCCAAAGAGAGAAAGAAAAAGAAAAATATAGACAATTGATAAATGGAAAGAAGAGAAAGACAAAGAAAAGAAAAGGAAAAAGAACGAACAGTATAAAGAGAAAATTAAATAAATCAATTTAACATTGAGTTCTTTGAGTTCGTCTCTATTGGAATTTACGGAACTTATATACCAAGTATTCTACGTTATGTATATATAAATATATATATATATATATATATATATATATATATATATAGAGAGAGAGAGAGAGAGAGAGAGAGTGGAATATGCGTTTATAAACAAAGAATTAACTATCTTCAAACACGGATCTAAAAGTTTCGATAATTTTTATGCATTTGAGCATTATTTTTTTCAAATTGAAAGAAATGAATTTCAATGATTTTTTGCCAACAACTTTAAAATATTTTCTGTGCATTTTCAGTACAAGTGAATGAATTGCGTTAATATTGGATAAACGAAAACTTCGTCTGTGTGTAGAGATGCATATGATGTCATGTTTAAATTGTTTTAACAGCGTGTATGAAATCACAGCAGTCAGTCGCATTAAGTAAGAAGATAAAGGAAGGCAAGTCGCTATTGTTGCAGCATTTAACTTACATAGCGGAATGTCGTCACTCTAGCTAAACACAACTTTTGTAATACTCAAGAAAATGTGTAAAAGATGTGAATAATTAATTAAGTGTGAGAATATCTGTTTCATTTTTGTAACAATCGATCGAACAAACGCGCTTGTCAAAGGTTCACTGAAAGTTTATTTATTGCTGAATAATATCCACTAACAATCGACAAAAGAGGGCCAGTCGACAATCTCTGAGGCAAATCGATTGTTTCAGGGGCTTAAGAGGACATTCATTCCAAGAAACAGCATTGAGGGTAAGGCTAGAAGAAGCGTCTCTAAAACTTTCTCATCTACCAAATTGTCTCTCCTGTCAACGGGCGGCATAGGATGACTCGCCAAGTGTAGCATTCCCAGCCCCCGGCAGACATCTTTACAGACCTGATGCTTGATCGAGAAATCTATCGCCTTTTTATGGTCCTTGTAGAGGGAGAGTACAAATATATATATATATATATATATATATATATATATATATATATATATAGCGAGACCTGGTGGTAATGTTATGGTAAAACACACCTATTCCTCAGATAATGGACTCTCCCTCCTATTTAATAAGAGTTAACAGGAAGTTAACTCGAGAAGTTCTTGGGAAGTTTATAGGAGTTCTAGAGAATTCTTTAGAGTTCTAGTGGAGTTCAGTTAACTACTAGGCAGTTGATATTAGTAGGCAGTTAGCCGAATACTAAGGAGTCAGCTTTCAGTGGAAGATTACCAAGTTTTGAGTGCGTTAAGTCGATTAACAACCAAAATAGCTTGATTATAACTTTCAGTACGTAAACTACTCCTTAACAGGTAATCAACCAGTGCCCAAGGTAAAATTATAGATCTAAAATCTATAGTAATAAATATTCATTTGTTCCTCAACGTTTGGTATAACTCTGAGATTCATATACATGACAATTGTCACGTAGAAATTGAAAACTGAAAGCCGTATACATATATATATATATATATATATATATATATATATATATATATGGCCATATCACAATAAAATGTCTGTTCCCATACGATTACCTAAGTTAAGCTATATTGAGTGCGGCCAGTACCTAGATGGGTGATTGTAATGTGCTGTAATCTTGTATTTGCTAGTAAATATAATGGATAACGACAAGGAATTGGAAATTAGAAAGACGAGTTCTAATTCCAGTCGTGTTCGTTATATTCACGTACGCCCGAATTCATGGACAATTAGTATAACTTGCACCGTAAAATCATTATTATCTAAAACAAATCCTCAAAATCTAATAATATTTTCTGGCTTTAAATAACCTACAAATGGTTGATAAGATATAGCCGTAAAAAAAAAACCCAAATCGAATCAATATATACAGGGTGAAGTAAAGTGTAATAGATTTGTGTTTTGTTTCTAATATTACAATTGTGTTCATTATAACTATGGTACTTGTGCTATTTTATTTTAAATTTCATGACTAAATTTATCTAAATTTAATCTGTTTTCTTTTCAGAAAATTCAGAGAATCTGTAATGGCAAATAATTAAAATACAGATGAAGGAAAAATGGTGTTAAAAGAGTATTGGATATCTCAAAATGATAAAACTGTTACAAGAAAATAGGTTGAAACATTTGGTACTCAAGCCTGAAAGAAACAAACCAATTACCGCATCCACGACTAATCTGATGCTACTGGCTCAATTATTAATGTTCCATAAACTGGTCGATCCAAAACAGTCTACTTAGAGGATCATAGGACGAAGCATTTGATCACAGTCTTCTAAAATCCACCAGTAAAACCTCTCTGAAACTGAGGCTTTCAGGAGCCTCTACTATTACCATCATGACATCTATTTGGCTTAAATCTTATCGTCCATTGCTAATTCATGGCTTATTGGGGGATGACACAGACAGACGGCTACAGTTTTGTGAGAGAATGCTGAATGAAATTAAAAAAAATGAATGATTTTAGATAAGATTAGGTAGACCGATTAGGCTTTTTTCAAAATACCCGGTCATATTAACAATGAAATTTAATTGTCATTAAAATAATTGTATTAGTAAAAATAATTGTATAAGTAATCTCAAAATAAATGTTTGCATGTACTGTCCACATACTAATGGATGACCCTGGATATCTCTCTCTCTCTCTCTCTCTCTATATATATATATATATATATATATACGAAAAAACCTAGAAGAAAATGTCCCCCGAAGATCCTCTTTGGAATTAATCATTTCACCAACCTCTAAGATATATTATTCGAATCCTGAGATATGTATAATCTCAAAATAAATGTTATCATTTACTGGGCACATGCTTTTTGATCACGCTATATATATATAATAATTTTAAATTGTAATGATGCGTAGTGTAAAAATTACTGGGGTTTTTTTTTCAGTAATTTACTTCTAGAAAGCGTTTTAGACAAACAGATTTTTTGTTATAAAATGTTCGATGTCAACATAAAAATAAGAGCGTTGATAGAAAAAATTAAAACACCCTGAAGAGTGAAATCATCACAAAAATGGCTTCACAAAACTTCGGCATGACAGGAATAGCACTGCTCAGCTAAATGACAGACTTCTCCATATTCATCATATATATATATATATATATATATATATATATATATATATATATATATTATGTGTGTGTGTGTGTTAATAGAAATACAAAAAGGCCTGAAGATGAAGACATTACAATAGTGTCTTCATGAAACTCAAAGTCGGCATAACTGAAATAACATTGCTCAGCTAAGTGGCAAACTTCTCCATATATATATATATATATATATATATATATATATATGCAACATAGTACACTTGGTATACAATACAGGTAAATTGCGATGATTGAGACGAATTCAAGAGAACTCAATGTTAAATTTAATTCAACAGACGAGCTGCGATAATCAGGACGCGGTAAAAATATGTATTAACCATTGTAATAAGCTAAAATCTTTTATAATATATATATATATATGTTTAATGTAGAGAAGCTTGTCACTTAACTGAACAGAGTCATGTCAACTTCGAGAAGTTGATATGATTATAAATTATAATGTATTTATTCTTCAGTTTTTTGTTGTTGTTTTTTCAATACGTTATATTCATATCTTGATATCGAGTACTTTATGTCGAAAGAAGTTCTTTCTTGCAAGTAAAGTGATAAACCATATCGAGCAATTTACGACTAAAAAACCTGCTTGCCTAAATATCTTTTCATCAGTATAAAAAGCAACAAGCTTGGCACTCAGCATCATCACAACTGAATACTATATATATATATGAAGGAAAACTCAACGCATAATTTAGAGTAGTTATATTTGTTCCATTTGTAAACATTTTCCCAGAAAAATATTTGTACTGAATTGAACAAATACAGTGTAGTCTGATGAAATGAGCCAATTTAGCTCATAAAAATGAATTATAATTTATAACCACTCTAAATAATGTGTCGAGTTTTCCTTTATAAATATTATATTGCTCTGGATAACACCTATTCAGCTCTCTATACAGATTTAACAATTAATAATTTATATTAAGTAGATTATCCTCACCATTCACATACATCCCCATTCATTGACATGATTATATATATATATATATATATATATATATATATATATATATATATATATATGTAGTTATTTAGAATTCAGCCGATTACACAGCCTTGGAAAATTTATTTACAAAGCAAAAGTACAGGATACAAATGGAGAGATAAAAAATATATAAAATGTACTGAAATGAATTTTTAAAAAGTTGGTATGATCACAATTCTACATTAAAGCTAAAAGATCTTAAAAATTGTACCAACTTAACCAATCACGTGTGGAAATGAAAAGAAAAGGATGGCAAACCTGATATAACGGAGAATATTAAAAAAAGGAGGCCAGATCTTGCAACAGTGTTGATGTCTGTAGATTGCGTCAAGAAGAAACAATAGCCATAGTATCATTTTTAAAACGAGAAAAGTTGCTAAATGAAAGGTCCGAAATAATACCTGGATGTAAATACATCAGAAAATATATTTTAGGATCATACAAACCCGGATGAATATGCTTACAATTCTTGACCAGCTCCTTCCTTATTTAAAACTTTCAGTTATGAATTCTGAAAGTTCCTGTTGGAGAATCAATTAATATAAAATGCCTGAAGATGCCGAAAGATTGAAACCAAGGTTACCTTATTCTTTTCTTTGTTTCTAGCGAAATTTTCATGAAATTTGCTTACTTTCTAGGAAACATCTTTTCCATTTCCTGTGTCTCTTCGGATTTATGTGTCGCATTTTCCGGTCTGTTAATGTTCACCCTCGTTGAAATTATCTTCCTCATTGATTTTGTCGTCCCCCCCGACGTCCCACCTTGAACTGTCAACGGATAATAATCGAAGCAACCGGTTCGTTTTACTCATAAACTTGATAAATGATGACCAGTAAGTGTGAATTGCATTAAAAAGTCTGAAAAGAATTAAACTCGGGTCAAGAGGCTTGGATGAGTTCCACCACGGAACTTGTGAACGAGCGGCGTGTCATCGAGTTTAATTCGTTACCTCTTCGTTACCAGGGCCCGTGGTGCAATTGGTATGACATCAGGTTAACAACCAAAAACTGTCTGAGTTCGATTCCTGGTAGTGGATGCTCACTGCTGTAAGCGTCCCAAAAATAGGACGAAACGACCGTCCAGTGCTTTCTGCAATCTGTTGAGGTCGAATAAAAAGATCGATGATTTATTTAATTGTTCAAACCCTCCTACTACTTCAATCATATACATATATATACACACACACACATATATATATATATATATATGCTTGCAGTTTACTGTGGTTTCATGCCTCTGGTTTAAAAGCTTATTGCTATTCATATATTTAATGATTTCAATTTATTCTTACAAACCGTGATTTAATTTAAAATTTTTTTTAAATTAAAAATTTTATAGAAAAAATCGATTTCCAAAATTCAAAATTAAGGTTAAATATACAAAATTAGATTAATTATAAAAACTGTGCTTAAATACAAAAATATTCTATAGTTGTACAAATAAGCAGTAAGTCCAATCCCATCACCCCCACCCCTTACACCTACATACTCTGCTCCTCTAAGAAATCCAAAGGATAAAGTCTAGTCGCAAGATCATAAAACTTATATATATATATATATATATATATATATATATATATATATATATATTACATACAGGCTACTATGGTACAGAAAATCAAATATTTGGTAAGTGTTCTAAGAGAGGACAGAAAGAGATCTAAAGATTTATTGCCATGGCCAATGACGCATTCCAAAAGCAGAATAGAGAGACAAAAAAAAAAATTCGTTTGATTTAAAGAAAAGAGTACCGAACTGTTGTGTGATATCTGTTCTCCTATAAATCAGGGAACGAGAGACGGTTTTCTCGAAGAGGAAGGAACTACTCGAAGCAGCAGAAATGTGGTTGTATAAAATGATGCTGAAATAAAAAACAAAAGGTATTGAGAGCTATTAAGTACAGGAAGATGTGGACGGCCATGATCGCCTATGTCCTAAAAGTACACGGCACACAGAAGAGGAATGAGTAGACTGCTAAAACTACATATGTACGCTTTATTTTTATACAGCTAATGGTTAGCACAGAAACTGACGGTCATTATACAGTGTTGTTTCTTATGCCCACACTAAATCTATCTATCTATCTATCTATCTATCTATCTATCTATCTATCTATCGATCTTAAGCAGTTAACCAAGTTTTACACGATCCTGATTGAAATCTATCCGACAATTATAAAATCAATTATTCATCTTACATACATATTCTTTACGGCCTATCACGATGAATACACCCGGTCTCACTCGATCAACGAAATTAAGCAACGTTGAGCCTGGTCAGTACTTAGATGGGTGAACGCTTGGGAATACCAGGTCCTGTAAGGGTTTAGTGACGGATGTGCCTTGTAGTGCAATGGATATCGGCTCGGAAAGAGAAATCGGTGAGCCGAGTTCGAATTCCAGTTGAATCCCCTGCATTTACTTAAGCACTGGTACCCTTGAGAAAGGTATTAATCCGTCCCTTCCCTCCAGTTATGGGTTAAATAACAAGGGTAGGACTTGAGGACCCTGCCCTTAAAAACAAATCCCAGTGAATCTTGATACTCGAAAAGAAAAAAGTAATACTAGACACAGAACTTATATAGAAACAACAATAAATTGTTGAAAAAAAAGGTATTACCAGCAATAAATAAATAAAATTTAGTTGGCAATAAATGACCCGCCGAGGTTGATATGCCATAAAAACAAAACAACCAACCAACATATATATTCATCTTTCGTGATTCACTGTCTTCCCTATTGCAATCACAGCTCACTCGAAAGCTGCGTAGCGTTCAGATGGTAGGTTAAATAATGGTGAGACAGCCCCGGGTGTCCATATCGGGAGGGTAGCCAATCTAAGAATTAAATAAAGATTTGGTTCATATTTAATTTGAATAAAGTATTTATTTTATGTTGCATGTATTTTTACATATTAAAATGACTTCCATTCTCACAGTACTCACCCTGCAGCACCTCACCACTACTTGAGTATTAACGGCGTACAGTTAAAGAACTGGCCCCGGGAATTGTCAAATAGCATCAAACCTCTGCACGTTATTTATGAAAAGCGTTATATTCTTGTTTTATTATTATTTTTTTTAATCATTTCACCCCGAGCAAGGCAGAAACGCCACTGATGTGCAGGGGTTTACATAAATGTAAAAAGATTAATTAGAAAATAGTGAGGAGTACAAGCTAGTTAGAAAGGAACAATAGAAAGCTGAGAAAGCAGGTGCGATGACAGATACATAGGTGGAGAGAAAGGGAAGGTTAGACAGGGGAGGGGAGAGAGCTAGAGTCCAGCGGTTAGTAGATGAGTATTAACTTTGCATTTAAATTTCTGGAGGTTGTAGCCGTCAGGAAAGCAAGAATACGGGAGTGAGTTCCACAGGCGGGAAGTGCGAGAGAGGAAGCTGCAGGAGTAGAATTGTCGTCTGCATTTGGCTAACCTGACTGTGAATGGGTGGGACCCAGTTGCCAGTCTGGTTGCACGGGTAAACACCTGTTGAGGAGGCATCAGTGACTTAAGCTCATCCGAGCAGAAGCCATGGAAAGTATTTATAGAAGAGACAGAGGGAGGCCACATTTCGACGATGGGAAAGTGGCTGCAGACGAGTCGCCAGATCAGTACCTATCACATTACAGACTCTCCTTTGGAGCTTGTCAAGAACACTGAGGAGAACGGCAGGGGCACCTGACCATAAATGGCAGCAGTACTCCATGCACGGACGGATGGTTGACTTGTATATATGCAGGATGGATTCAGGTGGAAAAAACAACCTTGGATCGACATAGTGACCCAATGCCTCTTTAGCTGACTTCGCATTTGTTAAGGTTATCATATTTAAATAAGAATTTTAAAAAATTTAAATTTAAAAAAAAATCTTAATTTATATTAATTAGCTTTTCTTCCACTGTTTGTATGATTTTACTGTTGAGCAGTTTCAAACTTTGAACCTCTATACAACGAAATGTAAAAACAAATAAAATAAACTCTGTAACAAATTGTTTAGAGATTATGTTGTGTCGAATACTGTCTGGATTTTATTAAAACAAAAACAAAAATATTTCCAAAGTTCCAGACAGCCAATATTCTACTCCAAAATATTTACTTGCGGACTGGAAACATGAGGCGTTTCAACGTGAAAGAATTGATTTTGTTTTAGCTTTAGAATTTCTACTTACTTTGAAAAATAGTATCAACTCGATTGTCACTCGAGGAATCAACTTACTGAGTTGACTTAAATGTTTATATATTAAATGTGCAGTCAGTATTAATTATTTGCTCTGGCTCAAAATATGTGGCCACGATTTTCAAATCAAAGCATATGTTAAGTTATATCATAAACAATTCCATTTTTTTTTAATTTACTCTTCAAGAAATAAAGTACAATTGTAACATTATTTTCAAAATGGCTGGTATTAATTTGAAGTGATTTTCAAGATGAGAAGAGATTTCTCTAAAAGTGGAAAATACAATTATTTTTGTCGGGAAAAGTAGCCGAGGTGATAAAAAGTGGAAAAGGTGACAACTAGTCGTGTCAACGAGAATGAACAACTAAGTCAACGAGAACAAGTGGCAACAAGTCAAGTCAACGAGGGAATAAGCAACAAAGTCGACGAGAACAAGTAATAACAAGTAAATTCGACAAGAACTAACGACGAAGTTGACGAGAACAAGCGACAGCAAGTCAACGAGAACAAGCGATAGAAGTCGACGAGACCGAGCGACAACAAGTCAACAATTGACGACGAATTTGACGAGAACAAGCGGCAACAAGTTGGCAGTATAAGTCAAGATGCTCTTCGGTTATTCCCTGTGGTTGTGTTCGCCGAGACGAATTATTGTTTCTTATCGAATTTTCTTGATAATCGATATTTAGCAAAGCAGAATATGAGTCCGGTGGGATCGGATATGAATGAGATAGAAGAGAAAGTGAGGGAGCAGCGACACACCACCAATCTGAGAGGGATATTAGGGGGACCTCAGGTACCCACGTTTGTGGGGGAATTCAAGGAATTAAAGGATTGGCTGTTATCAGTCCACAAGTTCCAGGTTGTTTTTGGACTTTCAGACCGTGAGGCCGTATACGTGGCATAGAATATCGCAACGAGGAAAGCCTGGGAGTTTATCGGGCAGCTTCTACAGGGGGATCCGCAGATATCCTGAAAAGAAATATAGGAGAGGATCACGAGGGAGTTTGCCGAAGAAGTTCCAGCAATAGAAGCCATGAGGACACTTCTCAAACACAGTTGAAGGATGAGACCCCCGGAGAGTTGAGTGTAATATAACAATCCCGCCCCACCCGAGGAAAGGCTGATGAAAGCGGGGGTGTTTTCCGGTCGTTGAAAGGAACGGATGTTTGTTTGACATTATTTCCGGCAGTAGCGGAAATGGCTACAAGAGGCAGACAGAACAGGTGTCTCTGAGAATTACGTGGGCGTGCGTGGGCGACGCAAAATCCGGAAGTACCGGTTTGGAGATTATAAAAGACCTCGGCGCACGGATTTCAGAAGCAGAGAGACAGAGGCAGACGAGAGAGCCAGACCAGACCAGAGGAGCAACAGATACGACCCCCCCGTCAACCCTTGGAAGCGCGCTCTCACTCTCTGTTCACTAGGCTACACGGTCCATCGTTCATTAATAAAAATATCACTTGATATATTTTTATATATACCCGTGTTTGTCTGTTTATTGATATACAACATGAGAAGCTGTCCGGAATGGCATTCCCCGATGAAGTGCGGTAATGCAAGCACAGTTCGCCGATTTGTACGTAGAAGCGCTCAGGGAGAAAAGTGTTCGCCGCGATGTATTAAATAAGGGGCCTCTGAGTTTAGCCCTTGAAAAAAAAAGCACTGGAGACTGGCGGAAGGCCAGGAACAAAGGTCCATGGCAAAGTTCGAGTCGTAAATTGGTTTTCGACGATTTTCAATCGAGAGTGATGAGTTTAGGGAAAAAGATTCTGACAGAAGGTATAGGTTTTATGAACCCATGCTGGGTAGAGACAGCTTGGTTTGCTGGACCTTGTTGCCACAAAGGCCACAGGGCGATGAATTGACCGACGAAGTGGGGATGGCCCCTCAAACTCAATGATATAGAGAGGGGTAAATAGAAACCCCGTACCTAACTTCAGTCCTTCAGTTTTGAGTCTTTTTAATAAAACTGGGGTAGAAAACGGGATTAGTTAGTTTGGTCCCTATGTTTGGAATAAGAAGGTAAAATGAGATTAGTTCAGGAGAAGAGACCAACGATGAATTGAAGTAGACAAGCTGAAATAATCTACCACAAGAGATGGCCAGTATAATTTCAACCAGCTGCGAAGTTGAATACACCATCTTCCCGTGGAAAAAATAGAACACGAACATTATCGTGCTACTGAAATACGAGTCAACTGACATTTTTTGTCACTTAATTTTGACTTGGTTGTAATCTTGTATTTATTCGATATATATATAAATATATATAAATCTACACCGTGTCGTTGCGGTCTAAATCTGGTTTTTCATATATACCAATCTCTCGCGTGTCTGGGCTAATCTTGTCAAATGACAACGAGCAATCCTGTTTGGCTAATCCGAGATAAACAACACAGCGTGGGCGGAATTGACAGAAGCTCAGAAGTGTTGGCTGAACTGAGTCAGGGGTCGTGTTATACAATTACATTTTATTAAATATTATTCATCATTATTTTTTATGACTTTTGCTAGTCATGCGGCAGCTATTCGATATACTTTGAGTGAAATTTCGCAGGTTTTGATGTAAAGTTTTCGATGAATTCTTGAAACTGGTTTTCATTTGTAACGAGCGAAAAAAATATAATAGATTTTATGAACGGTCAGATAAATATGGCAGTGAGGGCAGAACAGACAAATCGAAAAGTGTTCGTTGTGGATGCAGCGTTGCGTTATTATGAACTAGCTGTATAGCCCGGCGTTGCTCGGGTGTAATGAAAGCTTTAAAACTAATCCATGGTCCTGGAGCCCAGACTCTTTGGACGTTGGCACGAAAGACTAAAAAGCAATAGTTGTTTCCAGTTAAAGCGAAATCATAGACTGAAAGTAAAATGAATGGATGTAAGTCAAATTTTGATTTCCTGGTATCGATATCAAATAAGTTTTTTTCGTTGTAAACTGAATTTTGAATGCTAAATAAGTCCTCTGAGTAAATGGTAATATGGCTGAAACTAAGAACTACAATTATACCTACTTAGAGCCAAACCCGAAGCGAAAACTAAAATAAAAGGGCTGAAAAAAATACAGACATACAGGCAGATAAACAGACACACACACATCTTGCCTTATATATATATATATATATATTATCGATTTTCTGCACTATTGTAAGAACTACAACCTTGAAATTTCTGAATATCGTTTCTTATGTCTTCGTCTATGAGTGTATCAAATTTGATTAAAATCGGACCACTCCTTCTATAACCCGATTTTTTCGATTATCGATTTTCAATATTTATCGGTAGTACCTCGACACAAAACATAGCTAAGAACACTCGCATACGCTTATAGTAAAACTGTGTAAAATTTCAAGAAAATCGGTTCTGCCGTTTCGGAGTCTGTAGGTAACGGACACACACACAGAGACACACACACAAACAAAGTTCCATTTATAAATAAGTTTACATAAGATCATGTTCCCATTGATCAGTATTGGACACTGTTTCACCCAAAAGTTCATGGACATGTTGCAGCTGCTAGTCGTGCGTATAAATGTGCATTTAGTATTTGACTATTTTAAGAAATGCTGAGGTTACCATGGACCAAACATGTAATCAACAACAAAGTGTTAGAGAGCATGCCAAAGAAAAGGAAAATTATACTTAACATCCGGAAGAGACAACTGAAGTTTCTTGGGTACGTAATGAGGAATGAAGGCTTGAAAAATCTTATATTCACGGTAAGAATAGAGGAAAAGACAGACGAGTAACATACTTGAATGGGCTGGCGGAACAAGGTTTGAGAGAAATATCAAGAGGAAGACTGTTAAGAGCGACAAGGGGTGGGGATAAGTAGAGGTCCATGTTCGCCAACGTCCTGAAAGAACATATAAAGAAGAGAAAAGTGAATAATAGTCAGACACTCCCACCGCACGCATATCGTTACCTTTTCTCCATTTCGCTGTTGGTTGTCAAGATTTATCATTGCCAATATACTAACTTTTATGTTGATCAATAAGGTATCTTCTTCTTCTATGTGCCTTGTCTCCCTTCACGATGTAGGTGATCATGGCCTTCCACGTTTCCCTATCCCTGGTGGTACTGAGCACGCCTTCTGTTACACCATGCAATCCTCGTTCCGTCATCCACCTGATTAGATCCTTCAAATAAGTTATCCATTGATTTCCCCAATCTATTTTTCCCTGTATCTGGCCTGTTAGTATCAGACTCTCCAAGCCCTCCATCTTCATTGCATGTCCCAGGAACTTCAGCTGTCTCTTCCTGATGCTCAGTATTAATTTCCTTTTTTTTTCCATCATTTCTAAGGCCTCATCATTGCTCACATGCTCGATCCATGATACTCGTAGCATCCTTCTGTAGAACCACAAATTTTCTTTATTAAAACTTTCGATAATATTCTTTAATAAATGAAATTCGCGAATTGTCAATTGAATAAGATATTCGGTATAGAACCGAATAACTGAATTCTAATAATGTTTTCTTGTGTAAATTCTAGCTGTACGCTTCCTTGTGTCGTCATGAAGAACAGCATTTTTACACATATATATGCACACATATATAAACGTGTGCTTGTGGCATGACGGCTAGCTAGATGCGCGAAGCATTATATCGCTCAGGTGAGTTGTAGAGAGCAAGGTTTTTATGCGGTCAACCCGCCGATTGCTCATTAGAGTAACAAGGTACCGTAGTGTGCTTTCTGTTGGCACAGGGAGTTAAACCTGCGAAAATCCATCGCTGAACGTTGTCAATGTATGCACGCATCATAATTCAGGGTTTATGAGTGCGTAGAAAGCTTTTAAAGCGGAAAGAACAAGTGTAACAGACGAAAGCCGATTTGGTCAGCCATCAACACTGCACACGGAATACGGATGACTTCATCAGGGGAGACCGAAGAATCACACTAGCACAAGCGGGGGCAATCTTGGGGATCAGCTTTGAGTAGCGCGGAAAATTGTGCGCGTTGGGTAAACAAACATACAAACGGTGCAGAGAATCGTAGCCTTGTGGTGCTACAGAAAACTTTTGTTTTTTTTTTTCAGAAGGGACGAAGAATCTCGTTGAAGGAGACCAGAAGGGCATCATCGACAACTGATATATACAGTTATACAGTGTAACCCGTATATAAGAGAACTGGACCGGATAATAATTTTCTTATATCCGGATTTCTCTTATATCCGGTTTTGGTCTGTTTGATATACATTACCGCAGACTCTAATTTTGGATCAGATAAAATATATCTTATATCAGGGTTCTCTTATATCAGGGTCTCTTATATCCGGCTTATACTGTAATTCATTCGCAGGAATAAATGTGTTGTATGGAACTCACTTTTACTTCTGATTCACCCAAGTATATATACATATATAAAAACTCATTTATAAATGGAACTTTGTCTGTGTGTGTATGTGTCTGTGTGTGTGTGTACGTTACCTATAGACTCCGAAACGGCTGAACTGATTTTCTTGACAATTTACACAGTTGTACTATAAGAGTCTACGAGTTTTCTATGCTAGGTTTTGTGTCTAGGTACCCCAGATAAATATCAAAAATCGATAATCGAAAAAATCGAGTTATAGAAGGACTGGTCCGATTTTAATCAAATTTGATACACTCATAGACAAAGACATAAGAAACGATATTCAGAAAGTTCAAGGTTGCAGTTCTTACAATAGTGTAGAAAATCGATTATACATATATATATATATATATAAAAGGCAAGATGTTTGTGTGTGTGTGTGTGTCTGTTTATCTGTCTGTATGTCCTTTATAGAAATCCACAATTTTTATCCGATTCTCACCAAAATTCACACACATATTCTTTAGGCTGAGTCTGAGCTCCAGGACCATGGATTAGTTTTAATGCTTTCATTACACCAGAGCAACTTCGGTCTATACTGCTAGTATATATAAACTCAAACTTATAAACATACTCGTTTCGAAAACCCTCCGCGTATCTACGTAGAAGGAAAAAAAGATTGTAAAAAAAAGAGCTAAGCACATGAACATCAGCCAAAAGTATTCGGGCTGAGTTAGCACGTAGCCCAAATAAAAATCCGAGACGAGTAATGAACTAACAGAAAAGTGCTCAATACTAAAGCAGAGTAGAATAAGTAAAGTATACCTAGTGAGCCAACAAACTTACCAAGGTTTCACCTAAGCGGATCGTCGTTCCCTGATGATCCGCTTAGGTGAAACCTTGGTAAGTTTGTTGGCTCACCAGGTATATTTCACTTATATATATATATATATATATATATATATATATAAGAAAATGTAAGAGAAGCCGTGAACGTTTTGTTTAAAGTGTATATTTATTGCTGCAATTAATATAAATATTACTTGCTTTTTGGATGATATATTAAGTGTCCATAATGGTATTTCTGTCGCTACAGGTGTTTCGAGTCTAAAATTGACTGTCTTCAGGCGAATAAACTTGTGATTTTACATGTCGAGATCCGTTTGTTTTTCTGGTAGCCAGGGTATCGTGTTTAAATAGATAAGTCAAGTGGTAAGTACGTCAGAAAGTTCATATGCTTGCTTGCGTGTTGTTTTTTTTTATTTTTTCCTTTCACACTCGCACGATGAGTTTATCCTGTCGCCTACTTTGACCGTAAAAGTTTTTTTCACTGACTTGCGAGATTTGATTTCGTCTTTATATTTTAAAATTGTCTGTGGATTGTATTCTAAAATGTTCTTATGGCCAGATTTTCTTAGTGCATCTTCATATTTTCTTTTCATCAAATATTCTTTTGTTTGACGAAGTTTTTTATACTCAGTGTTCCATTCGTTTGTGAATGTGCTTGGATATGGTTTTGGGATGCTTAGATCTTGTGTTTATGTACTTTAAATTTGTTTTTGCTTTCATGTATGGAGAGACATTGCCAGTTTGTAAATTTAATTCCACTTCTTTTCTTATTTTATAATTTTCTCTTTTCAAACAGACAAATAAAAACGATGATAGAAAACAAAACATTATCGGGTTTAACTCACCATTTGACTTAGAAGTAAAAAACCAAAATAGGATAAAATAATTTTTAAACTGATCGATAAACACTTTCCAAAAAGCTCAGCACTAAACAAAATTTTCAATAGGGATACAACCAAACTGAGTTATAGCTGTACTAGTACTTTAGAAAATTTCATAAAGAAACAAAACGCCAGAAATTTAAATAGCATTGTACAAAACAAGATCATGAATAAAGAATGTAACTGCATGGACAAAAAATGCCTACTTCAAGGAATTTGTAATACAAAAGAAGTCATTTACAAAGCAAAAATACATGACTTGAATGAACAAACAAACAGATTTGGGATCAACCAAAAATACATTTAAGACCAGATGGAACGATCACAGATCTACATTTAAAATAGAAAACTTAAAAAATTGTACAAAACTGGCTAACCACGTGTGGAAATTGAAATTAAAATATGGAAAAGACCCTGACATAACGTGGAATATAGTCAAAACAGCCAAGCTTTACAACGGTGGCAAAATATGTAGACTGTACCAAGAAAAATAGCTATTATGTTATTTCTAAACAAAAATGAATTACTGAATGAAAGAACAGAAATTATGACTAAGTGTAACCATACCATAAAATAACTATTAGTGTCATACAAACATGGATGAAAACGTCATACAATTCCTTTTAATTTTCCAATTCCCTGTTACATGAGCATTCAAAAAAAAAACCCAATTACGTGAGCGTTCTCAAAAATAACGGTAAAATCAGTTATTGCAAACCGCCTGAAAAACTCACCTACTAGAAACCTAGGTCATGTAATAACTCGTTTACAAATAGAAAATATTCAAAAGTTCTACAATATAATTGTATTGAAAACATTTTAATACAACTGTGTACTGGTCTAATTTTATTATGACCAAAAACTAAGTAATTAAACAATTACATATATATATATATATATATATATATATATATATATATATATATATATATATATATACGAACTAAATCTAAAAGTGAGCCAAAGCCGGCTTTGGCTCACTTTTAGATTTAGATCGTATCTTTGCTCTACTTTCGTACTTTCGTACTTTCGTAAGGTTTTCGTCTTGGGTTTTTTTTTTTCTTTCGAACACAGCTTTTGCTTT
The DNA here is from genome assembly GCA_037127315.1 of Ascarosepion bandense. Lineage (NCBI taxonomy): Eukaryota > Metazoa > Mollusca > Cephalopoda > Sepiida > Sepiidae > Ascarosepion > Ascarosepion bandense. The sequence continues at coordinate 3,149,574 of JBBBDQ010001604.1, forward strand.
GTTTGTTTCTTTTTTTGATTCCCCTCTTCCCATTTGGTATTACCTTTTGGGATTGACGACTAAATTTACCGTTTTCTTAACTGTAGGACTTAATGATTTTAGTCATTATTAGTGATACTGTTTTCTTGGTATGTTTTACAATAATAATAATAATAATAATAATAATAGTATATATATATATATATATATATATATATATATATATATATATATATATGTCTATTGAACAGGTGTAGAGGCTCATCCCTTGTTCCCTGTTTACGATGTGGTTTCTGGCTTTCTCTTTTCCAATCTTTTCACTTTTCTTCTTTTTTTTTTTTCAATTGGAGTAGATAGACTAATCTATCGCCCGGTTCACACTCCACCCACTTCTATTGAACAGGTCTAGAGGCTCATCCCTTGTTCCCTATTTAGGATGTGGTTTCCGGCTTTCTCTTTTCCAATCTTTTCTCTCTTTTCTTTTTTTATTTTCAATTGGAGTAGATAGACTAAACTATCGCCCGATTCACATTCCACCCACGTCTATTGAACAGGTCTAGAGGCTCATCCCGTGTTCCCTGTTTAGGATGTGGTTTCCGGCTTTCTCTCTTCCAATCTTTTCTCTCTTTTCTTTTTTTATTTTGAATTGGAGTAGATAGACTAAACTATCGCCCGTTTCACACTCCACCCACGTCTATTGAACAGGTCTAGAGGCTCATCCCTTGTTCCCTGTTTAGGATGTGGCTTCCGGCTTTCTCTCTTCTAATTTTTTCACTCTTACGTAGCCCCCTGCACATCAGTGGCGTTACCGCCTTGCTCGGTGTGATATGACTAATATATATATATATATATATATATATATATATATATATATATATATAAGCATGCGGTGTAGATATAGAAGAATTCAAAGGAGTATCCTGTATATACAGTGGTAGTATAACTTTCTAAGAGAGCTCTAAATATATATGTATATAAATACATATAGGATATAAGAAATATAAAAAAAAATTAGGCAGACACGTTATTTCATGGTATGGGCCTATTTTAGGTGGACCATCATCAGTTTCCGTCTTTACACAAATCTTCTGTACAATAAAGACGGAAGCTGATGGTTGTTCGCCTGAAATAGGTCTATGATTCTGGTTTACCATGGAGTAACGTGTCTGCCAAAATCTTTCTTATACATATAGGATTAATATGGAAAAGATTTTTACTTAGCTGACCAGATTCATGCCGACCTCGAAGTTTCACGAAAGTAGTGTCCTGATGCCCTCACTCGACAGGGCTAACTTCAATTTTCTGTTTCCTCCCAGTCTTCCCTCCCCCTTGGTATAATTTAATCTTTTGGTAAAGGGGTTTTTCTTCAGGTGGTTAATTGGTTTTGATTGGTTCTTCTGTGTTGACGTCTTTTAATGTTGGTTTATTTTGTTGTAAATTAAGAAACCAAAAGAGTGTTCTACAGCCGAGAAAAAGTAATTAGTACCTAACTAATTACCATTACATCTAGCTAATTCAAGAACAAAATAATGAGACCTAACTGCCAATCCAGTACTGCGCTTAAATTCATGATATCTTGTTACCACAAAGAAAAGTTCATCAGAACAATCATCATGAAAATATTAATAGAAAAGAAAGTACATTACAACGGTGAAAAATTGGTTAAACCATGGATGCCAGGTCAGGGCCAATAGCATTGCAGATTCTTCCTTAGATTTTTTCAAGAATCTCTAAATATATAGTAGAAGCCCCTGATTATATGAGGCAGCCACATTCGAAGTATGGACAAATTATAGACTTATAAATATGTATGATAGATTCTGGAGAGAAAAATTTTCTAGCACAAAACAGTGGACCAACTTTCGTAGCAATAGATTTAGTAATTAATTCAAAATAATCTTTGCACTTCCTATATGCAGAGAATGTAAACCCGAAAGGCGCAACGGATCACGCCCCTGCTGATGGAAGGCTGAAAAAAACTCAGATGATTAATAGAGCGCAGTTTTGTTTTGCAGACGTTAAAATTAAAATCTAGTCCTTGTTCCTGTTAAAAAAAGATTTTAGGACACTTTTAACATCAGCTGCCAATTTGATTTCACAGAAATGATCACAATTAAGACAGGTGTGAATAGTTGTGTCATCAGGATAGATACCGAATTGAGACCTGAAGCTATCGAGAAGACCATTGATGAAGACTGGGAACAACGTAGATCCAAGGATTGAGACCTTGGGAAACACCTGCATTAATGCAAATAGATCTAGAAAATTGACTGTTCAGGACTACTTTCATTTCAAAATTTGATAAGAAAGATTGAACGAGTTAAAAAAAATTCGTCACAAACTGCCATAACCTCTCAACTTGCGAAAGAGACAAGTATGTCAAAACCCTGTCAAATGCCTACGAGATGTCCAAAGTAACAATAAAAGAACTACACCATTTTTATCTAAAGCTGGCTATAATTTTCAGCAACAATCGTTGATGCATTAGCTGTTGACCTAGAGAAGTGAAGGCCATATTGCTTATCTAAAAGAAGACCATGCGATGTGAAGTGTATAACTAGTTCATAGATTATAAGGGCCTCTAGTATTTTGTCAAACAAGACGGAAAAGGCGAATGGGCCAATAGTTACTAATACCAGACAGGTCAATTGAGTTCTAAAAGATGGGAGCTACAGAGGGCAAAACAGGAAAGCGGGAAACAACCAGGCATTTATTGTAAAGTTTAGATAAAACCGGCGCCAGTTTTGGAGTACATTTGCCTAAAATGGAACGACTACATCAAATCTACTGCTGCATCTACTGCTGGGAAGGTTGATTCACTGTGACGGGCCAAAAGGTTTTCTTGTCAGAATCCATTTGGCACATCTACCATTTGTCTGTGCATTGAATACTGTTGCTATATCTGGTCGGGTGCCCTTGCTATTCATCTTGAAGTTCTCGACAAACCCAAAGAAGGATCTGCAATGTATCTGATCGTGACTTGGCAGCTCGCCTTCAGTCACTTTCTCACCGACGTGACATGGATTCACTCTCTCTTTTCTACAAGTAATTTTATGGCTACTACTCTGATGAGCTTTTCTACCTGGTGTCCCGACTACATGTATTTACGCGTGATACTAGATTGGTATCAAGGTCCCACACTGTTACCGTCAAATTAGTTGAATGTAGCCGTCTTTTCTATTTTAATAGTTTCTTTTCTCGCACTTCCCGTTTGTGAAACTCCCTTTCGTTTGCTTGCTTTCCTGGTAGCTACAATCTTCTAAAGTTTAAACTTAACGACAATTGCTATCTTTTGTCACCTTGATTCTCATCTCTCTTTTATCCTTCCTTCACATTTCTGTACCTTGTTTTTTTTATCTCACTGTCACCACCAAAGACACCTGTGTACAAGTGACGGTCCTGCCTTGCTTTGAGCGAAATGATTATCAAAAAAATATAAATAATTATCTCACCGACGAGATGTAGCTTACCTCTCTGTCTTCTCTACAAATATTTTCTCGATTTCTGCCCTGACGAGCTTCTTTCCCTGGCGACGCAATCATATGAATTTACTCGTGCTATTAGATTGCCATCTAGGTCCCACTCTTTTACCGTCAAAATAATCAACTATAACCATCACCTGCTCTATCAGCTTTTCTTTCTTGTAGTTCCCGCTTGGGCAAGTCCCTTCCGATTACTTGCTTCCTTAATAGCTAAAATTTCTATAGGTTTAAATGCAACATCAGTTTTCTATCTCGTTGATTCCCACCTTTCTCTTATCCTGTCTTCAACATTCCCTGTACCTTGTTTTTTAACTGCTTTTACCGTCAAAACAGTCAACTATAACCATCACTTCTACTCCATCAGTTTCTTTTCTTGCAGTTCCTGCCTGGGGATGTCCCTTCCGTTTACTTGTTTCCTTGATAGATACAATTTCTAAAAGTTTAAATGCAACCTCAGTCATCTGTCTTGTCTCACTGTATCCCCCTGCGCATAAATTTACCATTCGTCCGTGCACTGAATACTGTTGCCATATCTGGTCGGGTGCTCCTGCTATTCATCTACGTGTTTGAAGCGGGGACTGCGCGATGTCATCGATCCTGATTTTGCAATTCGGTTACAGTCACTTTCTCACCGACAAGTTGTAGCTTACCTCTGTCTTTTCTATAAATATTTTTGCGGTTTCTGCTCTGACTAGCTTCTTTCCCTGGCGACTCAATCATATGAATTTACTCGTGCTACTAGATTGCCATCTAGGTCCCACTCTTTTACCGTCAAAATAATCAAATGTAGCCACCATTTCTACTCCATCAGTTTTTTTCTCGCACTTTTCGCTTGTAGAACTCCCTTACGTCTGTTTGCTTCTATGATAGCTACAATTTCCAAACTTTTTAGTACAAAGTCAATTGCTATCTTCTATCTCCTTGATTCCTATCTTTCTCTTACCATTTCTTCGACGTCCTCTTTATCTCCCTCTCGCATTCTCTCTCTCTCTTTCTCTCTCTTTCTCTCTCTCTTTCTCTATCTCTCTCTCTCCCTCACACACACACACACACGCACACTCTTTCTGTAACCTCCTGCGCACCAGTGGCAGTCCCACCTTGCTAGGGGCAAAACGATTATAAAAAAACATGTGTGTGTGTGTGGAGAGAGAGAGAGAGAGAGAGAGAGAGAGAGAGAGAGAGAGAGAAAGGTAAAGTGAGTAAAAAGCAAATAAAAATAATAATCTTCAAAGAGAATTTTACAAGTTCAAACAATTTTGTTATTGAGTGCAAAATAATTTTTGTTTTCCTTTAAGCTGAAAGAAATAAGGTATAAACATTTCTCATTCATTTGATTCTTAGAACTGCTTTTAGGAAAATAAGCGCAAGCAGTGTTCATAAGGAAATGTTTTTTTACAGTACAAAAGAAAAAAAGAATTGTGCTAGCACAGAAAGTAGGGTATATGGGAGATTGTCACGCGAAAAAAAAGAAGAAACTAAATCCATGCTTTGTTGCCTTCGTAGAGTAAAAAAATAAGCAGCAGGAGAAGACTGTCAGGTAATCAGCACAAATACAGCAAATGACAACTAAACCCGAAACATATTTTGTTTCCCTTATCGTCGCTTTGTATTTTCGTAATATAAACTTTGGAAACTGGTTTCTGTAAATACCTTTAAAGCAAGTAGTGACAAAAAAGCAGTATAAATAAACAACAAGAAAACAGAATGCATGGTCATCAGCAAAAAGAGCAGCCCAAAATACAAGATACAGGTGGGAGATACTAGAATCAAGCAAGTACAAAGATTTAAATGCCTAGGAAATGTTCTAACAGGAGATAGAAAGTGCGACACAGAGATCCGAAGGCGAACTGGCATGGCGAAGGACGCATTCCAGAAGCTGAGTAAAGTTCTTCAATACGGACAATATCATCGAAGACAATGAAAAAACTTGAAGCAGCAGAAATGTGGTTCTACAGAAGGATGCTGCGGATATCATGGACCGAGCATGCGAGCAATGATGAGGTGTTGGAAAGAATGGCAACCAAAAGAAAATTAATACTGAGCATCAAGAAGAGACAACTGAAGTTCCTGGAACATGCAATGAGGAAGAAAGGCTTGGAGAACTTGATACTGACAGGCCAGATAGAAGGAAAAGGAGACAGAGGAAGGCAGCGGACGACATATCTGAAGGCACCTGATCAGGTGGATGACGGAACGGGTGTTGCAAGGAGTAACAGGAGAAAGCATACTAAGAGCCACTAGAGATAGGGAGACGTGGAGGACCATGATCGCCTACATCCTGAATGGACAGGGCACATAGAAGAAGAAGAAGAAGAAGAAGAAGAAGAAGAATTATGTAAAAGAAACTTTAGCACTTAATATGTTTTTTTCAGGAGTCGGGGGTTGAGAAATCGGTACTATTCTCATCCAAGCTGAAGCTTACTTTTGGCCAGTTAATTTAAGTTGCGGTATTTATAGTAAAACTTCAATCACAGGAATTTAAAATACAGCGATCTATTAAATTTCGAACTTGTCTTGGTTAATAAATATATTTCCCAATATTTAATACTGATTTTTAGGAGAGGAAAAGTTGGTAATCATTTTCCTGGGTGTGAACTTTCATTTTTTTGAGCGCATGCCACAGAAATGGTCCTCTGTGGTTTCAAAGCTCTCAAGTTGCATCCCAAGTAACCACGCTGATTGGTCAATACATGCAAGGATAGAGTGTTCAATCATATGAAACCTTAAAACTATATATATATATATATATATATATATATATATATATATATATTCATCCACAGACAGGTCTGTTTCGCTGTATCACAGCTCATCAGTACGGTTAGATTCCGATTGCTTTTAAGAGGTGTCAGTCGGCGATTCTACCTCTGGGCCATGGGCGCACGGTAGAAGAAGGCAGACTTTTTAGCATGTATATAATCATTATACACGCCCAATAGCCAGAGTGCTCTAATTCATTAGTGAATGAGCGATGCGTACATGCAAGGGTAGCTACTGTTTTTCAAAGTCTCCCATTCTTCCAGAGTGCTCAATCAGGGTGTGACAGCGTAAACAGTTATCCGCAGACAGATCTGTTTCGCTGTATCACAGCTCATCAGTACGGTTAGACTCCGATTGCTTTTAACCCAGGATTGAAACCCGATCTAAGTGGCGTCAGTCGGCGATTCTACCTCTGGGCCATGGGCGCACGGTATATATATATATATATATATATATATATATATATATATATATATATATAAGGTGTACTATATTTATGGGTTAAAGTGTTCAATGTCAGAGACAAATTTTTCAATTATCAGGTCGTACATGCTGCGATTTTACTCTGCTATTTATGTATTTAAAGGTCTCTGGTGCATTGTAGGTGGTATACTTTATTGTTCTAATGATTGTTTTAGTTTGCAGTAACGGTTATAAGGGAAGCAGTGAAATGGAAGAGAGTTCCACGGGCGGAAAGTGCAATAAAGAAACAGTTAGAACAGAAGAGGTAGCTACATTTAATAATTTAAACGATAAAAGGTTGGAACCTAGCTACTAAACTGTTAACACTTTTTAATTCTTTTTGTCGAGACATCAGGGATAAAAGCTCGTCAGAACAGTTGCCATGAAAATAGTCGTAAGAATACAAAGGGAAGCCACATTACGTCGGTGACAAAGTGACTGAAGTGGAGATGTCAAGTGGATCGAATATATTACAATTCCTTTTTGGGATTTTGTCCGAAACCTCAAGATGAATAGTAGAAGCACCCGACCAGATATCGCAACAGTATTCAATGTGCGGACGAATGGCAGATTTAAAAAATGAGAAAAATGGATTCTGACGAGTAAACTTTCTGGCCCGACACAGTGAACCAACCTTCTTAGTCGTCGATGTAGGTATAGATTCATTGTAATCGTTGCACTTCAGGTTGGTTGAAAAAAATAAAACTAAGGAAACGCGGTGTGTTGCTCTCTAAGTGACTTCTTCTTCTTCTATGTGTCCTGTCCCTTCAGGACGTAGGCGATCATTTTTTACGTTTCCCTATCCCTGGTGGCTCTGACCACGTCTTCTCCTGTTACATCATGCAACCCTCGTTCCGTCATCCACCTGATTAGGTCCTTCAAATATGTTATCCGTTGCTTTCCCCTGTCTCTTTTTACCTCTATCTGGCCTGTTAGTATCAAGTTCCCCAAGCCCTCCTTCCTTATTGCATATCCAAGGAACCTCAGCTGTCTCTTACTAATGCTCAGTATTAATTTTCTTTTCGTTCCCATCCTTTCCAAAACCTCATCATTGCTCGCATACTCGATCAATGATATTCGCAGCATCCTTCTTTAGAACCACCTTTCAGCTGCTTCAAGTTTTTCCTTCAGCTTTGATGATATTGTCCAGCCTTCGCTTCTATATTGAAGAACGGGCAACACGTAGCAATCTAGTACTCTCTTCCTTGTTTCTAGCGAAATTGTCCAGTTTCTTAATATCTTACTCAACTTCTGGAAAGCTTCCTTCGCCATGCCAATTCGCTTCGGATCTCTGTGTCGCACTTTCCGTCTTCTGTTCTGTGGTGGTTATAGATGAACAGTCTCGTTTTGGGAGCATTAAAATTTACTAGGCATTTCCTACCCCAGTCTATCACTGATTAGAGGTCCTTTTCAAGATCAGCAGTCAGGTTTACTTTGTCAGCCTTGGCAGATTTCCTATTGAGACGGGAGTAAATGGTGTGTTGATCAGCATACGCGCCTACTTGGGAACTGATAACACCTGGAAGATCATTAATGAAGATCTCGAACAGCGTATGACCTACTATAGAGTCTTGAGGGACATCTGCGTACGTGTGAAAGGATCTGGAAACTTCACTTTAAAAACGACCTTCATTTCACGATTTAATAAGAACGAGTGGATTAAATTAAACAATCATCCAAAAATACCAGAGATCTGGAGCTTGCGTAGAAGGCCAGCATGCCAAACCCTTTCAAATGCTTTCGAGATATCTAGAGCAATGGCGCGAGCTGCGCCATTCTTATTAAAATCCTGGTATGCATATTCAGTGATTGCCATTAGCACATGAAGGATAGACCTTGTGAAGCGGAAGCCATATTGTTCGTCATAGAGTAGTTCGTGAAACGTGAAATCTTGAACTAGTTCAGCATTGATAAGCATCTCGAACACTTCGCCAAAAAGCTGAAAGAGGCTGATAGGATGATAGTAAGAGGGGCCAGAAAGTTCACCTGAGTTCTTAAAAACAAGAATTTTTGTTTTAATCATATCACCCCGAGCAAGGCGGTAACGCCACTGAAGCGCAGGGGGCTACGTAGGAGTGAAAAGATTGGAAAAGAGAAAGCCGGAGACCACATCCTAAACAAAGAACAAGGGATGAGCCTCTAGACCTGTTCAATAGACGTGGGTTGAGTGTGAACCGGGCGATAGTTTAGTCTATCTACTCCAATTGAAAAAAAAAAGAAATGTGTGAAAATATTGGAAAAGAGAAAGCCGGAAACCACATCCAAAACAAGGAACAAGAGATGAGCCTCTTCACCCGTTCAATAGACGTGGGTGGAGTGTGAACCGGGCGATAGTTTAGTCTATCTACTCCAATTGAAAAAAAAGAGGTTAGTGACTTGCTAAGTTTTAACTTAGTTAAGTCTAGTCAAACAAATTTCTGCTAGGAAAAAATCCTTCAAATTAGACATGAAAGTTAGAAATTATACAAAAACGGGCAAAATAAAAGAGGATAAAAATAAATAAAAATAAAAACAAAATGGCTTAATTTTTACCATATTCAAGAAGACAGACCTGCGTGCCACTACCAGCAAGTTTAAAATTCTTATACTTTTGGTAACAGTTTTGGTTAAGGGCGTTAATAGGGTGGCCAACCAATGGGGAAAGGAAAGGAAAGAAGTAAGGAAATAAACAAGGAGGCTGACTGACTGTGTCTGGGGGGAAAATAAGGGTAAAAAGACAGCAGTCTAGTCTAGTCAAAGAGATTTCTGCTAGGAAAAAATTAAAAACAAGAACTACAGAGGACTTCCAATAAGCAGGAAAGTAAGAAGCAGAGAGGAAATAGTTATAGAGTTTAGAGCGGACTGGAGCCAGCTCAGAGGCACATTTCTTTACGACGATGGCTGAAATTCCATCAACTCCGCTTGCTTTAGTGAAGTCTAGTTTAGAACTTATGTCCGAGGCCAGAGACGGCGTTATGAAAATACCACACAGTTGGGGCCTCTGTCTAGGAAGGTGATCGGGTGGGAATACTCCAAACGAGTGTTGAGTTGCAAGAAGATTTGCGAGCAAAACATTCAACCTTGTTTTCTGTAGATGTGAAAACTTAGAATTGATTGAATCGAGGAGAAACGAAAGTCTGCTGTTGTTCAGCAATCTTCAAAGACCCTAGTAATCTTTGAGAACAAGCTTGTGAGATGTTGCACGATTTTTTTTCTTCAGAAAACAATAACTTAAGGTCATTTAAGACACGCTTGCATTCATTACAAGCATGGAAAAGAGTTGACTAGTGTAATCAGACGTGTCGCTTCGGTATAGCCGAAAGATGTGATTCCTGTGGTCCATAACAGCCGAGCAAGCAGGAGAAAACCAAGGAGATGAACGTTAAGTCAGAATTTTCTTGCTGGGATGAAAGCATCGATGTCGGCTTTCATCCAGGAGGAGACTTCAGAGGCGCAGTCTTGAAAATAGTGGCTAACCAATTTGTCCAAAGAACATCATGAAAGAAACGAACGAGTTCCAGTTCGATCGTTTATAGCAGTAAAATATTGATAGGAGTTTCCTGGACGGAAGGGAAGTAGAAAAAGTTATTTATAGACACCACAGCAGGTTTAGAGTTTCCAAGAGAGAACAGAGCTGCATAGCATGCCAAGAATCAGGAATAGAATTAAAGGAGAGTTTTAGAAGAGAAGCATGTCTTTCGGGGTTACTGAAGAAACACGTGAGGAAGTCCACTACTTGTGTAAGAGACTGATTGCGAAATGCAATTTCTGGACGCCAGCAGATCGGCGATAGAGTGTTTCAACTACGTTTCATGACTGGCATTAATAGACATCGACCATAAACATATTAGCAAATGGGTGAAGGGAAATAGCTTTGTTATAATGTCACAAATACTATCGAGCACGCAACAGTCAGGAGAGAAAGAGAAGCGGTAGAGAAAGAAAAGATAGCTGACTGAGTTTAGTAGAGAGAGACGGAGACACATGTCAGTGTGGACTGGAAATTCAAGAGAGATCTTTCTAGCAAGAGGGAGATGTTTCATGGACATAAAATTCCTGGCCATGATTATGAACATTAGAGTATTTTCTAAAAGAAAAAGATAACCAGGAATCGAGAAATTTGAGGATTGCATTGTAGAGGTAGTTTCACAGAGAGCTAGGGTCTCTGAGAACCTTTCGTAGAGAAATGATTCCACATTGGGAAAGATTGCACAAATACCACGGACGTGGGAGAGAAAATGCTTATGGGATTAGATGTTTTTAAGTTTAGCTAGTTTACTTTTACTTGTTTGATTGTTTATGGTCATGGTGTGTTATTTAGGAAAGAAGAGGCTAAGAGTAGCAGTAACAATCGGTCGTCAAATGCGACATATTTAAAAGAGAACTGGCGCAAACTCCAGTATAGTATGGTCTCAGGTTGCCCACCGAAAGCGTTTGCTAGTTCACGCATCCATGTGTGACATGGCACTGCAAGAATCCCGATATTATGCGACTGCTGATCAGAGCCGCCTCTATAGAACCTACAGACGATTTCGGGCTCCTAACTATCAGTCTGAAGGAACAATAAGAAAATTGCTAACCCAATACCCTTAGTATGAAGAGACGTTGCCACTATCCACACATCACGAAAAACTTGTGAGAGCACCACTATTAAGGAGAGGAAAAGAACTGGAAAGCCCTTCCTAAATAGGAAACAAAGAATACACCTCTAAGAAAAAGAAAAATAAGAAAAAGTATAAAAGATCTCCAATCAGTAAACCTGCTAGTAAAATAAATTAATTACATTTTTGGCCAGTTGGAATGGCGATCAGTAGAGCTAAATGAAAAAAAAAAGACTTTTACATTCCAATATATTAACCCGGAAGAAAGAGAGGGTGCAGTCAGTCTAAGGTACAAGGCTGTGGGAAGAGCAGAACAGAAAGGGAAAGAGAAAAGTAATATATGAAGAAATAATTCTTTTCAAACTTAAAGTTTTCAAAATATTTAAACAAACATAAAAAATGTACATTAGAGAAAAAAAACAAAAACAAATATATTTTTAAAAAATGGAAAATTTGGAACACTTGGAAGACGCTAAAATAAAAAATAAAAAATAAAAGGTCCTAGGTATGACGGTAAACTACATCCAGCAGCAGGTTGCGAGGAGCAATGAAACACCTCTTAATTGCTGTTGCTCCCAGGTCCATTCTGACTTAGAGTGGTAGCACCTGTTAGAGTCCCAGCTATGGACAAATAGTTACCACCCCAAACTGGGGTGAAAACACTGTGAAAGTATAAAAATAGACTTTTATACAAAAAAATATACATTTTTGAAGGAAAAAAAAATATTCCCAGCAATACATTTTTCAATACAAAACTAGAAGACATCTTCTATTTTCTAAAATAAAAAAAATAAAGTAAAAACAAATTATTTATCAAAACCTGACTAAATCAACTTTTCACTATAATCGAACACTAAAAATACCTTAAAACCCCACCGTTTTGGCATTAAATAACCCACAGAGTTTGATATGCCTTTAACAAAAATTAAACTAGAAATGAAAGTCAAAAATCAAAAATAAATATTTAAAAATATAAATAGGCTGGCAGTATAGCCCGGCGTTGCTCGGGTGTAATAGAAGCTTTAAAACTAATCCATGGTCCTGGAGCTCAGACTCTTTGGACGTTGATACGAAAGACTAAAATGCATTAGTTGTTTCCAGTTAAAGCGAGACCGTAGACTGAATGAAAAATGAATGGATGTAAGTCAAATTTTGATTTCCTGGTATCGATATCAAATAAGTTTTTTTCGTTGTAAACTGAATTTTGAAGGTTAAACAAGTCCTCTGAGTAAATGGTATCATGGCTGAGACTGAGAACTACAATTATACCTACTTAGAGCCAAACCCGAAGCAAAAACTAAAATAAAAGAGCTGAAAACAATACAGACATACAGGCAGATAAACAGACACACACACACAGACATCTTGCCTTTTATATATATATATTATCGATTTTCTGCACTATTGTAAGAACTGCAACCTTGAAACTTCTGAATATCATTTCTTATATCTTTGTCTATGAGTGTATCAATTTTGATTAAAATCGGAGCACTCCTTCTATAAAATGATTTTTTCGATTATCGATTTTCGATATTTATCGGGGGTACCGCGACACAAAACCTAGCTAAGAACACTTACAGACGCTTATAGTACAACTGTGTAAATTTTAAGAAAATCTGTTCAGCCGTTTCAGAGTCTATAGGTAACGGAGACACACACACACACACACACACACACACACACACACACACAGACAAAGTTCCATTTATAAGTTTAGATTATTTTTTTTTTGTTATTGGTTTGAATTTATTTATTTTACTTATTTTTTGTCTGTTGATTTTATTTTATTAATTTATTTTTGTTTATTCATTTTGATTTTATTTTTTGATTTTTAAGCAACGTAGTAAAAATTTGTTCGTGTCTGTATTTTCATATGAGTTCCATAATTACTTTCCCAGACCAACACAAATTACAAAATAAACGATTAGAACTCATCTCATCATCTTGTCATGGATTACATTACAGACGATTTTTTTAAAATTTTGTCAAGAATTTTAAGATTTATAGTAGGACCACGAGACCATTATGGATGCTATATTCAATGCGTGGAGGAATAATACCGCATATATAAATATTATTTTCATTCATTTTTGGAAAAAATAAAGTTGAGAGAAAATTCGTCTGTAATCTGAGAAACTAATCCCAAAACACATCTATAGGTTGAAATAAATACTTGCATTTTAGACACATGTTCAATATTTTTCTATATTTCTGAGATAAGGTATTAAAATTATTTACATTATTTACATTGTTCGGACTGTTTTCCTCATATTTGTTTCCATATTCACGACATTTCAGCCGTTGTACGCCCCGATTTTCTTCAGCTGATTAGAATTTTGAATTGAACCCTTTATTTTGATCACTGGGGTAGACTGTGCACATTTCTTTAGTCATGCCGCTTCCAGATGTTTTAGTTATTTTCATTTACCTCAATTCTTTAAAATTTTTGTTTTACTGTCGCCAAACCTGAACTCACAAATATTTGGGTTAAGTTTCTAGATTCAACCAACAGCTTTATCCACTGGTTCATCTATTCTTCAAGAACTAAAACAATTTACCACAGTAAACAAAATTAAGAGTTCAGAACAAAATTCTGAAGATTTCTGAAGAAAGTCAGAGCGTACAACTGCCGAAACGTCGTGAATATGGCAACAAAGATAGACAACAGTTCGAACAATGTAAATAATGCATATTCATCTGTATTAATTTTACGAATCAAGTTGTCGAATATTTAAAATCAAAATATCTATAACGCCAGAAAACATTTCATTCCGAACAATAAAAGAAAAACGGAAAAAAATGTCTGACTTGAAAGTGTCTTCTATTGAAGTCGTTCCACGACCATGCAACAAATTATAAATCAGTTACAAACAATGTTATATAGTCACGAATTCGAGACACTGGACAAGTCTTTGGATAGATGCCATTTAGAATTCTATCTGGTCAAACAATGAGAGCAATCAGATGTGACCAACGTTAGATTGAGACTTTTCTTTGTCAACTTACAAATTAGCAAAGTCTCTATGATTGCTTCGAGGCTTAACGACCTATCAATCCTTATGGGATCATTTAAGGTCATAACCAATGATTTTGGGTAAGGTTATTTTTATTTTTACAACATTTTTCTTTTTGAGTATCAAGATTCCTTTTAAGAGCAGGGTCCCCAAGTCCCACCCTTGTTATTTAACCCATAACTGGAGGAAAGGGACGGATTAATACCTTTCCCAAGAGTACCAGTGCTTAAGTGAATGCAGGGTATTCAATTCGGCTCACCGATTTCTCATTCCGAGCCGATATCCACTGCACCACAACGCACATCCGTCACTAAACGCTTACAGCACCTGGGATTTCCAAGCGGTCACCCATCTAAGTACTGACCAGGCTCAACGTTGCTTAACTTCGGTGATCGAGCGAGAACCGGTGTATTCAACGTGATAGGCCGTAAGCCCAGCAAAGTCTCTAATTTCGGTAACTTGGATGTGTCATCTATTTGACAGACAATAACCAAATTCTCCATTTAAGTATCACGTACATTTTTAATTCTTTTGAGTTGTACCAACGAGTGGCTGAAGTTCATCATTATAATGAATCGAGCAGCCATGTGTGGCGCGAACGAATGCAAGATTCGAAATCAATAAACATTAAACTTCGATTTTATGGAAAGAGTGTGACTTTATTTACTGTGAACTACTTGATCAGAATAAGACTATTGCTGATGGATTCATCGTGGTCCTCGGCAACGAAATCGAGCATCGGGGTCGTCATCCTCTCTCCCCATTCCATTTCTTTCAGGCCCCTGCATCTCCTAGACCAACGCTTAGTTCGATTTTATTTGAACACACACGGAGACCAAACAAACTCTATCCGTAGCATACTTGTTAACAAGAAGTAGAAGCATTAATAATAAAAAAAACATGAAAAACCCAGCACCTAATAATATCAAGTACGAACACGCTATCATAGTGCTTACCGTGTTCAGAACATAAAACATACACACTACTCTACAAGCATACATGACACTACATACATTCTGATACACGTAAAATAAAATACATCCTCAATAAGAGCTAAAAATATAGTCGAAAGCGCTCGGATACACAAAATATTCGGACAATTTTAGATAATTTATGTCCTCAAATTAAAAAAATGAAAAATTACATAAAAAAAATTAACTTGTCTGCCATATTTATAAAACCTGCATTTAAAATATATACATGGAATATACCGTTAGCAAATAGACATAAATGGCTTTAACACAAAACCCCACACGGTTTTATCTTGCATTGTGAGCTGAAGGCGGCAGCCTAACACACGAAAACGACACAAGTTACTTGTTCAAGTTTTTTACTGACTATGTAATGACCTCAGTAATGCATGTCAAATTAGCCTTGTGCCAAACGCCACCAAAATCCCCACAATTTAAAATATCAGGTTGAAAGAATGGTTTGAAGAATAAATATGTTTTGTTTGTACTTTAAAGTAAATTTTTTATTAACAGAATAACAAAATTGTAAGAGAAAATGTTTATAGGGAAAACGCATGCAGTTAATTGTTCAAAAAGAAATGTAAGTATTTAAATGTTTTACAGAAATTCAGAGTTCATAGTTGATAGTAGCAGGATGCGTGTATGTTGGTTGATTGGTTGATTTGTTTTTATAGCATATCAACCTCGGCGGGTCATTTATTGCCAACTAAATTTTTATTTATTTATTGCTGGTAATACATTTTTCTTTTCAACAATTTATTATTTTTTTTTATATATAAGTTTTGTGTCTAGTAATACTTTTTTTTCGAGTATCAAGATTTATTGGGATTTGTTTTTTAAGGGAAGGGTCCCCAATTCCTACTCTGTTATTTAACCCATAACTGGAGGGAAGGGATAGATTAATACCTTTACCAAGGGTACTAGTGTTTAAGTAAATGCAGGGTATTCAACTGGAATTCGAACTCGGCTCACCGATTTCCCAAGCGGTCACCTAAGTACTGACCAGGCTCAACGTTGCTTAACTTCGGTGATCGAGCGAGAACCGGTGCGTGTATGTAAAAAGATTAAAAAGGTTGCTGTTGTGGCCGGATAAAAAGTGAAAAGGAAAGTCAGGCAATAAAGGAGATTGTACTTATCGAAATCAGTTGAAGTATCTTGTTGTTGTTTTCTTTGACGGTGTGTGAGTGAAGAGGAAGAAAGGAAAATTGGAAGGAGAGGTAGAACGAATAGGTGACGCACCCTTACGTCCGGGTCGGCTTCTTGAAATTTAATCCTTCGAGGTCCTTTAGATTCGTTTCCATGTCGGACTGATTTGACCGGTCAAGTACGTGAATAAGTAGTGAATTTTAATCATGTGATCGGCTCCGAACAGCATACCCATTTTCTAGGTGTGAAAAAAAAATTAACAGGTGTCATACATCAATTTGCTATTTCCTATTCAATCAAAATCCAGAATCTTACATTTCACACTGACTTGTGAAATTTACCTTGGTCTGGGTTTTTCAAAAATGTTTTAGTCGTTTTGATTCAATTTTCCAGGTGTGCAATTGTATTTTTTTTTCGTTTGAGTTAATTGTTAGATGATATAGGATTTGTATCCTATAAATATCTATCTGTCTATTTAACTTACGCCCATATCTTATTGAAACATCGGTTCACGTGAGATCATCGAATATAAGCTGCGTCTTGGTGGGTCAGTACCTAGATAGGTGGTCGCCTGGGATTATCATCTGCTGTAAGCTTGAATGTGGGGGATATTCAGAAATCTAAGAGCCGGGTTCAAACTGAAGTTCTTTTCGTTATCTTTATTTATTCGAAAATAACATAGGGAACTGCTCGAACGCATCTCTTCTCACCAAGATATGGTTGAATTCCGAATCAAGAAATCAACATTATAAAAAATCCTGCAAATTTTCATAAGTCCTGAATAAACAAATCAATCTGAATTTTCTTGTTCTTATCATATCATATCTATCTATCTATCTATCTATCTATCTATCTATCTATCTATCTATCTATCTATCTATCTATCTTAGTATTTTCATATCTATCTATCTATCTATCTATCTATCTATCTATCTATCTATCTATCTACGTTTTGCTCTCCATATATTTCTCTCTCCCTCTCACTCTCTCTCTCTCTCTATATATATATATATATATATATATATATATATATATAGTTTTCTTGCTGGATATCTATCTATCTATCTATCTATCTATCTATCTATCTATCTATCTATCTATCTATCTTAGTATTTTCTATATCTATCTATCTATCTATCTATCTATCTATCTATCTATCTATCTATCTATCTATCTATCTTAGTATTTTCATTATCTATCTATCTATCTATCTATCTATCTATCTATCTATCTATCTATCTCAGTCTGTTTCTATCTATCTATCTATCTATCTATCTATCTACTTTTTACTCTCTATACATCTCTCTCTCTCTCTCTCTCTCTATATATATATATATATATATATATAATTTTATTGCTGGATATCTATCTATCTATCTATCTATCTATCGATACATTTCTCTCTCCCTCCCCCCCTTCTCTCTCTCTCTATATATATATATAGTTTTATTGCTGGATATCTATCTATCTATCTATCTATCTATCTATCTATCTATCTATCTATCTATTGCTGGCTATCCATATATATCTGTCTATACATCTCTCTCTCTCTCTCTCTCTCTCTCTCTATATATATATATATATATATATATATACAGTTTTATTGCCGGCTATCTATATCTATCTATCTACTTCTTACTGTCTATACATTTCTCTTTCTCTCTCTACATATATATATATAGTTTTATTGCTGGATATCTATCTATATATCTATCTCTCTATCTATATATCTATCTTTTAAAATATAAAATAGGAAAAATAGCAATGTCACGTTCAATCTAAAAATTCAAAATCCGGTTGAATATTTTCTAGAAGAATCGAATCAAGGCACAAAAATTTGGTTGTTTTTTGTGCAGTATTTCAGTAAGTTAATATAATTCTTTTATAGAAGCTCGGACATTTTCCTAAGGAATTTTGATTTGAATAAAACTATGAAATGCAAAATAAAAACAACCAATAGAAAGGCGCCATTTGAGATTTGTTTTGTTTGGTTTTTTACTTTTCAATTTTTTACAATTCAATATTTATGTTTCTTTTCTTTATTTCCGGCCTTTTTCATTGATTGACAGTGCAGACCCAGCCAGGCAGTGGAGCCCTCTTCAATTTAACATTCCAATGAGGTACTTCAAAAACACATTGTCTATTCAATGTTTTATTGAGAGAATCGGGCATAAAACGGTGAACGCTGCCGCGAACGCGTCGATGTAAATAATGTTTTATTTCTAATCATAATTACTTATATATATTTTTTTCTTTTCCTTTTCTTTGTGAAGAAAATCCTTTGATTGATGACTCGATATATGATATCAGCCTGTAATAAATGCTAGTCCACTTTTAACCGTAAAAAATCGCATGGTTTATGCTTTTAATGTAAATTGGCTATAAAAAAAATCGCGTTCGCTTTTTAATCTAAATATTTACACCATTTAGCGGAATTTTCTATTGATTCAATGATCGGCGAAGTTTTCGTGATTCACTTAAGGAAACGATGTTGTCATTGTGATAGATTTATTATTCTGGTGGTGGAGTTGCAGGTTTATCTTGGCGGGTAAGACTAGGGTTTTGTTTTCACGAGGTTGATACAGTCTGGCTTGTTTTTACATGCTGCCAGAGGAAAAAGAAAAGAAGATTATGAAATAATCAAATCTTTGTAAGCAAACTTGGCGCCTGAAATCAACCATAAGATGGTTTTATTTTTTAAATAAATTATGACTGTTTTTTGTTTTAAGGCCGAGTTTAAAATATGACGGCAATCTATCTATCTATCTATCTATCTATCTATCTATCTATCTATCTATCTATCTATCTATCTATCTCAGTCAGTTCCTATCTATCTATCTATCTATCTATCTATCTATCTATCTATCTATCTATCTATCTATCTATCTATCTATCTCAGTCTGTTCATTATCTATCTATCTATCTATCTATCTATCTATCTATCTATCTATCTATCTATCTCAGTCTGTTCATTATCTATCTATCTATCTATCTATCTATCTATCTATCTATCTCAGTCAGTTCCTATCTATCTATCTATCTATCTATCTATCTATCTATCTATCTATCTCAGTCAGTTCCTATCTATCTATCTATCTATCTATCTATCTATCTATCTATTGGTGTGTGTGTGTGTGTGTGTGTGTGTGTGTGTGTGTGTGTGTGTGTGTGTGTGTGTGTGTGTGTGTGTGTACGCATCGATGTGATGAGATGCGTTAATAAGTTCGTTGCTATAATGTTAAAGAAAGCGTCTATTTTTAGGCAATATCTTGCCAAAGTAACTTTCGATATCCATGCAATTATGTCGGACGTGAATATTAATCCCATATATTTTCTATGGTGGTTTAAAATATTCATATCAGAATCCGCCTAATAAACATGGGTCAGGTTACGAACTACGTGATCACATCTCGTAGGTATATATATATATATATATATATATAGAGAGAGAGAGAGAGAGAGAGAGAGAGAGAGAGAAAGAAAGAGAGAGAGAAAGAGAGACAGACAGACAGACAGACAGAGACAGAGACAGAGACAGAGAAAGAGAGACAGAGACAGACATAGAGACACGGAGACACAAAAAGAGAGAGATAAAAAGAGAGCAAGATATCAACAGGATGAGATAGATAGATAGATAGATAGATAGATAATGAACAGACTGAGATAGATAGATAGATAGATAGATAGATAGATAGATAGATAGATAGATAGAAACAGACTGAGATAGATAGATAGATAGATAGATAGATAGATAGATAGATAATGAACAGTCTGAAATAGATAGATAGATAGATAGATAGATAGATAGATAGATAGATAGATAATGAATAGACTGAGATGAGATAGATAGATAGATAGATAGATAGATAGATAGATAGATAGATAGATAGATAGATAGATAGATAGATGAAGGTGATGAAAATTTCTCAAACTGACCAAGAAAGGCTTTTAAAAATATATTTGGTTAATTGATCCAATTTTGAGAAGTTGGCTGAGTCAATAACCTTTTTAGCCATACAGACTAATATTAAATAAAGTGCATTTTGGCATTAAATTTTTGTTTAATTCGATTTTATTAAAGACTACAGACAACTTTTGTTTGCACGATCTTTTCAGTAATTGTGTCTTGTTTACACAATTACTAAAAAGATCGTGCAAACAAATCTCGTCTGTAATTGTCCCTTGTGTGCAGGTTGTGCCTTGTGATGCAATGTATATCGGCTCCGAACGGGAAATCGGGGACCCGAGTTCGAATTCTAGTTGAATTCCTTGCATTCACTTACGCACAAACACACTTGGGAAAGGTATTAATCCGTCTCTTTCCTCTAATGGATTCAATAACAGAACAGATTGTGTTCTATAGCCTTGGCTGGCAACCAGTCTACGGCAGAAAGTAATGGCAACCTACTACGGGATAATTTTCTGCTCAGTAGAGACATGATCGCCCAAGCGTGTATCACGTATGGTACTTCACTGACTGACTGTCTTGTTTACGTATAAGAAAGCAAATGTTTGTCTGCGTGAAGATTGACCGTTCGTTCCAAGAGGGAGCCGAAAAGTTCACAACTTAAACCACTTCCCTAAATCTGGTTAAATGATAAAACATTACATTCTTCTTTTTCGAGTGCTTCTTGGTTTGGCTGAGTACTTTTCACGTCCCTTTGTTAATATCTTATTACTTTCAGTCATCTTTAACAGCAATTCATTCTTTTCTTTTATTTTCATGAACAAATAAAACAAAGATTAAATAAATTTATTCAAATAACAACTATTCTGAAAAGTAATATAAGAATTATTTAAATTCTTCGGACTGTTATCCTCATCTTTGTTGTTATGTTCACGAGATTTCGATCATTGTACGCTCCGCCCTTCTTGATCGGAATTTTGATAACGAACCCTTCATTTCGATCCCTGGGGTAGATTGTTCTCGTTCCATGTGTTGTTCTATTTCCGGATGTTTTAGTCATCTGCCCCACGTATTGAACTCTCAACTCTTTGGGTCAAATCACTGGATTCAACCAACGCTTTTATCTACTTTTATCCCCGTCTCCTTGAAGACATCTGTGTGTTAATTTTAGGGATTTAATGTCTCAATAACTATTTTTACCAGAGCTCATATTACAAATTTGATGTTTGTAATTGTTTTTCTCTGACACTCTGAGCACTGGAGCATGAACAGGACAATAAAGATGAGGATAACACATTAATCTAAACTTATTTATAAATGGAACTTTGTCTGTGTGTGTATGTGTGTGTGTGTCTGTGGGTGTGTGAATCCGTTACCTATAGACTCCGAAACGGCTGAACCGATTTTCTTGAAAATTTACACAGTTGTACTATAAGCGTCAGCGAGTGTTCCTAGCTACATTTTGTGTCGAGGTACCCCAGTTAAATATCCAAAATCGATAATCGAAATAATCGGGTTATAGAAGAAGTGGTCCGATTTTAATCAAATTTGATACACTCATAGATAAAGACATAAACGATATTCAGAAGTTTCAAGGTTGCAGTTCTTACAATAGTGCAGAAAATCGATAATATATATATATATATAAAAGGCAAGATGTTTGTGTGTGTGTCTGTTTATCTACCTGTATGTCTGTATGTTTTTCAGCTCTTTTATTTTAGTTTTTGCTTCGGGTTTGGCTCTAAGTAGGTATATTTGTAGTTCTTAGTCTCAGCCATAATACCATTTACTCAAAAGACTTGTTTAGCCTTCAAAATTCAGTTTACGACGATAAAAACTTATTTGATATCGATACCAGGAAATCAAAATTTGACTCACATCCATTCATTTTTCCTTCAGTCTACGGTTTCGCTTTAACTGGAAACAACTATTGCTTTTTAGTCTTTCGTGCCAACGTCCAAAGAGTCTGAGCTCCAGGACCATGGATTAGTTTTAAAGTTTTCATTACACCCGAGCAACGCAGGGCTCTACTGCTAGTATATAAATACCTAATCTCAGAAAGATAGACAAATATAATTTTTTTTCTAATGTAACTAAATACGTCAGGATTATAATCAAAAGTAAACAGAAAATAAAAGTTTAGATAATGGCAGACATCTCTTAATGTTAAAAGGATGACGGTGGTATTCGAAGTTGATATTGAACAAAAAAATCAAAGAAACCTCTAACAAGCATTCTAAAACTAGAATTCAAGATCAACCTTTTCAAAAGAGAAACTATGATCTACAACTAAAATAAAAGCTGTGATGGCACTGATACGCTGAATGCGTCATAAAAATTCAGGATATAGAATTAGTAAATACTAATCACTAGAAATGCCTCCGTGGACGAAGCCGTTATAATAAATTTAGAGTAGAAGGGAAATTAATCATAGGCTGTACTAGAAGTAGTTTTTTCACAATGCCCCCAATTCATATAAAACCAAAATATTAATAAAAAAAAACTCGATTCATGTCCTTAATGTCCTCCTCAGATTGCAACCTTTATATGGATGCCATGCATGGAGCCAAACCCGTTCAGAAATATCTAAACTGTCAGTAGTATACAACCGCTTTCTCAAATCAATGGTTGAAAATGGTTACCGATTAGACCAGATTAACTGAATGAATGGCATAACAGTGACCGAGAGTGATGATAAAAAGACAAACATTATTAAGTGCTACATAGGACAGGAAGTTGTGAAGAGACATGATCTTCCCCGTATATCTTGTTCTTTTCCTTTCTCTCTACCTTCGTGACTGTTTTCGCACCTGTGTTCCGATCCTTCTCTTTCCCTTTGTCTGATACCTCCTGTAACTATTTCGTCTTTCTCTTTACTCTCGTCTTGACTAAACTTTTACTCTTATGTAGCCCCATGTGCATCAGTGGCGGTACCGCCTTGCTTGGGGTGAAACGATTAAAAAATATATCTCAAATTTATAATTTGCCTGTTGGTTTGTTCCTTCTGTCAACAACCAAATATCTTGTCTTCTAAAGAAGTGATGAATTTTGTTTTAGAAAAGTTATAGATTTTTTTAGTCAGTTACTTAAGTGCCATACGTGATGCACGCTTGGGCGGTCATGTCTCGAAAAAGTCATTACTGACTGGGCAGAAGATTATACCGCAGTAGGTTGCCATTGCTTTCTGCGGTAGACTCGCACTTCCCGCCTGTGGAACTCGCTCCCGTATTCTTGCTTTCCTGACGGCGACAACCTCCAGAAATTTAAATGCAAAGTCAATACTCATCTACTAACCACTGGACTCTAGCTCTCTTCCCTCCCCTGTATAACCTTCCCTTTCTCTCCACCTATGTATCTGTCAACGCACCTGCTTTCTCAGCTTTCTGTTGTTCCTTTCTAACTAGTTTGTACTCCTCACTCTTTTCTAATTAATCTTTTTACATTTATGTAAACCCCTGCACATCAGTGGCGTTTCCGCCTTGCTCGGGGTGAAATGATTAAAAAACAAAAAGACTGGTTGTCCTAATATTTAACCCATAACTGGGGGGAAGAGACGGATTAATACCTTTCCCAAGGGTATTTGCGCGTAAGTGAATGCAAGGAATGCGACTGGAATTCGAACTCGGCTTCCCGATTTCTCCTTCCAAGCCGATATCCACTGCACCACGACGCACATCCGCATTCTTTTAGTGGATAACCATATTTGAGCAGACGCGCTGTTTATTTGTTAAAGAGTATGTTTATTTATTTTCGTTTGATGGCCAGAATATTCGAGAAACTTTATAAATATATCCAGACGAAAATAAATATACTGTTTAATAAATACGCGGAGCGTCTACTGAAATATGCGTATCTACAAAAAAATAAGGTTTAAGTAGTTAAAAATAGGATATCTAAACTTATTTATAAATGGAACTTTGTCTGTGTGCGTATGCGTTTGTGTGTGTATGTTTGTGCCCGTTACCTATAGACTCCAAAACGGCTGAACCGATTTTCTTGAAAATTTACACAGTTGTACTATAAGCGTCTGCGAGTGTTCTTAGCTAGGTTTTGTGTCGAGGTACACCCGATAAATATCGAAAATCAATAATCGAAAAAACCAGGTTATAGAAAGAGTGGTCCGATTTTAATCAAATTTGGTACACTCATAGACAAAGATATAAGAAATGATATTCAGAAGTTTCAAGGTTGCAGTTCTTACAATAGTGAAGAAAATCGATAATATATATATATAACAGGCAAGATGTTTGTGTCTGTTTATCTGCCTGTATGTCTGTATTTTTTCAGCCCTTTTATTTTAGTTTTTTTTTCGGGTTTGGCTCTAAATAGGTACAATTGTAGTTCTTAGTCTCAGCCATGATACCATACTCAGAGGACTGATTTAGCCTTCAAAATTCAGTGTACGACGAAAAAGACTTATTTGATATCGGTACCAGGAAATGAAAATTTGACTTCATCATGATTTATCCATCACACCCACATGGTGCATAGGGCAACTGCTTTTTTACGAGTCAGGGTTGTTAACCCTGCATCAAACCCCCAAACCTGGAGGATATGATGAACCATTCTTGTTCCTTACGTTTACAGCACGTGGTATTCCCAAATGGTCACCCATTTATGTACTGACCAGGCCTCAATGTTGCTTAATTTTCGGTGATCGGACGGGAACCGGTGTATTCAACACGATATAGCCGTAGACAAAATTTGACTTATATCCATTCATTTTTCTTTCAATCTACGGTTTCGCTTTAACTAGAAACAACTATTGCTTTCGTGCCAACGTCCAAAGAGTCTGA
Organism: Ascarosepion bandense; assembly: GCA_037127315.1. NCBI lineage: Eukaryota > Metazoa > Mollusca > Cephalopoda > Sepiida > Sepiidae > Ascarosepion > Ascarosepion bandense. The sequence goes on from JBBBDQ010001604.1 coordinate 3,174,671, forward strand.
GCTCCAGGACCATGGATTAGTTTTAAAGTTTTCATTACACTCGAGCAACGCCGGGCTATACTGCTAGTCCATATATAAAGATGAAAGGAACTCTAAAAATAGAGCCATACATACAGCTCATCTATACCTGTTTATCAAGCAATATAATCTCCATATCAATCGGTTAAGTGCCATATTTGATACACGCTTGGGCGATCATGTCTCGAAAGAGACATGACTGACTGGGTAGACGATTTTCCTGCGGCAGGTTGCCATTATGTCCTGCGGTAGACTGAATGCCAACCAAAGCGATAGACCTCAATGTTCCCTGCTATTTAACTCATATGAAAAACCTTCTCAAAGGTAGTTTCGCGTCATAATACTTTCCCTAATGGGTATTTGCTCGAAGTGTATGCAACGAATCATCTGGAATTCGAACTCGGTACTCTGATTTCTCGTTCTAAGCTGATATCCACTGCACTACAATTATAGTAAAGATAAAAAGAACTACACTATTTACATTATTTTGACTATTGTCCCCATCTTTGTTGCCATTTGTACGACGTTTCGGCCGTTGTACGCTCCAGCCTTCTTCAGGTGCTAGAAATTTCGAACCGAACTGATTATTACAATCACTGGGGTACATCATTCTCATCCCTTGCGTAGTAATACCACGTTTGGAAGTCATGAGTTATCTCCTTCTAATCCTACAAGCTACTTGTTCACCACTGCTTGTTCACAACTCTTTGGGTCAAGTCTCAGGAATTAACCAATGTCTATATCCACTGGGTCATGTGTCCTTAAGTACAAGAACATCTGAATTTTTGGGACTGATAAGTGTAATGTCCCGTAACCCGATTTTACCAGAGTTCATATTGCAATTTTTGATGTTAATAGTTTTCTCTGTTATTTTTTATGTTAATGGTTTTCTCTAGTATTCTTTACCAGAACTCATATTGCAATTTCTTGACACTAATGTTTTTCTCTGACCCTCTGTATTACTGGTTCCCATATTGTGTACATCTTTATGCTTAAACGGCTTAGGAGATATTTGTAGCCTAGCATATGTACTGATTCCTTAATTTACGTAGTTTCCAATAACGTTCTCTTTTATTTCAACTTCATCCCATAGGGGGAGATGATACCTTTTCTCCCTCCATATGTGGTCAGCTACGCTTGCTTTTTCTATCTCCCCTCGATGTTCTTGTAGCCTTACCTTAAGGGAGGCCTGTTTCTCCTTTCTTCCCACAGCTACAAAGAATGTTGGTAGATTATCTGAATTTGATAAGTGAACATATTATCCACACGTAATAAGAGCACCTCGATGTGATGTAATGGTTACAACTGATTAGTGAGTTCGGTCCTCACTAGGTACTCCATACATTTGGCTTTGTGCCACGTCTAAGCCGCGCTTAGAAAATCAGTATCCCTATGTAGTAAAGATGACAGAAAAATTGGAAACATATCTTAGCTAACCAGTATCACTTGAACAAACAATAAAGGGACAATTGATTTTTGTATATCATATTTCATTACATCAAGTTAAGAATATTATCTCCATTTATAATCGATGAAGGTTTAATGGATGTTTAAATCGGATCTCGCATCAAAGATTATCATGTTTTAGTTGCAGCAGTGATTCATGTCACCCATGCTGAAATACGATTAGTAAAATGTTGGAAACGATTATTATTTGATGCCATAAACACGCTCATATTAAAATGGTTCTCTTTTCGCCGAGAAAGCGAGTCTCGTTCTTCTACGTGCCGCGTTCTTTCAGGACTTGATTGATCATGGCTCTCCACAACCTCCCATTTCTTGTAGCCGTTTTCAGTGTTCGTTTCTTTGCCCGGCATTATCTCCGTCATCCATTCACAAAAGTTTGTCTGGTAAATGTTCTGCCGCTTCCTTCGCTCCCTTCGTCTGCAATATGACATGTTAGTGTCAATATCTCCAAGCCCTCTTTTCAATAATTATGTAACCAAGAAATGTCAATTGTCTCTTTCTGATTTTAAATGTAAGTGTCCGTTTTGTCTGCATTTTTCTAAAACGTGGTTCTTCCATTGTATTCTGATAATCGTTCGGTAGAACTATATTTCTGTTATCTTTTGTTTTCTTTTCATATGCGATAAGATTATTCATTGCGTCAAAAGAGGATTGGTATTTTTTATAGTGCCCTCTTTCGAGGAATGAACTCTTCCTCTTATTATATATAGTTACCTGCGTGACTTCCGGAAAGGCAGTTAGCGAAGGCATTTAACGATAGCTACTAGTCATGCAATAAGCAACGTAATAATACCTTCGAACTTACTTATTTCTAGTTACTTATTATTAACACATTCCTTGAATATATTGTTTCTTGTTATACTAGTATACAGTTTTGAACCTACCTCTTGCATTCCGCGTCATACTTCCTACCAAACCGGTTACTATAATTTTGCGACGAAGTTACGCCACAACTCCACAATTGGCGACGAAGATCCACAATAATATTACATAAAATTTCAGACTTTTTCTTTCGGCGACAAATATATTTCTGGCTTCTGACAGGTTAATGGTTAGTCATTTCTTCCAGCTTTCCTTTGCCATCGACAGAAGTCTGTAGTTTTCTTTATATATACAAACACAGCCGACAATTCTACTCCTTCAGCTTCTTTTCTCGCACTTTCCGCCTGTGAAACTCCCTTCCGTATACTTGCTTTCCTGACGGCTACAACCTCCAGGGATTTAAATGCAATGTCAGTTCCCATCTCTTATCCACTTGACTCCAGTCCTTCCCTCGTCCTTTCTATATCTCCTTGTGTATCTTTTTCTATTCTTTTCTCAGTCTACCTTCCCAACTGTCGTCATATCTGTATTCATATCTGTCTCTTGCCCTTTCTCGGACACCCCCTGTAACTGGTTCATCCTTCTCATCGATCTCCTCCTGATTAAACTTTTACTTTTATCTAGTCCCATGCGCATCGGTGGCGGTACCGCTTTGCTTAGGGTGAAAAGATTAAAAAATGCCTCCCATCAGAGAGTCTAAGGAAATCACGGCGAATCGTAGGTGGCGGAATTGTGGCAAGAATTTCAAATCATCAGCATGGAAATTCTGGTTACTTAAATATTCAAAAATATAAATATATTTCTATTGAAGGATACTGAAGATTCCTCGAACAGAGCTTACATGTTTTCATGTGGCGGCATTCATCCACCCTGGTCAGGTTAAGCCGTGTTCTTCTCTAGAAGAAATTTCATGAGATCTTTTGGCTCCACAATCTGTCCCCAACCGCAGGTGGTGTGAAGGTTTTACCGCAATAAGTTGCCAATTCTTACCGCGGTAGACTGGTTAGCAACCAAGACTACAGAAACCAGTCATTTCCGCTATTTATTCATAACTGGAGGTGGAGGGAAGAGATGAATTTCCGAGGGTATAAGTACGTAAGTGAATGTAATGAATTCGACTGGAATTCGAACTCGGCTCTCCAACTCCTTAATTATTTCCAGTTAAATTTAAATTCAGAGTTAATCTTCATTTTCTGTCTTCTTTTTTATCAATTCCTGTTCTTTTATTGTTTACTATCCCACATAGCGTTTTTCGTTTTCTTATATTCTTTCATACTAAGTAAACCCTTGCGCATTAGAGGATTTATTTCCTTGCTTAGAGTGAAATGATTTTAAAAAAAAGATCATACTCAATGTTTAAAGTAAATTAAAAGAAATGTTTATAATTAAATATTTTTAGTTAAAAAAAAAGGGGTTATATCGGGTATGTAAAATTCTTCAAACAGAATTCGTCTGAGTATCAAATTATTAAAAAAATATCGGACAATGTGGGATTGAAAAGCCCAAACAAAAACAAAAAAATGAGAATCTCCGTAAACTCAACCAAAACACACAATAATCAATGATCCAGGCTAGGAAATCCGAAAATAGAAAAACACTTCAGAAAATCGCGGGAACTTCATTCTCAGACCAAAGAAGCGCAACACTAAGTCATATGACTCATAGTTGTCGGGTGTGCATACGAAAGAAAGAAATACTGTTTAAAATTTAAAAAAAAAAAAAAAAACTAAACGAAAACGCAACATTTATTTACATACGGGTATCCATTAAAATTAACGTTTGAAGTAATAAAAAAATATCAGATGAAAAAATAAAATCCATTAAAGTACTCTGGATCAAACGTGCTTCCTGCTGCAAAAGGGAATTTCAGGTTCAAATCCAGGGGAGGGCACATTTTCTTTAAAAAGTACGAAGGTCTGTGGTCAAAATAAATTCTGTTTAAAATGTAAGGTATAACAGAGTGAAAAAAATAAAATAAAATCCCACATTTAATATATATATATATATATATATATATATAATATATATATATATATATATATATATATATGAACAAAGATAATGAAAATAAAAAAAAAGTTTTAAATACATTGCTTAAATTATACGCCCAAAATATATTCAAAATTAAAATTTTCAAGAATCTCTCATTCCTGCGCATGTGTAGTGGCATTAATATCTCGTCCAATGAAGTCCTTTTATTCACTGGGAGAAAAAGATAAAAAAAATGATATAAAATAATCAGCAACTGACGATTGTGTTTTGCATGAAACTCAAAGTTGAGCTACCGTTTAACAATGATATATATATATATATATATATATATATATATAGAGAGAGAGAGAGAGAGAGAGAGAGAGATTTGTATACCTACTTAAGCACAAGAATGTGATGTTCCTATCCTCTTAAATACGGGGACAATATTAGGAAAGAGTAAAGTGAATATACTGGTCAAACCACTTTATTGGTCGACTCTCTGTTTCCGGCCTAAAGCAGGGCCTACGGGACACTTTAGGCCGTGCTTAAGGGTTCAGATTTCCCACTTTAATTGGGCTTGTGACCCATCAACCCCGGGCATCCGCGCTAGTAAATATCAAGTGATTATACTGATCAAAATTCTCTCTTTGTCAACTCTTTACTTCCGAGCGGAGAAGGACTCAGACGAAGCTCCGCCGAAGGTTGGAGTCTTGTCTGGGCTGAATAAACACAAACCCGACTAAGTCTTGTGCTGGGTGTACGGGATATTTTTGGCTAAGCTTAAAGACTTGGAATCTCCACTTTAACTGACCTTGTGTTGCATCCGCCTTGGTGCGAAAGTGAAAAATACAAAGAGATTAGACTGATCAAAACTCTCATTTGATCAACACTCTGTTTCCGAGCGGAAAGAAATCCAAACGGGGTTCCGCCTAAGGGCAAAGTCTCGTCTTGGGTGAATAGGCGAGAGCTCGACTCTGCCTTAAGCAGAGTCTACGGAATATTTTTGGTTCAGGGCTCAGAATCTTCACTTTAATTGACCTTGTGTAGGAAGGTGGTAAATATCGAGTCTTGTACTTGTTGATATTCTATTATTCCCAACCGTTTCGAGTTACAGCACACACACACACACACACACACACACACACACACACACACACATATATAAATATATATATATATATATATGAACAAAGATAATGAAAATAAAAACAGTTTTAAATACATTGCTTAAATCATACGCCCAAAATATATTCAAAATTAAAATTTTCAAGAATCTCTCATTCCTGCGCATGTGTAGTGGCATTAATATCTCGTCCAATGAAGTCCTTTTATTCACTGGGAGAAAAAGATAAAAAAAATGATATAAAATAATCAGCAACTGATGATTGTGTATATATATATATACATATATTGTGTATTGTGATTGTGTGTATATATATATATATATATAACATGTTACGGAAGATTAACGAAACTTGGTTCTAAATTTGGTTATCGATCAAAAATAATGTTCAAACAAATCATTTCATATATATATATATATATATATATATATATATATATATACTTCATTAATCGACGACATAATTATAGCAAAAACAAAATAATAAGGCACTGTTAAAGAGCAAACGCACAGCAGAAACTTTCATGACTAGTAGTAAAGTTTAATAACTGGTAGTCAAGAGAATGATCTAAGCCAATGCTGTCACTATTGTCTCTAATGAACTGAGCCGATTCTACCTTGCTATTATTTCTCTCTCCATGTGATCGGAGGAAATGCATATTAAAAAAAACAACGCATCTCATTATTATTATTATTATTATTATTATTATTATTGAGGAACAACTACTATTGAAATCATTAATAATAATAATTAATGCAATAATTAAAAATGTGAGAAACGTGGTTGAATCACATTCTTTTCATTTTCAGTCAAATTGCAAGAGAGCAAGTGCAAAGAAACACACGTTGATAAATATGGCGAGTGTAAATCTCCGTAGGATTCTCTACGAGCATATTTCTGGCGAGAAAAACCGCTGACAATTAGAGTTATGATCAGAAATAATTGGATTTAAGAGATCCCAAAAGCTTTTTATAATCTAATCAGCCTACGTCATTTCTGATAGGGCCGTTGAATTTATGGAGAAATAAAACTGTTTCTACCTCAGCATCGGTCCCCGTAGAACGGAAGGGAAAAACGTGCCAGTCCAGCCAACGCAATGGACGCCATTTTTGATTCTTCACTTGATTTGTTTATAACTAGTTTTTTATTTTATTTCCGTTTCTTAAGCAAGTTTTAAACAAGATTTCGATCATCGAAGAATATTTTTTCAATAAATTAAACCAAAAGCACAAGTAGTAAATTATTGACCCTTACCAAGGCTGTAAATGTGTTTAAAATGTTTTTACGGCAACTGTTGGGATTGATAAAAGGGCTGTAGGTGATTGGGTTGTCTAAGTGCCAATTCATCCCACGATTTTCTGTTACATATATCGGCATTACAGTGGTCCTAGCTCATTTCGATTACTTGCAATAAAACAGTACAAAATGGATTCACGCATTTATTAAGTGTATTACCGATAGGCCAGGATTCAAACATTTGTTGATGACAGCCATTTGCACTATGTACCCAAATTGTGGTGCATTGGATATCGGCTTGGAACGAGAAATCGGGGAGCCGAGTTCGAATTCCAGCCGAATTCATTGCATTCACTTACGCACAAATACTCTTGGGAAAGGTATTAATCCGTCTATTCCTTCCAGTTATGGATTAAATAACAGGACAGATTGGGTTCTATAGACTTGGTCGGCAACCAATCTACCGCAGAAAGCAATGGCAACCTACTGTGGGATAATCTTCTGCCCAGTCAGTCATGTCTCTTTCGAGACATGATCGCCCAAGCGTGTATTACGTATGGCACTTAACTGACTGACCCAAATATCGGAGGCTATTAATAAAAAAAAAAGACAGGTAAGTTCTTACATATTTTATCTTCAAATTTCCTTTCTTCAGTTTCTTCTCCTTCTTCTTCTTCCTCTTGGGTTTCTTTTTCTTTATCTTCAAATCCTCCTCTTCTCTCTCTTCTTTTTATTCTTCTTCCTTCTATTCTCCTTCTTGCTCATTTTCTTTTACTTCGTTCTCTTCCTCTTCTGTTTCTTTTTCTTTCTCCGCCTATCCTCATCTTCTTCATCTTTTTCTTTTCCTTCTTCTGCTTCTTCCTCTTCTTTTTCTTTTTCTTTCCCTTCTTTTCTTTTCTTTTCCTTCATTCCTTCTTCTTCTTCCTCCTATTCCTCTTCTTCATCTTCTCCTTCTTCTGCTTTTCTTCCTTCTTTTCTTCTTCTTCTTCTTCTTCTTTTTCTTCTTCTTCTTTCTCTTCTTCTTGTTTTTCTTCTTCCACTTATTCTTCCGCTTCTTCTTCCTTCTCCTCCTCATCTTCTTCTTCTTTTCTTTTCCGGTTCTGCTTCTTTCTCTACTTCTTTTGCTTCTTTTTCTTGCGCGTCTTCTTTTTCCTCATCCTATACTCTTCTTCTTTTCTTTTTCTTCTTCCCGCGATTCTACGTCTTCTTTCTCCTGTTCCTCTTCTTCTTCAGCTTCTTCATTTTCTTCTTCCTATTCTCTTTCCTCCCCTTTTTATTCCTCCTATTCTTCTTTCTCTTATTTTTCTGTTTCTTCTTCCACTTCTTCTTTCGTTTCTTCTTCATCTTCTTCCTTCTATACTCATCTTCTTCCTCTTTTTCTTTTCTTCTTCTGCTTCTTCCTCGTCTTCTTTTGCTTCTTTTTCTTTCGCTTCTTCTTTTTACTTATCCTATACTTTTCTTCTTCTTCTTCTTCTTCTTCTTCTTCTTCTTCTTCTTCTTCTTCGTCTGATTATTATTATTATTATTATTATTATTATTATTATTATGTGCTGTATCATCTTATAAGAGAGTAATTTTGCGTGTTTAATCGCCAAGTCCCATCCGGGTCTTAGAGTAAAATAGGCACCATAGAAGACTTACCTATGAACATTTGAGACATTTTGTTCAAATGATATCTGCTGTTTGCCAGACAGTAATCTTTTGTAGCTCTGACACGATGATGTATCGTCCAAGTTTCGGTATCCTTTGTCATCATACCCTATACCCTTTCTTACAACATGGATAATCGCACATTTTCGTTACTTCGATTTCCAGGTCTTTATAATTTTACAGCTTTTGAAATTCATTTTAGAAACATTGCAATCTTGCGAGCAAATCTATATGAAGGTAGTATGAATAGTGGAAGTGAATCTCAGTGCTCTTGTGGAGCAACAATATTTGGATTTAGTGAAAAATAATTTGTACGCCTCCAGGCATGAAAATTATTGCACGGTCCAAAGATTTCATACAATAGGTTAATATTGTTGTGGGATCTCCCCTTCTTTTATGATAATGGACTCGACTTGAGTAAACATATACTCCTGCCATAATGAGATCCTGGAGAGTTATCGGAGAGGCATCGGGACTGATCCGTAAGTTACCGAACGATACCGAAATTACACAGAGACTACCGCGTCAGTAGTCATAGTAGCTCTGAGCTCCACTCAGCTAGAATAATATTCATGGTTATACTATTTCAAACACGGCTTCACTTCAAATACTTGTATCTATATATTCCTTACTAATCGTATTCCTGGATTACTAACCTGCGTTCCAGTTTGTGTACTGACGTTCAGTATAACCTATTTTTCTATCTCAAATATCTGTTTTGTTGTTCATTATTTTGTGTGGTTCCTCATCCGGATCCACAACAACTTGACCGCGAAGATTTGAACTCACGTATACCTCACAACAACTTATCGACGGAAGATTTCAAACACACGTACACAACAACAACGTGGCAACAAAACATTCGAACGGGAGTCGACACAACACCTTTGACGAAGGATTCGAACTCGCATACATAACGATGACGCGATGGATGAAATCTTTGAAGCCTTTGAGAATCATAGAAAACAAGCGAAATAGAAATATTTTTAACTCCCCCCAAAAAAAGAAGCTAGAGGGGTGTTGTGGGACCTCCCATTTTTCTATGATAATGGACTCAACTTGAGTATACATATACTCCTGCCATAATGAGATCCGGGAGAGTTATTATACTATTTCAAACACAGTTTCACTTCAAAGATTTGTATCTATATATTCCTTACTAATCGTATTCCTGGATTACTAAACTGCGTTCCAGTTTGTGTATTTACGTTCAATATAACCATTTTTTTTTAATCTCTAATATCTGTTTTGTTTGTTCATTATTTTGTTTGGCTCTTCAGTCGGATTCACAACAACATATTATACTCGAAAACCAAGTTATTAATTTTTTGTGGATTATTTTCTTAGCCAAAATTTTGATTTTTCTGCGACATTATTACCGGCTAAAATTTATTATTATTATTATTATTATTATTATTATTATTATTATTAACAAAGATTATGAACGTCAACATAAGACATGTTTTGATATGAATGTACACAGGATATTCTGCAAGTTCGCAATTGGCTCTTATTTGTTTAATTTTAAGCGTCTAGGTGTTAATAGAGTTTGACAATCGTCTACGTGTTGATAGAGTTCAAAAAGTGTCTATGCGTTGATAAATTTCGAAAGCGTCCACTAGAGTTCGACAAGAGTCTACGTGTTGATAGAGTTCGAATGTGGCTAATTGTTGATAGATTTCGAAAAGTGTCTACGTGTTGATAGAGTTCGAAAGCGTGACTGTGTTGATAGAGATTGAAAAGCGTCCCCTTCTTGATAGAATTCAATAAGCGTTCACTTGTTGGTAGAATTCAAAAGCGTCTACTTGTTGATAGAATTTGAAAACGTGTCTGTGTTGATAGAGATTGAAAAGCGTCCACTTCTTGATAGAATTCAATAAGCGTCTGTTGGTTGATAGAGTTCAAAAGCGTCTACTTGTTGATAGAGTTCAGAAGCGTTCACTTGTTGATAGAGTTCGAAAATGTTCACTTGTTGATAGAGTTCGAAAACGTCTACTTGTTGATAGAGTTCGAAAACGTTCACTTGTTGATAGAGTTCGAAAATGTTCACTTGTTATAGAGTCTGGAAAACGTTCACTTGTTGATAGAGTTCGAAAATGTTCACTTGTTGATAGAGTTCGAAAACGTCTACTTGCAGTTGATAGAGTTCGAAAACGTCTACTTGTTGATAGAGTTCGCAAAACGTGTCTGTTGATAGAGATTGGAAAGCGTCCACTTGTTTATAGAATTTGGCTACGTCTGTTGGTTGATAGAGTTCGAAAACGTCTACTTGTTGATAGAGTTCGGAAACGTCTACTTGTTGATAGAGTTCGAAAATGTCTACTTGTTGATAGAGTTCGAAAACGTTCACTTGTTGATAGAGTTCAAAAATGTCTACTTGTTGATATAGTTCGAAAACGTCTAATGGTTAGATAGAGTTCGAAAATGTCTACTTGTTGATAGAGTTCGAAAACGTTCACTTATTGATAGAGTTCGAAAATGTCTACTTGTTGATAGAGTTCGAACGTCTACTTGTTGATAGAGTTCGAAAATGTCTACTTGTTGACATAGTTCGAAAACGTTCACTTGTTGATAGAGTCTGAAAATGTCTACTTGTTGATAGAGTTCGAAAACGTTCACTTTCTATTGATAGAGTTCGAAAAATGTCTACTTGTTGATAGAGTTCGAAAACGTCTACTTATTGATAGAGTTCGAAAATGTCTACTTGTTGACAGAGTTCGAAAATGTCTACTTGTTGATAGAGCTCGAAAATGTCTACTGTATAGATAGAGTTCGAAAACGTCTACTTATTGATAGAGCTCGAAAATGTCTACTTGTTGATAGAGTTCGAAAACGTTCACTTTTATTGATAGAGTTCGAAAACGTCTACTTGTTGATAGAGTTCGCAAACGTGTCTGTGTTGATAGAGATTGAAAGCGTCCACTTGTTTATAGAATTCAATAAGCGTCTGTTGGTTGATAGAGTTCGAAAATGTTCACTTGTTGATAGAGTTCGAAAACGTCTACTTCGTTGAGATAGAGTTCTAAAATGTCTACTTGTTGATATAGTTCGAAAACGTCTACTTGTTGATAGAGTTCGAAATGTTCACTTGGGAAGAGCAGAGTTCAAAAACGTCTACTTATTGATAGAGTTCGAAAATGTTCACTTGTTGATAGAGTTCTGAAATGTCTACTTGTTGATAGAGCTCGGAAATGTCTACTTGTTGATAGAGCTCGAAAATGTCTACTTGTTGATAGAGTTCGAAAAAGTCTACTTGTTGATAGAGTTCGAAAACGTGTCTGTGTTGATAGAGATTGGAAAGAGTTTACTTGTTGACAGAGTTAAAAAAAAGTCTCTTGTTGACAGAGTTAAAAAAAAGTCTCTTGTTGACAGAGTTAAAAAAAAGTCTCTTGTTGACAGAGTTCAAAAAAAGTCTCTTGTTGACAGAGTTAAAAAAAAGTCTCTTGTTGACAGAGTTAAAAAAAAGTCTCTTGTTGACAGAGTTAAAAAAAGTCTCTTGTTGACAGAGTTAAAAAAAAGTCTCTTGTTGACAGAGTTAAAAAAAGTCTCTTGTTGACAGAGTTAAAAAAAAGTCTCTTGTTGACAGAGTTAAAAAAAAGTCTCTTGTTGACAGAGTTAAAAAAAAGTCTGTTGTTGACAGAGTTAAAAAAAAGTCTCTTGTTGACAGAGTTAAAAAAAGTCTCTTGTTGACAGAGTTAAAAAAAAGTCTCTTGTTGACAGAGTTAAAAAAAAGTCTCTTGTTGACAGAGTTAAAAAAAAGTCTCTTGTTGACAGAGTTAAAAAAAAGTCTCTTGTTGACAGAGTTAAAAAAAAGTCTCTTGTTGACAGAGTTAAAAAAAAGTCTCTTGTTGATAGAGTTCAAAAGCGTCTACGCATTTTTGTTGGTGATTAACTATTTTTCACACTTCAGTCTCTTTTCCACATTTAATATTTTCGAGCTTCTCGCTACTCTTTTAATATTTTCATTACATGTGTTCCGATGAGCTTCATTCCTTAGCCCCACGATCTGTGACTATTACAATTAGGACCCGCCATACGACGTGCACAAGTATGAATCACCCCTGTTCTCTACGAATCATTCTCTAAGTTGATATTGAGTTCTACTTAAATCAAATGGAAAATATTTTTTAAAATAACAAATAATACTACAACTCAATATGAGAATTATTGTAGAAACTTTTAAAAGGCGGCAAAATTTCGTCTCCTGTTGTTTTTCGAGACACTGGCAAAGTGGATATAAGCTTTGATTAAAAAAAGTATTTTAATATCCTGGTACTAAAGGAAAAAAATCATCATATTTCAATTGGAGTAGATAGATTTAACTATCGCCCGGTTCACACTCCACCCACGTCTTTTGAACAGTTGAAGAGGCTCATCCCTTGTTTCTTGTTTAGGATGTGGTTCCCGGTTTTCTTTTTTCCTATCATTCTACTCTTAAGTAGCCCCATGCGCATCAGTGGCGTCACCGCCTTGCTTGGGATGATATGATTAAAAAAATAAAGTGTCATGGTGAAACACACCTATTCCTCAGATAATGGACTCCCTCTCCTATATTATTAAGAGTTAACAGGAAGTTAACTCGAAAAGTTCTTGGGAAGTTCATCGGAGTTCTTAGAAGTTCGAGAGAGTTCTTTAGAGTTCTATTAGAGTTCAGTAGAACTACTAGGCAGTTGATATTAGTCGGCAGTTAGCCGAATACTAAGGAGTCAGCTTACTGTAGAAGATTACCGAGTTCCTTACATTTTGAGTGCGTTAAGTCGATTATCAACCGGCATAGCACGTTTATAACTTTCAGTGCGAAAACTACTCCACAACAATAAGTGACCTCTTTACCAGGAAAATGGACACCGGAAATAACCAATGTAGACATTAGAAAAACCTTATACCTCTTTGAAACAAGACGTTAATGTAGAATAAACCCCAAATGGTTGTGTTTTTGCATAAAGATCAGCGTTTAATCCTGACACAGATGGTTAATATTAAATTTGTGCAAAGCAAGAAACAAAACGCTATGACCACACTGGCACACATACTGGCACACAGTAGACAGACTCAGAAATGACACAAAAACAGAGTAGAAAGAGTGTTACATGAAAATGATGAAAGACGATTTGCTTTTTACTATATCAACAGATGTTACCAGTGAAAAACCAAACACACAGTCTGTTGCAAAACAATAAAAAGAATAAAGACCCGCATTTTGGGTTCCAGACAAATCACCTCACATAAACAAAATCTTTATTTTTAGTCAATACTTCTCGGGAGAGAAATTATCATTACTTTTATTTTTTTTCATTTAATTAATTTCCATATGCTTGCTTTTATTATCACGACATTTTCATATCATTACCTACCTTTTAAAACACTGTCTTTAAAACTATCTCGCTTCTAGATATAAAAAGCAAGCAAAAAATAAATTCAAGATTTAAGGAAACGCAAGTGACGTCGTTTTGTAATTGGTAGACATTGAAAAGTTGTGTTTGAAAATAGTACATATTTGAAAGCATTTAGCAGTAGATGACCCCAGATTCTGCACATTAATAGAAATTTCTCCATCAACTATTGAATTCTAACCAAAGTGAAGAAAACCCAGAATACCACATGCAAGAGATCATTAGGTGTTGACGTGAATAGACAAACTTTTACTTGCATTAATAAGACTGGTTTTATATAGTACTGAAGAAAAACCATAGCTGTATAGCATTTATTACCCAAATTGAAAATCATTTGACGAAAGCTAGAAGACACAATTGCCAAAACGTTATAATGATAAATCTAACTGATATAACGAAAGTAGGTACCTCCATTACATAACAAAAAATCCAGCATAAAAAAGGTTTAAAAGGTTCAAAACTTAATAAAACAAACTTTTCCTATCCAAAATGTTTATAATATTATGAAGAGGAAAAATCAAAGTAAATTTTATTTATTTTATAAAATTTTTTAATCCCTTTTAACATGTTCGAAATTTTGGCAGAAAATTTAGTTTGATTTGGTGTTAGCGTAGTCGAAAATACACTCCTGATCAAAATTTTAAGACCACTTAAAAATCTTTAAAAAGAAATATTTTTTTTTACGGATAGATTTTAAACTCCTCCCACTTAAGGTTACCAATACTACAATCTAAAAGGTTACGGAAACAAAAAGCTATATTCCAAACATTTTATTTAGAAATTTACATGTTTATAAAATGAGGCGATTTACACATGATCAAAATTATAAGACCAGAGACAAAAATTCTACGAAATTGTACAAAAAGTGTATGAAAAGTGTATGTAAACATTCAACAACCAAATTTAAGAGTGAGTTCTACCTCCACTGCTTTTGATGACTTCAAAAATTCTGTCGGGCATGCTATAAATAAGCGTTTCCATTAAGGTGCGGGGGATGTTGCTCCAGCTTCTGAAGATGGCTTCACAAAGTTCATTTTTTGTTGAATATTGTTTGCCATTTCAATAAACATCTCTTGTCATCCGACCTCAAACATTTTCAATTGGGTTCAAGTCTGATGAGCATACAGGATGTCCCAAGAGATGGACCCCATTTTCTTGTAGAAAGGTCAAGGTCCGTCTTGCAGCGTGGATTGCAGCATTATTCTGTTAGAATAACCATCCATCCACACACAAACATGGTCCTCCATCATCAATGATGCTTTTTGTAGCATGCTAACATAACCAGCCGCTGTTTGACAACCCTGCACCACCTGGAACTCCATCGTCCCTCTGTAAGAAAAGGCACCCCATACCATTAGGGAACCTAGACCAGTATGACGTGTGGAGAAAATTTCAGGAGGCATGTTTTTGTTATGCCAATATTGTTGGAAGCCATCAGGACCATCTAGACTGAATTCTTTCCCATCAGAAAACAGGACTTTCTTCTACTTCTCAACATCCCATGTTTGGTATTCACAACCAAACTTTAAGCCGTCCACCTTGTGATGTGGAAGCAGCCGAGGAATTTGTTTACGCTTTTTATTTCTTCTTCTTCTATGTGCCCTTTCCCTTCAGGACGTAGGCGATCATAGATCTCCACGTCTCCCTATCCCTTGTGGCTCTTAGTATGTTTGCTCCTGTTGCTCTTGGCAACCCCCGTTCCGTCATCCACCTGATCAGACCCTGCAAATATGTTATCCGCTGCCTTCCTCTGTCTCTCCTTCCTTCTATCTGTCCAGTCAGTATCAGGTTCTCCAGGCTCTCCTTCCTCATTGCATGTCCCAGGAACTTCAGTTGTCTCTTCCTGATGCTCAGCATCAATTTCCTTTTTGTTGACATTCTTTTTAACACTTCGTCGTTGCTTGTATGCTCAGTCCACGATATCCGTAGCATCCTTCTGTAGAACCACATTTCGGCCGCTTCCAGTTTTGTCCTCATTTTCGATGATATTGTCCAGCATTCACAGCCGTATTGAAGAACTGACATCACGTAGCAGTCTAGCACTCTTTTCTTCGTTTCTATTGAGATCTTCCTGTGTGTTAGTATTTTGCTCATCTTCTGGAACGCGTCCTTTGCCATGCCAATTCGCATTCGGATCTCCGTGTCGCACTTTCCATCTCCTGTTAGAACACTTCCTAGGTACTTAAATTCTTGGACTTGTTTGATTCTGTTATCCCCCACCTGTATTTGGCATTTTGGGTTGTATCTTTTGCTGATGACCATGCACTCAGTTTTCTTAAAGTTTATTTGTAGTCCCTTCTTGTCACTCTCCACTGCTACTTTCTGTATGAGATCTTGCAGTTTCCTTTCCGTGTCCGCAATCAGTACTGTATCGTCCGCGTATCTTATGTTGTTCAGGTTGTGGCCTCCAATAACAAATCCTGGTGTGTCATCTAGGGTCCTCAAAATATTCTCGCTGTATAGGTTGAACAAATCCGGTGAAAAGACACATCCTTGTCTTACGCCTTTTTCTATTTTGTGTATCTACTGAGGTCGTTACCTGTCCGTATGCAGCCCGTTTGCTGCCAGTAGAGATTCTTGATTATTCTTATGCCTTTTTGTCGTAAATGTCGTCTGATGGTTACGGGACTGCAATCAGCATCTGTGACGGCCTTAATTTGACTAGAAGAAAGTCCCCCCTCTTTCATAACAACCCGTCTTATTCTCTTACTCAATGCAGGAGAAATTTTTGGGGGGCCTACCAGAGGATTTTGCTTTTCCATAATTCTCACTGTTTTTTAGAAAGTTGCAAATCACAGTTTTACTGCGATTTACCTTAGCTGCGATCGCCCGCTGTGACAAACCTCGCTTATGGAATTCTAGAATTCGAGAACGCTCAACTTGGGTAAGTTTGCTTGCTTTAGGCATGGTAACACCTTTACGCAATGATTGCTAAACTCTAACTGAACCAAAAAATTGGAATGACCATATATCTAACATTTATACCCCTGGTCTTATAAATTTGATCATGCGTAAATCGCCTCATTTTATAAAAATGTAAATTTCTAAATAAAATGTTTGGAATGTAGCTTTTTGTTTCCATAACCTTTTAGATTGTAGTATTGGTAATCTTAAGTGGTAGGAGTTTAAAATCTATCCATAAAAAAAAAAATTTCTTTTTAAAGATTCTTAAGCGGTCTTAAATTTTTGATCGGGAGTGTATTACGAATATTTTACAATTGATTACGTAATTTTTTTTACGTCACTCACTTTTTCGGTGACAAACACATTAATTTGGAAATTCTCGCAAAAATCAAAATTTCTCGGATTTTAATGAAACTTTCAGTACTCATTCACAAATGCACGGTATATTTTATTTTTTTAAGATTTTTAAAAACAGAAATTTGGCTACTGTTTACGTAATGAGTCAATAAATCAACAATGGCGGTATTTTAAAAAAAACTGATAAAACTTTAAAATTTTAGATTTAAATCAATATAATGTCGGTTAAAAATACACCGGTATGTCTTTTGCTTACTAGACTTATTAAATTTAATCTCTTGGCTTTCAATGAAAGCTATTTTAAAGCTTCAAGATAACTTATTTATTTTTAAAATTTAAATTTAAATTTAATTATAGAAAAATGGACTGGATTCCAGCGGAGGTACCTAAACAAAAGTAAGTAAAAGTTAGTTTGTTGGGTCTTAGATCAGAAAGAAAGCCAAAAAAAAATTGAAAAAATAAGGAAACATACTAACACTTTTACTAGGGTACTGAAAAAATTGGACAATATTAGAGTAAGGGATACGGAAATTAATAGCAGCACATTGAGATCCATCTTAAAAAAAGGACATATGAGGAAAGATTAAATTCCTTGGCTATGGAAGTCCTGGGTTTGGTGAGTATATTGAGAGCTATACTGTTTATAAAGGATGTGCATTGTGGTACAGTGGTGATTGGCTCAGAACGAGAAACCGGATGAGCCGAGTTCGAATTCCAGTTGAATCCATTGTATTCACTTACGCGCAAATACCCTTGGGAAAGGTATTAATCCGACTATTCCTTCCAGTTATGGGTTAAATAACAGGACAGATTGGGTTCTATAGCCTTGGTTGGCAACCAGTCTACCGCAGAAAGCAATGGCAACCTACTGTGGGATAATCTTCTGCCCAGTCAGTCATGTCTCTTTCGAGACATGATCGCCCAAGCGTGTATCACGTATGGCACTTAACTGACTGACTGAATAATATAATAGTTGGAAACATGATTAAGACTTCTATTGGTCATGAAATGGGGGATCAGTTTATTACTTCATAACAATATTAAAATGATCCCCCACTAATTAATACTTTATAATACATCTCTTCACCCTCTAGCTATGAGTCAAATAACAGGACGGATTGGGTTTTATAGCCTTGGTCGGCAACCAGTCTACCGCAGAAAGCAATGGCAACCTACTGTGGGATAATCTTCTGCCCAGTCAGTCATGTCACTTTCGAGACATGATCGCCCAAGCGTGTATTAAGTATGGCACTTAACTGACTGACTGTTTATAACCCTTACCGGCTAAAAATTGTTACTTCAGAATAAGAACTCTTGCAAAAGGAATAAAAATAATGAGGATGACAGAATGATGAGGAAGAAGATGAAAAAATAAAGATAGATAAATAATGAACAGCCTTCACTAGAAAAGAAAGAAAAAAAGAAATACTTATGCAGACTAAAAAGAAAGAACACTGGAAACGAGGAAAATGATAATAAAGAAAAGATAATGGAAATAAACAATGAAAGATTTGGTTGGGTGTTTTGTTTTGCAGCATATCAACACCTCGGCGGGTCATTTATTGCCAAATAAATTTTATTTATTTATTGCTGGTAATACATTTTTCTTTCAACAATTTATTGTTGTTTTTTATATAAGTTTTGTGTCTAGTAATACATTTTTCTTTTCAAGTACCAAGATTCATTGGGATTTGTTTTTAAGGGCAGGGTCCCCAAGAACTACTCTGTTATTTAACCCATAACTAGAGAGAAAGGAGAGATTAATACCTTTCCCAAGGGTACCAGTGCTTAAGTGAAAGCAGAGTATTCAACTGGAATTCGAACTCGGCTCACCGATTTCTCTTTCCGAGCCGATATCCACTGCACCACAACGCACAACAGTCACTAAACGCTTACAGCACCTGGTATTCCCAAGCGGTCACCCAGATAAGTACTGACCAGGCTCAACGTTGCTTAACTTCGGTTATCGAGCGAGAACCGGTGTATTTAACGTGATATGCCGTAAGCACGCACATCCGTCACTAAACGCTTACATCACCTGGTATTCCGAAGCGGTCACCCAGATAAGTACTGACCAGGCTCAACGTTGCTTAACTTCGGTTATCGAGCGAGAACTGGTGTATTTAACGTGATATGCCGTAAGCACGCACATCCGTCACTAAACGCTTACATCACCTGGTATTCCCAAGCGGTCACCCAGATAAGTACTGACCAGGCTCAACGTTGCTTAACTTCGGTTATCGAGCGAGAACTGGTGTATTCAACGTGATATGCCGTAAGCACGCACATCCGTCACTAAACGCTTACATCACCTGGTATTCCCAAGCGGTCACCCAGATAAGTACTGACCAGGCTCAACGTTGCTTAACTTCGGTTATCGAGCGAGAACTGGTGTATTCAACGTGATATGACTGTAAGCCAAAATTGGAAGAAGATCAGGAATCAATGATAAAAAGGCAAATGACAAAATCATCAGAATTCCGTTAGAAATAAGAACAATGATAATACTAATAACAAAGGGAGAAACAGAAGCATTAATCACAGTAGCATTAGGTACGTTAACAAATCCTATGATATTAATATCTGTTGTGATACACCTAACAACAATGATTGGAAAGAATGGTTATAATTTTAATGATTATTTTAATCAGCCAAAAATAATTGGAAAAGAATCTAGAAAAATATTGAGAAGCATCGTATTTCTAATTAAAAACTCATCAATGAATTTTTCTTTAACTGAAATAATTTCTTTTTTAACTAAAAATAAATCGTCCAGAGATTTCGTTTCTGGTGAATTAACATGGAACTAATTGTTTCATATTTTATAACAAGAACAATTTCAAAAGGATCATTCAGACAGATGAGCGCAACTATTCGCCTCACTTTCTTGCATTCAGAAATCGTTTGCTTAACTTAGGGAAAAGCAATAAACCAAAGTTTTCAATCTTGCATTTACTTTATAACTAGCACTATAGCCCGGCGTTGCTCGGGTGTAATGAAAGCTTTAAAACTAATCCATGGTCCTGGAGTTCAGACTCTTTGGACGTTGGCACGAAAGACTAAAATGCAATAGTCGTTTCCAGTTAAAGCGAAACTGTAGACTGAAAGAAAAAGGAATGAATGTAAGTCAAATTGTGATTTCCTGGTATCGATATCAAATAAGTTTTTTTCGTTCTAAACTGAATTTTGAAGGCTAAATAAGCCCTCTGAGTAAATGGTTTCATGTCTGAGACTAAGAACTACAATTATACCTACTTAGAGCCAAACCCGAAGCAAAAACTAAAATAAAAAGTCCTGAAAAAAAAATACAGACATAAAGGCAGATAAACAGACACACACACAAACATCTTGCCTTATAAATATATATATATATATATATATATATAATCGATTTTCTGCACTATTGTAAGAACTGAATTTGGAAGGCTAAATAAGTCCTCTGAGTAAATGGTATCATGTCTGAGACTAAGAACTAAAATTATACCTACTTAGAGCCAAACCCGAAGCAAAAACTAAAATAAAAAGTCCTGAAAAAGTCCAGACAGATAAACAGACACATACACAAACATCTTGCCTTATATATATATATATATATATATTTTCGATTTTCTGCACTATTGTAAGAACTGCAATCTTGAAACTTCTGAATCTCGTTCTTTATGTCTTTGTCTATAAGTGTATAAAATTTGATTAAAATCGGACCATTCTTTCTATAACCCAATTTTTTCGATTATCGATTTTCGATATTTATCGGAGGTACCTCTACACAAATCCTAGCTAAGAACACCCGCAAAAGCTTCTAGTACAACTGTGTAAACATTTAAGAAAATCGGTTCAGCCGTTTCGGATTCTATAGGTAACGGACACACACACATGCAGATACACACACACAGACAAAGTTTCATTTATAAATAAGTTTAGATCATCGTATTTCCGGATAATTTATCTCTTGCTGTTTCCCAATATAAGGCCGAATGCCATTCAATGTAGAGAACTACTGAATGAGATTGTTGAAGATAGAAAATGGTTGACACAAGTCTTGAAGAGGTTCATAGTGTGCTGATCGGGAGAACATTGCGTAGGGTATCTGTTCTTGGCTATTGGGAAGGATCTGTCCCTGTGGAAATTCCTTCTTACCAATGAAGTACGAAAGGAACTGTCTATATTTATGAGATGAGGTAGTATTTACAGTATTTACATTGTTCGGACTATTGTCGTCATCTTTGTGACCATTTGTATGACGTTTCGGCCGTTGTACGCTCCGGCATTTTTCAAGTGCTAGGAATTTTGAACTTAACCCTTTATTACAATCACCGGGGTATATCATTCTTATTCCTTGCCTAGAGACTCTTTTTGTAGTCATGATTATCTCCCTATAACCATGTAAGTTACATGTTCACCACAACTATAGTCCGGTATTAAACTCACAACTCTTTGGGTCAAGTCACAGATATAGACTTTGGTTAGTTCCTATGACTTGTCCCAAACTGTTGTGAGTTCAATACCCGGCTACAGCCGTGGTGAACAAGTAACTTACAGGGTTAGCGCGAAATAACTTATGACTTATAAAAAAGGGATTACTACGCAAGGAATAGACTTCATATACCCCAGTGATTGTAATAAAGTGTTCGGTTAGGAATTCCTAATACCTGAAAAGGGCCAGAACGTACAACGGCCGAAACGTCGTACAAATGGCAACAAAGATAGTCCGAATAATGTAAATACTGTAAATACTACCTCATCTCAGAAATATGGACAAATAGAATGATTTATTATTAAACGTCGTACAAATGGCAACAAAGATGAGGACAATAGTCCGAATAATGTAAATAGTGTAAATACTACCTCATCTCAGAAATATGGACAAATAGAATGATTTATTATTAAACGTCGTACAAATGGCAACAAAGATGAGGACAATAGTCCGAATAATGTAAATAGTGTAAATACTACCTCATCTCAGAAATATGGACAAATAGAATGATTTATTATTAAACGTCGTACAAATGGCAACAAAGATGAAGACAATAGTCCGAATAATGTAAATAGTGTAAATACTACCTCATCTCAGAAATATGGACAAATAGAATGATTTATTATTAAACGTCGTACAAATGGCAACAAAGATGAAGACAATAGTCCGAATAATGTAAATAGTGTAAATACTACCTCATCTCAGAAATATGGGCAAATAGAATGATTTATTATTAAACGTCGTACAAATGGCAACAAAGATGAAGACAATAGTCCGAATAATGTAAATAGTGTAAATACTACCTCATCTCAGAAATATGGACAAATAGAATGATTTATTATTAAACGTCGTACAAATGGCAACAAGGATGAAGACAATAGTCCGAATAATGTAAATAGTGTATATATTACCTCATCTCAGAAATATGGACAAATAGAATGATTTATTATTAAACGTCGTACAAATGGCAACAAAAATGAGGACAATAGTCCGAATAATGTAAATAGTGTAAATACTACCTCATCTCAGAAATATGGACAAATAGAATGATTTATTATTAAAAGTCGTACAAATGGCAACAAAGATGAAGACAATAGTCCGAATAATGTAAATAGTGTAAATACTACCTCATCTCAGAAATATGGACAAATAGAATGATTTATTATTAAACGTCGTACAAATGGCAACAAAGATGAAGACAATAGTCCGAATAATGTAAATAGTGTAAATACTACCTCATCTCAGAAATATGGACAAATAGAATGATTTATTATTAAACGTCGTACAAATGGCAACAAAGATGAGGACAATAGTCCGAATAATGTAAATAGTGTAAATACTACCTCATCTCAGAAATATGGACAAATAGAATGATTTATTATTAAACGTCGTACAAATGGCAACAAAGATGAAGACAATAGTCCGAATAATGTAAATAGTGTATATATTACCTCATCTCAGAAATATGGACAAATAGAATGATTTATTATTAAACGTCGTACAAATGGCAACAAAGATGAGGACAATAGTCCGAATAATGTAAATAGTGTAAATACTACCTCATCTCAGAAATATGGACAAATAGAATGATTTATTATTAAACGTCGTACAAATGGCAACAAAGATGAAGACAATAGTCCGAATAATGTAAATAGTGTATATATTACCTCATCTCAGAAATATGGACAAATAGAATGATTTATTATTAAACGTCGTACAAATGGCAACAAAGATGAGGACAATAGTCCGAATAATGTAAATAGTGTAAATACTACCTCATCTCAGAAATATGGACAAATAGAATGATTTATTATTAAACGTCGTACAAATGGCAACAAAGATGAAGACAATAGTCCGAATAATGTAAATAGTGTAAATACTACCTCATCTCAGAAATATGGACAAATAGAATGATTTATTATTAAACGTCGTACAAATGGCAACAAAGATGAAGACAATAGTCCGAATAATGTAAATAGTGTAAATACTACCTCATCTCAGAAATATGGACAAATAGATTGATTTATTATTAAACGTCGTACAAATGGCAACAAAGATGAAGACAATAGTCCGAATAATGTAAATAGTGTAAATACTACCTCATCTCAGAAATATGGACAAATAGAATGATTTATTATTAAACGTCGTACAAATGGCAACAAAGATGAAGACAATAGTCCGAATAATGTAAATATTGTAAATACTACCTCATCTCAGAAATATGGACAAATAGAATGATTTATTATTAAACGTCGTACAAATGGCAACAAAGATGAAGACAATAGTCCGAATAATGTAAATAGTGTAAATACTACCTCATCTCAGAAATATGGACAAATAGAATGATTTATTATTAAACGTCGTAAAAATGGCAACAAAGATGAGGACAATAGTCTGAATAATGTAAATAGGATAAATACTACCTCATCTCAGAAATATGGACAAATAGAATGATTTATTATTAAACGTCGTACAAATGGCAACAAAGATGAAGACAATAGTCCGAATAATGTAAATAGTGTATATATTACCTCATCTCAGAAATATGGACAAATAGAATGATTTATTATTAAACGTCGTACAAATGGCAACAAAGATGAAGACAATAGTCCGAATAATGTAAATAGTGTAAATACTACCTCATCTCAGAAATATAGACAAATAGAATGATCTATTATTAAACGTCGTACAAATGGCAACAAAGATGAGGACAATAGTCCGAATAATGTAAATAGTGTAAATACTACCTCATCTCAGAAATATGGACAAATAGAATGATTTATTATTAAACGTCGTACAAATGGCAACAAAGATGAAGACAATAGTCCGAATAATGTAAATAGTGTATATATTACCTCATCTCAGAAATATGGACAAATAGAATGATTTATTATTAAACGTCGTACAAATGGCAACAAAGATGAAGACAATAGTCCGAATAATGTAAATAGTGTATATATTACCTCATCTCAGAAATATGGACAAATAGAATGATTTATTATTAAACGTCGTACAAATGGCAACAAAGATGAAGACAATAGTCCGAATAATGTAAATAGTGTAAATACTACCTCATCTCAGAAATATGGACAAATAGAATGATTTATTATTAAACGTCGTACAAATGGCAACAAAGATGAGGACAATAGTCCGAATAATGTAAATAGTGTAAATACTACCTCATCTCAGAAATATAGACAAATAGAATGATCTATTATTAAACGTCGTACAAATGGCAACAAAGATGAAGACAATAGTCCGAATAATGTAAATAGTGTAAATACTACCTCATCTCAGAAATATAGACAAATAGAATGATCTATTATTAAACGTCGTACAAATGGCAACAAAGATGAGGACAATAGTCCGAATAATGTAAATAGTGTAAATACTACCTCATCTCAGAAATATGGACAAATAGAATGATTTATTATTAAACGTCGTACAAATGGCAACAAAGATGAAGACAATAGTCCGAATAATGTAAATAGTGTAAATACTACCTCATCTCAGAAATATGGACAAATAGAATGATTTATTATTAAACGTCGTACAAATGGCAACAAAGATGAAGACAATAGTCCGAATAATGTAAATAGTGTATATATTACCTCATCTCAGAAATATGGACAAATAGAATGATTTATTATTAAAAGTCGTACAAATGGCAATAAATATGAGGACAATAGTCCGAATAATGTAAATACTGTAAATACTACTTCATCTCAGAAATATAGACAAATAAAATGATCTATTATTAAACGTCGTACAAATGGCAACAAAGATGAAGACAATAGTCCGAATAATGTGAATACTGAACTAAGATGAGTTTTCATTGTATACGTGGCATGGCTGGTCTTTACTGTAAATGTCTGAATTTGTGAAACTAATGATTAGAGATCGCCAAAATATTGATACCATATAAATAGTGATAGAGTAGCAAGAGGCTTGTAATGTTTCATCTGTTCGAAAAAGGTCGTATAGCGTGTACCATTAAGACGGATCGAAGTTAGCAGTAAACGAAACAGTGTTATTGGTGAATATTTATTGATTTCAATATTGGATCATGTTATTTCAGTCATGGCAATTATTTGTAAAAAATAATATCGGGTAGATATCCTCCAATGCTTCCGCAGCATACCTCTACTCGTTGGTCAAAATTTTTGATGACGTCTCTGCATACTTGCTCCTTGATCTCATCAATATGCCTTATTACTTCATCCTTCAGCTGTTCAGTTGTTGTTGGCTTCTTGTCATAAATCTTACTTTTGAGATGACCCCAAAGAGAGAAATATAAAGGTGTCAAGTCAGACGATCTTTCTGGTCAGTTGACATCACTGTTTCGAGAGATGATGCAACACGGGAACTTCTAATTCCTTAACGCCAAATGCATTTCTGGTTGAAGGTTTATTTTCGTAATAGTCTTCGATAAATTTAACATTGTTTGACCGTTGATCTTTCCATCGTTGAAATTGAAGTTGTTCAATCTGAAAGAAATGGGAAAACATTAGACGCTTAAACTTAATTCACATTTAAAATCACAGATGAAGCTTCCAGACGAAAATAAACAGAGTCTCAACTCATTACTGATCTCTCTATCAGCGCAAGTCACCAATGACCCAATGACACTGGCAGCCATTGTCTCGGACCCGTTTTATGGACAAAAACCATTGCCGACGTACCAATCATCGCCGTCGGCTTTGTTCTCACTCAGCATAAAAGGGCAGGTCGAAGAATATTCCTTTCTTTGACCAAACGTGCGAGGGGAGAGGACGCATCTGACGAAACAAACTGTCTGGCGTCGGTTTACGCACACATTCATCACAACACAGCAGCCCGACAAGCAAAACACCTTGGCTGTAGATAGACTAATTTATTAGCAGAGTAGTAAAACCAAGAGGTATATACAATATTTACAGTCTCTCACAGTAGTAGGTGTTACTTGCTGAAGACTGTGAATTAATGACAACTCTCTGTGCTAAGCGCACATTTTCTTTTTATGTACATTTCACTGTGTATCTCTTCATTATACGATACAGCACATTTATTTTTTGTTTTTGTATAAGAACAAGATCAAAGCAAAAATGGTGGATTGCTGTTTCACTTTCCAGACTTGACAGAGTTCAAAAGTATCTACACAGCCTTGTGGATGATTAATTATTTTCCATTCTATAGGGTGTTCAATTAACTTAAACTGATTTTAAATACGGGCGACCGGATGTCACATGGTACGAGCCACGACACAACAAAATGGATTAAGAAAAGGCGTTGTGTTATTTTATGTGTCCCGGTTTAGATCATACAGAATAGACTTTACATTCAGTGTCTTTCAGTGAAGCTTGATGCAGAGTTGGTGCGCGATAATCTCCTAGCCGGTAATGGAGATCCATGTTTCACCCAATGTCAATGGCTTCTTCAACAGGTCAACACCTGCCGGTTCAGCTGCGCATGTGAAATAACTGTTTTACAGGCAGAAATAAAAAAATCTACCTTACAGAGAGGATGGGCAGTCTTCCAAACATCGCGCTGGAAAATATATGGTCCATGTTCGGATTAGAGTTTCAAAAGAACGACACAGGCCAGAAGTAATTAACGCCGTCCAGAATTAACAATGCAATGTTACGTATGAGATATTTATTCCATGATTTAATTTGACATTAACCACGACATTCTTATTGTCTAAAGCAGGTGTCGGTAACGTTTTGCTATGTGCAGACTTAGGATTTTAAAATAATTCAGTGCCAACAGCATACGTATTTTTATACAAATTAAGATCAATAAACCTGTTGAAATATATTTTATATAGTGATATATACAATAATATGCAAACCACATTAACAGAAATAAACTGTTTTTTGTCTTTGTTATTAATGGGAGTTCGGCCCTTGCATGGTCTTAGCCAATTGCTCAATATCGGCATCATACTTTGTTACTTTGAGTTTTACACAATTTTTTTTTAATATTCAGGTGTTAGGCAACTTCGTTGTGGACTTAATACGGCTTTCATGTGAAAGAACATTTACTCACATTAATAAGTTTAACCAAAAGAACAAAAGAGCAAAATCAATTTTCTTCAAATAGATGAAAGATCTCGGGAGAACTGTTTGGCTCTAAACTAAAATATTTCTTTGTCTATTCGTTGGTGTCTTTAATAGCGATGCTCTTAGAAGGTGGGAAAAGCAGGGAGTCTAACGAATGAGCAGTTTTGAAAGAACTAAATTTCTTCTTTGCATTGTAGTAGCTATTAGATCGAACTTCTTGATCTCGTTTGAAAATTGCTTGGCGTACCACTTGTGGCTCGTGTGCCGTAGAATGCCGACCCCTGATCTACAGGAATCGGTTTATTCTTACGCTGCTTTGTTAAACTATGTGTTGTAGTCGTTACCACGTGAAATATAACTGTTTAAACGT